>OY727109.1:50939450-51316676 GCA_963402855.1 Ormia ochracea
ATCTGTTTGGTGGGGTTTCCCGAAGTAGTGGTTCTAACTTAAAACCTCTTAAGCGCAATTTACCGATGTCTTTGAAGTCAAGAATGGTTAAAATTCGAATGGATCTCCACAGTTGGATTTGAGAGAAGTGTAAAGTCTGTGTCGAAGCTTTTAACGATTTTTATTCTACACATTTTGTTAAGCCCACTTAATAACTCTTTTTTATAATTTTCCTTTTATTACCTTTATTGAAGTCAATACCTTTTAATGTCTCCGAATGATTCAATTTCCAGACCATCCAACGTAGAACGCATGAAAAAATTTTAAAGTGAATTATAATGAATTTTAATATGTTCTTACGAATTTCAGATATAAAAAAGAAATTCCATTTTCTCAGATTGTGAAATCATCAAAGTGTTTTTGTGGTTTTTGGTGGGGGGGAGGTGCAAAATATTTAATCTGCCAGCTGTATATTGAGTTGGCTCGAAAAGGAAGTTGAGCCATTCCGCGCTTCTTTGGCGATTCTTTTCTTATGTATACTTATTTGTTTGTTTTTATTTTTTACAATTATTTTCGAAGTGCTTCTTACGTTTGCATTCGAGTTGAAAGGTAGTCACACATATTTAATTGTAAATCTCAAGTTATTAATGAAAAATTGGTAGAAAACTCCCTGATGATTTTATGTACCGAAATTAAAACGTGGTGAAATGAACATATCAAATATATTTTTTGAGTAAAAAATTCATTGGAATTTATTGAAAATGAATTTTTAAAAGCTCCCTCTAAAAGCTCTTACGTGGTTTCGTATTTTGCCTTACATTTGTGTCCTAATTGTCCAACAGTACAGGAGCAGGCCAATTCGCGTAAAGAAAGATCATGAGGTCAAGAAGCTGTCGGCAACGAGAATCTAACTTGAGTTCTCAGTCATCATTTGACATATGTAAATCGTTTTATATCTTGTTGGAAAAAGGTAAGTAGTAGAATTGACTTAAGGCCGCTCAATGTACGAGTATTATGATTTGAATGTCATCCTAGAGGGCTAATCAATAGATGACCGGTTCTATTCTCCCATCACAAGTAGATAGTAATAGTTTTTGCTCAGTCATTGTTCTATCAATATTGTCTATCACTTAAAGCTTTAGGCTTTCATTTTTATAATTCAGAACTGTTTTCAATTCATATTTTTTAAGGGAATAAAATAATTAATTAAAATAATTAAATGAAATAATCAGTTATTATTAATAATAATTAAATACTTTATTTATTTCTGCTAAATAAGATTTTTCGATGCCAAATGAAATATAAAATTTAATTTAGTTTTCTAATTAAATAAATTTTTTTTTGCCTCCTTTTCAGGTAAGCTCATTCCCAAGTAGACACAATGCACTCGAACTTGAACTGTCGGTGAATTTTTTCTTTCGGCTTTTTATAAATAATTTTGTAATTGATTAGTAAAACAGCAACTCATCAACTGAATCGGTTTGTCGAAAAACAATTTCAATTTACCACAAAACGGTTATGCACTTATTCGTTTTCCTTCTGTATCCAAATTCATTCTTCATGCCGTTGATTTATTTAAATAATTGTTATTAATTTGTGTATTAAATTG
The DNA here is from genome assembly GCA_963402855.1 of Ormia ochracea. Classification (NCBI taxonomy): domain Eukaryota; kingdom Metazoa; phylum Arthropoda; class Insecta; order Diptera; family Tachinidae; genus Ormia; species Ormia ochracea. The sequence continues at coordinate 50,941,039 of OY727109.1, forward strand.
CTTGTTTGTAGTCAGACAAGAAGGCGTCATGCCGATAAGTGTTCACGTAAGAAAACGAATTATGAAATACAAATATGTACGTATACGAGAGCAATCGCAGATGCTTTTAGTCGGCCAAGCAGAAATTGTTTAAACATTCGTCACTTTCTATTACTTTCACCACTTTCTATTCTGTACCACTAACTGGAAATCAACTTTCTTTGCAACTTCATGGAAATATTACTTTGAAAGTATTTAAAGTTTTCAATACGCAGCATCGCCATTTATGAGAAGAATTAAAGTTAAATATTTTTATTTAATCTTGTTCTTTCCACTAATTTTTTATTTTTTTTTTTTTTTTTTGGCGATGCGGAACAGATCTTTTCTATACTGGATATGAAGCAAGTTGGAGCTCCTAGAGCAGCCAGTAAACGTTTTATAGTATGGGGTTTAACCTCTGTATATAGTTTTATTTTACGGACTCGCTATGAAATTATATGCTGATACGCGTAAAAGTATTTGTTTCCATAATGCAACTAAACAGTTTGTGTAAAAAATTCATATGAAATTTAGTTCAAACACTTTTTTTATTTACATTTTAAGCTCGCTTGGATTGTAGAAACAGCGCGTGTGGTGTTTACGAAATCGCGACAAATGATCGGAATTGTTCAAACAATACTTTCAATCAATAAGTTTTATTTTTGATTGTGGGCACAAGTAAAGGGGGAAACATGTGATTGCAAACGATTTCTCTAATCAGTGTTTTCAGTGACGTGTGAATTTGTTTCTTATCTCATTTATTTCCATTGGTGGAACTGCACACAGACATGCTTAAGGAAATGGAGGATGATACAGGGCAAAAGGTGTTCACCTGTCGTTTATTTGCATTGGTGGAACAGCACGTAGACATGTTTGAGGAAATGTGGGATGGGACAGGACAGAAATGGTTCACATGTCGTTTATTTCCATTGGTGAAACAGCACATTGACATGCTTGAGGACATGTGGGATGGGACAGGCCAGAAATGGTACACCTGTCGTTTATTTCCATTAGTGAAACAGCACATAGACATTCTTGGTGACATATGGGATGGGACAGGCCAGAAATGGTACACATGTCGTTTATTTCCATTGGTGGAACTGCACACAGACATGCTTAAGGAAATGGAGGATGATACAGGGCAAAAGGTGTTCACCTGTCGTTTATTTGCATTGGTGGAACAGCACTTAGACATGTTTGAGGAAATGTGGGATGGGACAGGACAGAAATGGTTTACATGTCGTTTATTTCCATTGGTGAAATAGCACATAGACATGCTTGGTGACATATGGGATGGTACAGGCCAGAAATGGTTCACATGTCGTTTATTTGCATTGGTGGAACAGCACGTAGACATATTTGAGGCAATGTGGAATGGGACAGGGCAGAAATGGTACACCTGTCGTTTATTTCCATTGGTGAAACAGCACACAGATATGTTTGAGGAAATGTGGGATGGGACAGGGCTGAAATGGTTCACATGTCGTTTATTTCCATTGGTGACACAGCACATAGACATACTTTAGGACATGTGGAATGGGATAGGCCAGAAATGGTTCACATGTCGTTTATTTGCATTGGTGGAACAGCACGTAGACATGTTTGAGGAAATGTGGAATGGGACAGGGCAGAAATGGTTAACCTGTCGTTTATTTGCATTGGTGGAACAGCACTTAAACATGTTTGAGGAAATGTGGGATGGGACAGGCCAGAAATGGTTTACATGTATGGCCACAGGGCATACCTTTCAATATTTAATTCACGCATACATCAGCTTGAGAGTGGACAAGAGGTTTGATGAAATCGGAATACATATTAAAAATATTTATAACTATAGAGAACTACGAATCATAATTCTGCACTAGGCGAATTTTCTGTACCCTTTTCCAACTGAAATACTTCTGGTACAAACCTCGTACATAGCAATACGCTTGAATGGCAGCCATGTAAATTGCTTTAAGCTGAACGCATGTTCTGCTATGAATTTATAGTTGAATGGAAGCTCAAATTAATGTTCGCTTAAATGACTTTTGTTGTTCTTCAATAAATTAAATTAAAGTTGAGTACAATATTTAAATGAAGATGTAAAAATTATAAAATTATGATAATTTTGTTGAAGTTTTTTTTTTTAACGGAAACAAATCAACACGAGAGCAGCACAAAACTTTAATCGCCAAGAACGCAAATGAATATTTTTTTTCTGATAAATTCAGAATAAATTCACGAAAAGTATTTAATCGTTTTTCTTTGTTTAGTTTATGATGCGCACCAGAAGATCGAGTTTATACAAATAAAGCATAGTGGCTTGATCGCATCAAGTTCTTTAAAATATCAAATTTCGGCATTTTGATTCTTCAGAATTCAGTTGAAAATGTTGATTTAGATAAAGAACATTCATGTGCATGCTTTAAATTATGCACATTTGAGAATGGCCGCAATCGATTCGACGGTCGAATGTACAGCCAAAAATTAAAATATTCGGCCTGATCAAAAGGTTACGAATTAAAATAATTTTGGATTATGGATCATACGACTTTAAATATTTCCTGCCACACAATTTTTCATTCATAAGATGAGATTTCATCTTCTTCAGTTATACAAGCAACTTCAATAATTTTATAGAAAAAAAATTCTTTAAAAAAGCATTTATTTTTATATGAAGAAAAACTTTAATTTTTAATGCCGTTTCAAGTCTCAATTAATTCGTGCATAAACGATTTTACATGGAAATGATATTCATATCATCGGCATTCTGCAAGTTTAGCTATTAAGAATGTTTCTTACTGACCAACCATCGATCCGTAGGACAAGAAATTGAAGTAAAACTTTGTAAATGTAATTTTATTTAATCGAGCTTAGTTTGAGCACGTAAGTGTGTAAGCGCACTTTTATGTACTCAGTTCGAGTATGTGCCTCCATTCGAATATCAGTCAGTGTCAACTGGGATTTTCCAATATTCCCATACTTTCAATGCTCGTATTGTTGCATTTTAATATAATCACCCCTATTCTGCGTTTCGATTAAGTCTCCGCATTCAGTTCCGTTGCGATCGAAAATTGGTATTCTGAAGAAAAACGGAATCGAAAGAAAAAGAAGAAGAGAACAATGTTTACAAAATTAATAACTTCACTGTGGAATGTTGAAATGAAATAGGAAAATAAGCAAGTTTGTTATCATTTTCATAAACAAATGTTAAATTTAATGCAAAAAGTTTATTTATACATAATAAAATAAGTTGTTGATAGACATTTTTTCTCGTGAGATGCAGCAAAATTCTATGACTTCTTACTTCATACTGCTCTGGTGTTGTTGTTTTTGACCTGTACCATTATTAAATATTAATTTAATTAAATAAATTAATTAAAAATATTTTTAAGTGTTTTTTTAATCGCTTCTGGGCATTTTATTTCATTTTCTACTTAAATTTTTTTCAATTTTAAAGTTTTTAACTAAAAAACAGAGATAAAAAAACTCCTCCGTTAACAAAAACACAACTGAGAAAAACGGAGCTCCGATCGTAATGCAGAATACATACAATCGAAAGAAACTGAGCGGAATCAAAACGCAGAATACCAAAATTGCCAGACGGAAAAAATTTCGATTCACCAATAACTTGATTGGGGTTGGCATGGTGACTTGATTTATTTCACTCTGCAAAAGGCGTGTGTGAAACGTTAACAAGCTAGTATGATAAATAATATATCCTGTGGAAAAAGAATTTCCCTGTTTCTGCCATAGGAAATACTGCTGCATATAAACGGAAATAGAATAACATTTTTTTTCAAAACTTCTTTGGTATTCCTTGATTTTACCGGCCTTTTGTTCGTAAAATCACTTTCTTCCCTACATTTTCCACATGCACTTGTTAATTTTAAGCGTAATTGTGATCCTTTAGCTTTTACTCATAATAAGCTGTAATTTATTTGGTGCTTAAGACTTTCTGCAAACAGGATTAAAAGCTTTATCCTTTATGTATATTTTTAAATCAGAAGATTTAAGTTTATAAAATCGTGTTGCAAATATCTTTGATTACAAATACAAGTTCTAGTATTATTTTATTGGAGGCACTGTGTCAACACGAGTGCTAATTCTAGAGAACAGCGCTAAATTATTTTTTCCGTATTTTTTTCATTTAGCAGCCGCCTTCAGGCGGCAGTACTTCCTATCCCAATTTAATTGGTTGTGTCAGAATTAGAAGAGATGTTGGGAGGACAAAGTTATTTCTTGCAGCGTTCTACCCGCTGTTAAGCTATTCCTTGGTAGCTGCTTATTTAATTACTTTGCCTTCGTCACTGGACTATTTCAGGAACAGTTATTATGCGATGAATTGCATTTTTCGGTATCGTTTGGGGGTCCGTTAAGGGATTTCCTGAAAGTCATTTTCAATAATTGTTTTTAGTTGCCTGATAAAATACTGCTGGAGCAGAAGGGCGAAGAGTGAATGTGTTCAGATGTAAATTATTTTCCTTTCAATAATAAATGACTTTTGGCTCCGTCGTGAAACTGAAATATTTAATTTGAAAATAATGTAGTGCAATTTTCATAAACAATAAAAGGATTTGGCAAACCCAATTTAAATTTGCTTTATTCTCCAAATAATTCATTCCTTCTTGGACACAAAATCAATAGAATTTAAGTTTTTCTCATTACCAGCTCGCAAAAGCGACGAATGTTTCTTAATTTGGTCATTGACCGCTTTGCGATAATTGGTTTCTTTGATTGAAATGAAGTTATTGCCTTTTAGCGTTCGCAAAACCATTCTTAGAATAGGCCAGAGCCACGTTTTAAGTTCTCATTAAAATGTAATTCGCAACAAATATTTACGAAAACAAGTTATTCATTCATTATATTTGCAATTGTTTTTTTTCTTTTTTTTCTTTTCTTTTTCTCATTTATTTTTATGTTTAAAAAGGGGCGTCAAACTAATTGCAATTTTATTTTAACAAAAACACTCAAACACACACAGACACAAATTAACCCAAATTTTGAATGAAAAATACGAATGAAACAGTATGAATTAAAAAAAAGATAGAAATATCTGCTTCAGATCATTCTGTGCCTGCGATACTCAGTTTTTCCAATGCAATACATTTTATTAATCAATTGTTGAACCGAAAGGTAAATAAGCAATTTGACATTGACAATGATTCAGAATGTTTTAATACAACTGCTTATAAAATAATTGCATTTAAGTAAATTTTATTTTAATCATAAAATTCCAAAACAAATTGCTGCAATAATATGGCAAATAAATAAGAGTTTGCCCATTAAGATAATGCTTTTCAGATAAAGCTTTCGAAACGAATATTCATCAAGGTCTCCAAATAGAAACATCTGCGCAGATGATGGAGAAACTGAAGGAAAAAAATTTATTAAAAAGCAGATAAAGCCAATTCAGATAAGTCTAAATACGAATATGCGCACGCTATTGAAAAATGCGAGTTTAGGGTGGCTCTGTAGGCGAATGAATAATGAACAGCCTATTAAACCGGAGGTCGGTAGCCTGGGTGTTGCGGGCAAGTGGAAAACCCTTTTAAAACTGTAACTGGTGGGCTGTAAATACGAAATTAATATTTTTAATAAAAGCTTTTCAAAAGTTCTCAGTTTGAAAACGCGCACGAATATTTTCAAGGCTTAAATACTCATTTTAAATAGTTTTCCTATAGTATTGAGGGAGTCTACCTAAGAAAGCGATAACCAGAAAAGTGAGAAATGTGCTGCACGAAAACAAAAGAAGGTGGAGCAAGTGCCTCAGCGAGTATATATTGTTAAAAAGGATATAAAAGAATAAAAGAAGAGAGCCATCCATGTAGACTAGGAAAATTCAAAGAGAAATTCAGTAGCAATAAATTATATTCCGCCCCATATTTCATCGTAAAATTTATATTTTTATAATTATTATAAATGAATTTCATTCCATCTGCCAAGAAACAAGTCACAAACAAATATATGTATGTATATAAATATTGTTATCTGTAATCGGATTTTAATCTAATTGCCCATTTAAAGAAAACTAAGTCAGCAGAAATGCATTAATGACTTAATAAGAATGCAATTACCAATCACGAGCTACTCCTTGTCATGTATTACATGAAGATCACAATCAACTTTTGATTTATTAATAAATCTTTGCCGGATAATAATTTTTTATTATTAAATATTATTTAGAAACAAAAACGAAAAAAATGTTTTTTCTAAAATTACAATAACGAATGTATTCCATGAAATAAATAAAAGTAAACAAACAAAAACTATTCAATGCCTCATTAATCTGGTCAAATGTTCCTGATTAATCATGACTTCTTCTGATTAATCAGTTTCGTGTTATCCCATTGTTCGGCACCCTAATTGCTGGTTCTTACCAGATGTTCGCTTGTCATCGTCTTGTTCAAAAATGACTAATTAAATTTTGCATGATTTTAATATCTTATTATCTTATCCAAAAGGCCTTGGCTCCATTTTCTATTTGTTGGACGCATACAAAGCACATTCATGTCGGGCGATCTCAACAGCCCAGCTGACTTTTGACTTCAAGACGAATTGATTGAGTCTGTTAAAAATATATTTTTTTCTGTTCTTGTTTAAATATTTATTTTTTGGAATGAATTAATTTGAATTTTTTAATTTCTTTTTTTATTAAAAAAATACAACGAAACGACTAATACTGGAGTAATAATTAATATAAAAAAAAAAATCAAAAAATACAAAAAATTGTCAACAAACAATCTAAAATAATATTTTAAAATTGAAGTCCAGCGATTCTTGGGTCAAAAGTTTAGCAAACACATCGCCAGCACTTACTAAATTGAATATTATTGTAATGAAAATCGTATATTTTAAGAGCTTGTGAATAGTCGTATTTGTGAATAATCGACTCGAAAGACTTCTTCAAGAAAATAATTTAACAAACGAAGTGTGCAGCAAAAGAATGAATTCTCTCTGTATTTCATAGAGCGATTAGTATTGCAAAATAAAAAATTGTCGCTTGCAGAAAATACCTTGATTGCATTGGACCATATTTAGTTGAAGTAACGATAAAACAATGGAATGAATTATGGCGTTATTTCAGTAGGACTGATGAGTTTCTTTGCCTTCTCCTGAACACCGTCCAGTAACTTCAAAAAGATTGAGAATTGCTTCGATTGATGGCCGGAATTGCTTCAACTTGAATTCCCCTTTGCCGTCTTAAATATAAATTATCCGCCAAATTATATATATTTTCATTATTCATCATTATTTACAATGTGAAACCACTGGGCATGCCATTTGACTTGGAATGTTCATTCTTCTTGAGAAACTTTAAAAATAGATTAAACAGAAATTTTTTTAAAATAACTTTAACCCCGACATTGAATTAATTTGAATTTTCAACATTAATTTAAATTTTTTTCAGCACGAAGTAGTGAGATTGAAAAATTAATTTTAACTCACTTTATGAACACTAATTACAGAATTTATGTATATTGAAAAACCTAAAATGTTGGTTTTTTTGACAAGTTTTGTTTTTAATCAAAATAATAATTATGCTTGACAAAGTTGACAAACAATCACGTTTTATTTATTAAATTAATTACTGGCTTCGCTGCTTATTATGCTGGAAACAGAATTAAAAAAAATATATATACATATTATTTATTTAATAAATTAGGAAATTTGCTTAAATATCATGAATATTATTTTTTATAGAAACTACTATTTTTAAAACCCTCTCATTATTTTTTTTTTATCAATAATTTTCATATTTTTCAGTTTCTTTTTACAAATTCTCTAATTTAATTTTAATTTATTCAAAAATTTTTACTACTGCTACAGTGCAACAAGCACGTTCGTTTCTTAAGTCGTTTGTTTTTATGTCTAATGATTCTCAGAAAATTTTTTTTCAACATGCCAACATACTGTGGATGTGTTTTAAAGGAAGTTAATGACACGTTTAGTTTTTTCTCAACATTTGTGTTACATTGTTTATTTGAGTGTGGGAAGCTGAAAGTTTTAAAATTCAATTTCAAAAACACTTAAATAGAGCTGCCATTTTTCCCAATCTATTACCTTAAAATTATCAATGTGGCGAATTGCCGATTTTTTATCTAAAAATACTTATCTGTGGATAAACATCTGGGTCACGATTGTTTGGTTTTGTTGTGTGTTTCAAAGTGAAAAATAATATGAAACGTTTTATAGGAATTGTGTTCAGTAATTTTGAAGAAAAAAAAAATATCTTAAAAATGATGAAACTTATCAATGCAAATAATTTTTTTAAATTTAATGAAGTTATTGTATTATATAGTTATTGTACTAATTCGAATATGTATTGATTTTCAAGGTAAAATTTTAACCTTTTGGAAACTTCTTGGCAAGTGCAGAAAGATTTTCCACTAAAGTTATCATAAGTAAGTTTCCAGCGAAATTGGACTTAAAAAGTATTAGGTTTTATAAACATTATTTACAATTTAATTATACAAATTGCATTGATGCAATCACCCTGATGTTCACCCTTATCTTATTAATGCAACGATTTTTCATTTCAATTATCTGGTAACTCTGGGCTTAAATATTGCCAGTGGCTGAATTGAGAATTAATGAGAACTTGCGCAAATATTTTAGGAAATTACAGAAAGGGTTTTATTGTTTCATAATAAATATTCCTAAGCACGAATATAATTTAATCATATAAAAGAAATAATAATAATTTATAATTATATAATTTTTTTATGATTTTTCCCCTAATTTATTAAAAAAAAAAACTTTTTATTTACGTCAACACTTGCCACATAATATTTATATAAAATTTCATTTAGATATTCAACTTTGTTATTGTATTTCTGAATAATTAATTTAAATTTGAAAATCTATTATAATATGTGACTTGCTTTAACTATTATAAAATCGGCCTTAAAATTGTAAAGTCTATTTTCCACGACTAGAAAAAATTAATCTTTTATTTATCGTTAATAAATCTACGAATTCGCTACAGTCACTTGCCATCATAAATATGCACATCCTGGTATGGGGCTAATTTTCAAATTTTATTTCAAATATATACAAATGAAAAATTAAAATTTAAATTAAGTTAATATTAGAGAAAGCATTTTGGTTGAGATTTGTGATTTAAAAGTAAAAACTTAAATCATCTACATTCATAATTAGGAAATCAGATTTCGTAAGTTATTATATTTTATTGTATATGATGGTGTAGCATTTTCATTTATTTGCCTTTATTTTTATTTTTATTTATTTTCATTTGTTTTTATTTTATTTCATCAATTAATTTGTTATCTTTGTTTAGTTTTTCCAAATAGTTTTTACTTTCCATTAGGGGAATAAGGGAAGTTGATTGACTTTTGCCCGTCTCTCTGTCTGACGTGAGCAGTTCTATCCAGTGTGAAATTTAGAGGCATTTAGAGGCAAAAAATTTCATAATTAAAGTCTACTTCAATTCAGAATAATAGTTATAGAACATATTGTTGGAGAAGGGCGTACAAAATTATTTTATTTGTTTTGAAAACTATTTCAATTTTTTCTTATTTCAATAATCTTTTTAAAATATTTTATTACTTAACGTATAGTTTTGGGAGTTTTTTTCAAATTTTTATTTTATATCAGATTCTTCTCGTTTATTTTTTTATCTTTTCATATTGTTTTTTATTTTATTATATTTATAAATAAATACTTATAGCGTTTTCTTTTCTACATTAAAAATGTCGCCCTGTGAAAATGTGCCTTTTTAAAATGTATTGCCTGCCCTGTGAAAGTGCAATTTTTTATATAACGAGAAAGGAACACAAATTAGAAAAAAGTTCAATGCCTTTTTTTTACAGCTGATAAACAAACATTTTCTGTATATTTTATGAAATGTGTATACATAAATGTTCAGTTGTCAGATTGCTAATTCATCTGCTTGAGAAAACAAATTTTTTTTTAATATCTCATACAAATAAGCTGACCCATAGTGGTCTTTTCTTTGTTTTATACGATACAAAATATAAAAATAATTATTAAAATCTAATTTTCTGACTCTTTCAACTCAAAAGACTTTTTTTGAACATTTTCTGGTAACGCTGTGCAAGAATAAAAACCATGTGTTTTACAAGGCAGTTTCTGCCCTGTTGATTTCTTCAGGGCAAAAGTGCAATGCCTTTTGCACTGCGAAAGAGCAACATTTTTTAGAAAAGAACACGCAACCCTTTCACAGGGCAACGCATTTTCGAGAAAAGAACACAAAATTGCCCTACCTGCGAGTAGTGTTGCCTTTTTTTGTAGAAAAGAAAACGCCATTAGTTATGTGTATATAATATTGTAATATTAATTATTTACATCTACAGGGTGGGCCAAAAGTCACAATGGGGTTTAAAAATGTAATAACTTTTTTGTTTATTTTTTTTTTAAGATTATGAAATATACAAAATGGAAATTTTTTTACGCTAAGTATGGAAAATAATGTCACTTAAATGACCGCCGTTATTAGCTTCGCAATGATGGGCTCTTTTGAGAGCATTTTCCATAACATCTTTCAACATTTGTGGCTGTAGCCCTCGAATTTCTGCAACAATGTTGGCCTTAAGTTCAAGGATTGTCTCGGGCTTGTTGACATATACTCGCTCCTTCAAATAACCCCAAAGAAAATAGTCGCATGCTGACAAATCTGGCGAACGCGCTGGCCAATTAATTTCTGAATTTCTTGAAATTATTAATGGCGACGATATGCTCTTTGCGTTAAAATAATTGATCGCTGATTTAAGTAATAAAATTCTATTATTCTTGTTCTTTGTTCAGATGTAAATCCCTCCATTATTTATTCTCCAGATGTTATTTATATAATCTTAAAAAAAAAAATAAAAAAAAAAAATAAACAAAAAAGTTATTAAATTTTTAAACCCCATTGTGACTTTTGGCCCACCCTGTATTAGTTTTTAATTATTCTATACATATGTATATACTTTATTTCACTTTATTCTGTCTTACAGAATTTTTTATTTCAAACTTTTTTATATCATTAGCCTGAAGATGTTTTTTAAATATTTGTTTAAATATTTTGTACTATTTTGATACTTCTTTCTGTGTCAAAGTTAGAAAAGTGTGATTAGTTTATTTTATTTATATTTATTTATTTAATATTTTTATTCAATATTTTTAATCAATTCAATCATTAAGAAATATTTTATTTATTTTTATTTAGAATACTTTTAAATGCAGAAATTTGTTTGATATCTTATGACTAATTCGCCCTGGTTATGTTTCGCCTTTGTTGTGTCGGGAGCAAAATTGGTCTACTTTATTTTTACAAATGTGTAATTTTATTTTTTACTTAAAGTGAACACTTTTTTTCATTAAATATGCTGTCAGTTTCAAGTCATAAGATGTTTTTCTCATCTGCATGCGATTTTACTCCATTAGAGTTTGAAAGTCGCCCTGCTCATTTTCGAGCAGACGAAATTTTGAAAGCTTTAATAGTTCACGAGAGATATTTCTTTTCGCTTCTTCTCTCGCTGCAGCAAATCTTTAAGGACAAACAAACTTACTAACAGAGCTGCCAGACGACTTGGCGTTAAAATCGTCAAATTTAAAGGAACAGATTTTAAAGAAAAGTGTTGCCACATCTTTTCATATTTTTCGAGGTTTTACTTTTCATTAGTGTAAACTTTAATATTTCCAAATGAAATTAATTCCAAAAATGTATAACCAGAATACTGGAGTTATGTTTTTAAGAATATCAGTATTAGTGTTGGGAATTTTGGGCGTTTTAAACAATAAATTAATAGCAAAAATTTAAAGAATCAGACTCTGTTGGTGAATGAAGGCAGTTTGCTCTCTCGTTTTTAAGATTATTAAATCCATTTAACTGAAGGTAAATGCTTACTTTTATTATAAAACCACTCATCTTATCCGTTAAGATTAAAACCACAATTATAAATTGGCCCTCAAAATATTAACTTATTTAGTCTGATCATAAAGACTGTAAAGGAAACTTATTCAATGATGAATTTTCATTGGATTGTATAACTTTATTTAAAAAAAAGTTGCAAAAAAAATTAATCTTATCTATACTTTAAAATCTTATTTCGTATTTATGAAACTAGTATTTTATTTATATTTCTTTTAAAAAATTATTTCTTATCTGAAAACAAAAGTGCATATAAAATTATTTAACAATACACAGCACTGTAACGATCCTCGAACCTTAAAGATTCAATAAGCAAGCAAGCACAGCCATAAATATTGCCAAAGATACGAGTACGCGTACTTGTAAATATGCGAAAGTTTTATAAAAAATGCATTAAATTATGCTTTTATTATTTCATATTTTTCCACTTGTTTTTTTGTTGATTAGATAACAATAGAAGGAGGTTGACCATAAACTCTCAAGCCCGTACTTTCCTAAGCCCCGCATATTTTATTTATCGCCAAAAAAAATCTAAATGCAGAAAATAAATGAAAACGAAATGAAGCGAAAGGAAAAGAGCACATAAAAGCAACACTTTAACCGAAAATGCGTGTCATATTTATCGCAAGTAGAAAAGTATGCAGACAGATGTACAGCGCATAAATGTAGTCGCTGCATAGATGCACGGCTGCTCAAGATCATGCAAAATATTTAAAGAGTTTCACACAACAGCAACAACGAAACTAAGTTACAATCACAGCGAAAGAGGATGAACATTATTTTATTTAATTTTATGTTGGAAAACTAAATTGTGCTCTATTCAATAACTATATGCGCTGTTGGAAAAGTGGCAGGCCCATCTAATGCCTACTGTTTTGTTGCACACTGTTAAATTTATCACTTTCATGTGTCATTGGGTTTAACGCTGCCTTCCCACTGTTACTTGCTTTTCGAGCAGATATCCATATGAGTACACATGCACACATACATTCGCAACTCTGTTTATTATGAATTTTTCTGTTCACAGTGCACAGTCAAAGCTCGGTGTAACGAATACAATTCAAGCGGATTCGTTTCAATAATTTAATTATTTTTGCTTACTGTAATAGAAATATTTCATTATTAAAATGGATTTAATTACATTAAATAACAAATCAGTTGTGAAAATGTAAATTTATTCTCTTAACAGCAATGAATTCGAAAAAGAGATACTCACCTTCGAGAAATCAATCTTAGGAAATATGTATATTTTTTTCAAATTAACAATAAATTGCCTTTCCCAATTATTAGGAAATAAATTAAAGTTTCGAAATTTCTGAGGGAAGACGAGCATATTCCAAGATGAAGAAAAATCTTACGAAAATCAAATAAGTAATAAATCCATTGGGTTGATATCGGGAGATATCTACAGAAGTGAAATCAAGTGAATAATTGTGGATAGTATGTGCAGATTCCAACAATAGTTCAGTCTTAACTAAACAGCTTTTAAACACCTTTAAAATACATTCGTCGAGAAAGATTCTCCAGATGAAAACTCCTCATTGCGATTTTCTTGTTTGTGAAAGAAGTTACGCAGTTTTTGGCGAAAAGCCCACGGCCATAAAATTTAACTATTTCGAGAGAGCAAATATTTATAATACTTTGTTGCCTTCATTGAATCAACTTTTCCAAAAGCTTTGCAAGATGGCTCTGCATAAAAAAAATTAATACTTCAAGAATAATGCAATTCATTGCGTTTAGCGTTTACGTAGTCAAATAGAAGTCTGTCCGAGCAAGAATAGAGTGGCTTCCTTTTCGTACTCTGTGTACGGAACCCCTAATTGCTAGAAAACTGTCAATTCTCTCTTAATGAAGAAAATCAACTTTAGATTTCTTCTATTTTGCCAATTTAGCGGATGCGTATTTATGTTGTTGTCTAGAGATATTTCATTTTGTCCTGTCAGTAGTTCGCCACGACTTATTGCATCCGTTGCTTAAGTTGGCAGCAAAATGGTAATGTGTTCGTTGTTGACGCTTCGATTTGCACAGTTTACTTCACTTTTTCACTTTTTAAGAAAATTGTTTAATGCCCGACTCAATTGGTTGATTCAATTATAGCTGGTGTGTGTTTAAAGCTCTTTTATCCACTTTATAATGATCTCTATTGGTCAACATTATTTAGTCATGCTGCCACTGGCGTGCCCTTATATTTTTCCAGGCCAAGGGAAAAATTTTGTTTATCTCTTCGTTGAAAGAGTAACTAATTTTATTATTATTATTAAACCGGATGGTCCTAGTTTAAAGATGAAGTAGATGCACATTGGGATTTACTGTTCCTTTAAAGTACTATGACTACGTCTGTGGCGATTTACATTTCAGGCCGGATTGCCTGTATGTGAAATATAAAACATAAATTTTTTATTCGTTTTGCTTGTTCACATAAAAATCTATGAAATTAATGTGTTTATGTGCAGCATTTTGAAATGTTTGTTATGTTTATATGTATCGTTATGTCATTTGCCAATACAATATTCATATATTATGTTACTTATATTAGTTGTTATGAAACAAATCGAAAAAGATTTTATGTTTGGCTTTAGTTAAACCCCTTTGCTTATGCTGAAAGCATATCCACTTATAAATCTTTCAGAAAGTATAAACAGTTGAGGAAATTTAAATTACGATCTACATCTCATGTACAAAATAATGTCATTTAGAGTTTCTTTTTAATTTGCTCATTATTTTAACTGTACTGTCTTTGATCCTTGAAGCCGGAAATTATTTAGTTGTTTATAGCCGATAGAATGCATATGCTGGCCACTACTAATGTGTTCTAGAATGCAAACGAAAGACTTAAGAGAGAAGCGTAATCGGTAGAAATTTGGCGGCTGTCAACTACAGGAACTCTGCTGCCCAAATGTTTGCAATCATTCCATGTACACCGTTATTCGTATCTCTATTTGTATTTACTTATAGACAGTGACAGATACTCAGGTTTACAAAAGATAATGGGCAAGCCAGTCTACGCAGTGGGTGCAGTACTAAAACGAAAGACTTAAGACACAAACTTCTTTAAGTTTCTTACTCGCATAAAACAAAATGTGTGATTTAAATTCAAAACTTTCATACACTTAATAAAATCAATTATCACATTTATCGCGTTTTTTACTCGTTTTTGTATAATAATTTTTTATTAAGCAGCATTAATGGCTAATTAAGTGATTAAGACTTTTTCATTCCCCACTTTTCATTTCTTTAGTTTAGTGACTATTGAATGAAAAAAAAAAAACTCGACAACTAAAATTGCACTCACATTCAACACTTGAAAATACGCTATAAAAGTCAATTAAATTTTAATGCTCTTACGCTTATAAATCCAGCTTTGAATACATTGTGAGAGGGTGTGTAGAGGTCAACACTGGTGGTGACAAAGTTTCATAATACACCCGAACTCATTCACAGCAGCTCAAGAAAATAAATTCAAAATGATTGTCGTTGCCGTTGTTGAGTCGAAACACTTAAGCAGTATTAAAAAGACATTCATTAAATACATTTGGCTGCTTTTCGATAAAGAACAAAAAAGCTAAATTGTAACAGCCTTTTTCAGAATCATTGCAATTTAGAAATAAATTATAAATTGAAAATAAATCGAAAATCAAATGCAGCAAAATAAATTTTGTCCATAAAATATCATTATAATGTTGTTGTTGAATGTCGAAAAAATCGTGCTCATGCATGACATATTGTCATGTGCGTATTTGATCAATTGTGTCAAAATCTTTAGAAAATTTTTGTACAAGAAAAAAAGGCTGAAAACAAGCAAGAAAATACGAGCAAACAAATTGTCAAGTGCCACTTATTATTTTATGGATTTTTAATTTGTTGTTAAATACTGCACAATGCCTTGTTGTTCTTGCTTTTCTTGAATATAAATGGACGAAATATTGAAAAAAAAAAAAAATATTGAAAAAATTGCGAAAAAATTATTACAAAATATATTACAAGAGGTTTTTCAACATTGCTTGAATTATTTCCAGGCGTGGTCTAACTGCAGAGGCTTTCTGATACCCTACAATATCAAATATATAAGCCATTTATATATCTTTCATAATCACTGCGTTATTGCAACGAAAATTGTCATGTTGCTTACTTGTCATAAACTGGAATTGTTTTGTTTATTTTTACAAATTATGATTTAAAATTAATTATGCTGCGTCAGATACATACATATGTGAGCAATTTTTAGGAATTCCGAAAAAAATTTATTTATTTACCAAATATTACAATTATATTAATATAATTGCAATATCTATAGAAGGACTGGCTACTGGGGCCTTTGGCTTCTGGCTCCCCGGGGAATTGAAGACCTGACACCTGCGTGACAGGCGGGTATACTAACCATTATACTACGAGGGGCTTCCCGAAAAATATATTGGTAGTAAATCATCTCGAAGTGATATTTATGAAAGTATCTCTTTCCTTATATTTATTAAACTTTTGTCAAATTTAACTTGAAATTGCTTTTGAAAGTTTCTTATTTATTTGAGCGATGAGGCATACAAGTGTGCTAAAAAATATTGTGAGAACTTCACATCCGGATAGCTTTTCGGGAGAATCCTTGCAGGCTACCATCTTTTTTTTGACTTGGCTGCTTTGTCGTGCAAACTAATGAAATATGGCTTCAACAGAAAACAGCAGGATTTGTTCCTGAAAAACGAAAATTATTATTATTGTACGGCAGAGGACGCAGATTAGTGAAATTGATATTAAACCCGACAAAAAGCTTAAAGCGAGAAAAGTTGAATTGGTAGAAACCAATTTTCTATTAACTGAACTTCCAGTCCCACATGTCTTTTTTTTCTTTTTTTAGTGGATGCACTGAAAATTAACCAAAATTAATTGAGGTCACTGGACAAGATGTTTGTTCAGCCAGTTGATAATTGTGATATACAGAAAATTAATTATAATATTGTGAAATAAAATGTCAGAAGTAAAACAGCTGATCTGCTTTTTGCCCTGACTTTTACAATTCTCAACGAAATTAGAACGGGAAAATTTTATACGGTAAAATAATTGTTTTGGAAAGGAAGAATCTTCACAGGAAATATCCCCGAACAATACACCTTTAGGAAGATCTTCCCTAAATATTTCTATGAGAGAAAGCAAAGTCACCAGAATTATGTATTTCTCTGAGTACTACCGCAAGCAGTAGGGCTTAAGTAGGGTGTTTGAAAACATCCAACTTCTTAAAACTATTGTTAAGTAACTTTTAACAATTTTAAGAAAATACAAAATTATGATTTGAAAGAAGAAAAAAAATATATACACACACTTTAAACAGTTGAAGAAACCCAGGTTGTGCAGTGTCCGTCTTTTTTGCAGCTTAACTGTCGAACTGGCCGTCCGTCGGCCTGTCTATCTTGCCCTGTCTTTTGTCAATTATACTTGTTGTACGTACAAGTACAAGTACTTACAAACACACGATATGTGCGCTGTCGTTCAAAAGCTCTCATTGAGCTGGAGTAGAGTTTAAGGTCATCCAGTGTCTCTTAATTGCTGTTACTGAATTATTAAAATAATTTTTTTTACAGATCACTTTGCTTACGAATGGCGTTTAAATTAATACATTATGCTTTTTTATTTCGTATTATGTAGTAGGTTTGTAAGGCATTGTCTATAGTGAACATGAAGCGAAAAAGTGGGTTGAAGTGAAAGGTTTTTTACGAACACTTGATGCTGCAAACACAAATAAGTTAAGTTACTTGCCAGCTAAAACTCTTTTTTTTCTTTTTTTCTTTTTGGTTTTTTTGCTTTTAATAAGAGTGTTTCATATGCATTTTAAATTTAATAATCAAAGATGTACTGAAACAAAAATATGTTGCAACAACTACTTGTGAATTGCTTGGGAATACTTCAAACAATTTTCTTTTAAAATGTACTGTACGCACAGTGGCTCAATTTTATTCAGTAGCAAATTGTTTGAAATTGCTTCAAGAAATTTCTTCGTTTTTATTTTATTTAATTTTTTTTTTGTATTGTGGATTTGGTTGGTAGTTTTTAAGATTGAAAAATGACATTTCACTGCCATACTCAGCTCTTATGTAATGTCAATTGCCTGCCATCACAAGATATTTTAAATTTACACATTATTAAAATAATCAAGTCATTCGAATTCCGCCTAAGCTCAGCAGTTAATTGTTTTAAGGAGCAAATTTCTAATATGAATTATTTAAATAAAACATTTTGGGAAGTGAATGTCATAAAGTTAAAAGTTCAACTGACGAACAAACTAAAGTAAAATAAAATAAAAAATTTCGTTTCAAAATACTCGTTATGTGTGATTTTGTAAATTTATTAGAAAAACGTTTTAAAATTTTTGAAACGATCAAATCGTTTCAAAAAAGGCGATGCTCATACAAATTGTAATTTCCTGTTTCATTTCACTTATGACGTAACTGAAATTCAAAAAAAAAAAATTAAATAAATAAAAAAAAATGTGAGAAAATGTTTTTTTTTATATTACTTGCCGTTTCTGACACTCTTAAGTATTACTGGCCACATTCAACTCTCAGATTTGAAAAAATTTAATTTTGTTTCTAATTTAGAAAGATTGTGTACTGCTCGAAAATATGAGTACCATTTCTGAACTGCGCCATGGCCTCCCCAATGTTTTTCGGCCATATTTTGTTTAGAAATTATTTACACTACGAATACATGGAAATATAAGGTACGGACTAGTGGGTCCTAAACGTGAATGTAAATCGCATTGCTACACTGCATTAGTGAATTTTAGTTTCTAAAATATTTTCTATCGTATTGAAATAAAATAAATCGATTTGAATATTTTCGAAAGCTATACATTTCCAATGATATATAATTTGTAGCCCTCTGCATAAACACTTTTGCTGTGCTCCATCAAAACAGTCATCACACAATTACTTAGTGCAAAGTTTTTCCCGATTTAACTTTAAATTTTTTGCAATTCATCACACAGAATATCAATCGTTGGAGAAAAAGATCAATGAAACACTTCCGAAGTTTGTTTAGTACTTATAAATGTTCAGAAACATGACAGTATCCAATGAGATAAAAGTGGTTCTTCTTCTTGGCTTCTGTATAGGAATTGAAAAATGATTTAATGAAAAAGTCGTTAAGTGTCAAAAGTTAATGATTTCTATAAAAATGATACAATTTAAATGTACGTCTGAAAGGGGTATTAAGTTAATGTGCAGTGCAGTACAAGCTTCGTGTATTCGCAATATGATTCCTTTAAATCATAATGAAATGAAGATTTTATGATTCAAAAAATACTTTTCAGGTACAGAAATTATAAAACTAGATTTCTTATATTTCCAATTTAGAAAAAATTTAAATTTTCCAGCGTAATAAAACTATAATTTAAGCCGCAACACACACATGCATACACACTCGTAAATGTCAAATATTTATATTATAACAGTTTGGCGAAATTTATTTGGTCCGAGAAATCATTTACTAATTTTTAATTCTTTTCTATAAATTAAATTTTTCTTTTGTATTTCTTTAATCAAAAGTTTTATTATTAAAAAAATTCTCATTGCAAAATGTTATTTGCACTGACATACAGAACCAAAAAGTCTTCTGCATTCAAGACCTGTCTCTGCCCAAGACCTGTTCGACCACAAATATTTTTATTTTATTTTCTTAAATAATCAAATATTTGTGTCAATTTATTATAAAGAAAAATTTAAAAAATTATCACTCATTAAGCTGAAATTAAATTTAATCTTTTTCAAAGAAAAAATTAAATAGTTGCCAAAAGCCGTACTCTAAACGCACGTCTTAAGTGGCATTACAAGATTTCATTACAAGCTATTCAAACAAACTGATTCTTAAATAAAAAAAAATGTGGCATTCTTTTTCAATCATTAAACTCGCAAATCCATTACAATTAAATAATGGTACTCTAATGAGCCCTAAAGAAATATGTGCGTTAACACAGCAACTAATCTGCTATTAGCGAAATGTCCGAAATTGGCTATCAGTTCCAATTCCAGTCAACTTTAAAAGAGAATTTAAAATAATGGCAGTGTACTTGTGAAGAGGTTTGCTTGTAGGAGCGCACCTGCGATGTAGCACAGTCTTGTTGAAACCACCAGTTAATCAAGCCCAAAACATGCAGTTGTGGGGTTAATAACTTTTCAATCATATTACGATACCGCTCCCCATTGACAGTTACCGTTACGAAATTCAATTTGAACGAATTCCACACCAGACTGCCAGTTTTAATGGATTCAAAAGTGGCTGATGAGTAACTTGAGGGATTTCCGTTTCCCAAAAGCAACTATTCGATTTATTCACATATCAATTGAAATAAAAATGCGCCTCGCCATTATGATTTTGTCATGAAAATCTGAGTTGTTATGGGCGAGTTGTAATATCCTATTGGCATATATATGGCCCTCTTGGAAGAAGCTCTTGTGTCAACTGAGTCTTAAGTAAACACAAATGAAAGTCCTATGCAAAATTGTGGCGAAATTTTTGTTTGATACCCTGTATTATTTCTTCTCAAGAGTCCTGGAGACGATCAAAAAATCCCGTCAAAGCTCTAACTGCAGCCATGGGGTCGTGCATTTTAAGCACACCTACACATCGTCGGTTCTGATTGGTGAAAAGCAAAATATTTAATTATTTTATTTGATTGTCTCCTACAATGATAGTTGCCAAGTAATCATGACGAATGCAGTTGACGAATGATGGAACGAATCCACTGCAAATATAAATGCCACGAAACCCACACGCATGTAATGACTGAATTTTTTTTTTATCATCTTTAAGGCACCTTACCAACTTGAGACGGATAACAATACGAAATCTTAACTGCACTTTGGCATTGCCAAGGGCCGATAAATAAATGCAAGAGATGCAAAATGCCCTCCAATTAGGAATGCAATGAGAATGTTGAAAAAGTGCAATTACTACTGACATGCAAAAATCCTCTGAATATCTATCTGGCGATAATAAGTAGAAAATATTAGCTGAAGTTTATTGTCATGGAAACATTGGTGGGGGACTCAAATCCAAAGGAAAATTTAAAGAACTTCTAGGTGTGCCTGACTGAGTAGATTCCACAATACATTTTTACTTTAAACTCGTGACTTCGGGTTTACCGGCCACATATTGTTAACTGCAGGATTACATGAGTACCTGGCTGTGGACGGCAATGCTTCAATTCCAATTTCATAGGTGTTGCTACAACAAAATTTGCAACAACATTAAAATTGACGCTCTCATCACTCTCACGCTGCGCATTTGATACTTGCCGGTGATGTTTTGAAAGGCCAATGATTTTTTCTACGGCATTATAGAATATTATACACCGATCGTTTATAAAGCAATCGATCTTTTATCCCTTATGAAGGGATTTCTTACAGAATTATTGCAATTCACTTCTCATTTATTCATTATGCCTTACCATAGAAATACAACTAGATTTTCGAAGAGATCAGTTACAATGAACAAATTACTCCATGCAAGGAAGTATTCAATTTCCAATTTTGTGACACAAATGCGAATAGAATTGTATATCAATATGTTCATGTACTCGTATATTTTCTGGACCATAGCAAAATTTTACGTTGTATTTACGAAGTATTTTCTATGGTTACCAATCACCGGTGCGCAATAAAAGGATTTGTTATGCAAGGAATGAAAGAAATTCAATATTAGGTATTTGAATTGAAATTATTATTCGAAATATATTCTGAAATTTTCTGAGAAATATTTTTCTCTTTAATTTAGCCTTTTTATAGTTACAATCCACTTATTCTGGATATCAATTAAGGCCAATTAAAGGAATTAATTAGCATTGCATCAATCACTTTAAAAACATTGTTTGCCACTTCGCTCCTGTTTTTTAGTCCTGCTTTGCTTCTAATAAATTATCAGTCCAGGAACAGAAATGCAGAAATAAACAATTTACATAAATAAAATGGTGATTTGATGTGTTTAAAAAATTTATGTTTGTTGAAAATTTATACGACGTCAATTAATTATCATTTGCGGACATGGTGTCGCCTCCTTCAGTGGCTTATACGCACAAATGATATTAATTTTATTTTTTCCTTCTTCTCTTTTGTGGTAGCAAATGTTTTCCTTTGATGTCCAGTTTCGAAAATGTGAACAGTTTCTCAAACTTGTTGGCGTATTACGAGCAACGAGTGTGAAAATTTCTAACAAATTAGCTGTTAATGAATGCATAAATAAAATTTTGAATTTAATCGCATTTTTCTTCAAAATTAAATTTATTTTATATTTATTATGTGCACATTTTGAGAATCGCTGTCTAATAAATGATATTATATCGCGTTGCTCGGCATGAACATATTATTTGGAAGTTGCGAGTATTTAAAAGGCAACATTGTATAAATGTGTTGCTTTAATGAGGACAACGAAACGAATTTGCGGAGGAATGAAGCGTAACTTTTGCGATAAAAGTGGATGTGAGCTGAGCTTAGTTGAGCAGAGCTGAGCTGAGCATACACATGAGTGATTTTTATTGAATGGAGATTCCAGCTATGCAGTAGTGTAAAGAGTTGGGAATATTGTCAATCATGTTGCTATTGATTTTATATTGGTGTTGATATAACAAGTGCACATAACGATCATTATGTCTTGCATATAAAATGGATTTTCAAGCAATAGGGTGGCACTAATATGTGGCAAAGATTGGTTGCATATAGGATATCATTATGTTGGCGGAGTGTATCTTATGTTGCATTTACTGGCCCCTTAAATTTTTTTAAAATATTTGTAACCTTTGTAGCAGTTTCATCCTTATCAAATCGGCAAATCGATCCTCGTAATGAAGAATATTTTATTTCCGCTCCTCCATCAGTATCACTTTCACTTTTTCGTGCGAATCAACCGTACGACTATGAAGGATAATGAAACAACAGGACCTTTACATTTTATCCAGACTCCATCCAAAATTAATTTTTATTTTCTTTTGGTAGTGCTGAAGTTTTAAATATTTTACTTGAACTGTATTTCGTTTAAGCATTTCAAAGTGAGCTCAAGTACTCACAAAAAAATTCACCTCCCTAATGTTGGTTTCATTCTGAATTTTATATCATTGAAATATAAAAAAATGGGAAAACAATTACAAGAAAATTCCCAGGTACCGCAAAACAATTAATTTTTAATTTAAATTTTGTTTCCTGCATAATTTGTGTAGGGCTGAAAAATATTCGGCTTCCCACGCGCTCTTTCAAACTAATTTTTAATTATTTCCACTTCCATTTACATGAATTTTTATAATTTTTAAAATGTTATATTTCGAATTTGCTGATTTTAATATCAATTTATCTGGCAGCTGTATTTCATAAATGAAATAATATAAAAAAAAATAGATCGGGGGAAGGAGTAACTGCAAGTAAATCAGGGCAGATCAATACAGAGAGGAATTGAATTATTGAATTTAAATCAGTAGTAGAAAATATTTTTTTTTTTTAACTAATTTAACCTGCAAAGCTTTCGGCTTGATCTAGTGAGGGATCGAACCGCGACCTATGCTTTATTAGGCTGCGCATTTGAACAACTTTGCAGCCAAAAATCCACGGAACTAAGACAGGAGCGATTTCAGAATAAGTAAACGTAAGCAAATTCACAATGAAAAATATATCAAATGTTTTGTCCAAGTTTTCAGTTACAGAAAAATATGATTTGATCTCAATCTCATTATAATTCAAAACTTATTTTAATTTCAAGTAGCACGATGTCGGGAGTAGTTGTTATTTCACAATTGTCTTGCATAAAATTTAATGACGATCATAAAAATGTTTAAATATTTTTCTCATAAAATCGTAATAAATCTTTTTATTTTCTTTTTTACTTCAGTAAGTCAACTAATTCCTTATTACAAATTTTTTATGCGGCCTTAAATTGTAAGTCCCCCTCCACACTCGCAATTTTGTTGCATTCAATTTTTTGAAATTGCAATAGTGTCCACATTAGTATTGCAATTTTTGTATTTCTTGCAGAGTACATTAAACTCTGTACACCTCCCCAAGCTTCTTACCTCTCTCACCTAAAACAACCAAAAATTGCTGCAACAAAATTGCAGGTGTGGACAGGGATAATTTTTAATAATTGCATGTGCTTTTTAAAAATCTTTTAAAATCAGCTGATTGTAACTTCACAACAATGATTTTATTTTTCGGCTATTTTTTCCTAAGAATTAATAAAAACTGAAAAAAAAAACATTTGAATCCACATTTAAAATCAGCTGATTGTGGCTTCACAACAATGATTTTATTTTTCCGCCAATTTTCTCTAAAAATTATTAAAAACTTAAAAAAAAACATTTGAATCCGCATTTAAAATCAGCTGATTGTGGCTTCACAACAATGATTTTATTTTTCCGCCAATTTTCTCTAAAAATTATTAAAAACTTAAAAACAAAAATTTGAATCCTAATTTAAAATCAGCTGATTGTGGCTTCACACTTTTTCCTAAGAATTATTAAAAATTAAAAAACAAACATTTGAATCCGCATTTAAAATCAGCTGATTGTGACTTCACACTTTTTCCTAAGAATTATTAAAAATTAAAAAACATACATTTGAATCCGCATTTAAAATCAGCTGATTGTGGCTTCACACTTTTTCCTAAGAATTATTAAAAATTAAAAAACAAAAATTTTAATACACATTTAAAATCAGCTGATTGTGGCTTCGCAACAATGATTTTATTTGTCCGCCAATTTTCTCTAAAAATTATTAAAAACTTAAAAAAAACATTTGAATCCGCATTTAAAATCAGCTGATTGTGGCTTCACAACAATGATTTTATTTTTCCGCCAATTTTCTCTAAAAATTATTAAAAACTTAAAAACAAAAATTTGAATCCTAATTTAAAATCAGCTGATTGTGGCTTCACACTTTTTCCTAAGAATTATTAAAAATTAAAAAACAAACATTTGAATCCGCATTTAAAATCAGCTGATTGTGGCTTCACAACAATGATTTTGTTTTTCCGCCAATTTTTCCTAAGAATTATTAAAAACTAAAAAACAAAAATTTGAATCCGCATTTAAAATCAGCTGATTGTGGCTTCACGACAATGATTTTATTTTTAAATTGGAGTGCGAATTGAATATTTTTTTTTTAATTTTTTGTTTTGATTCTATATCATTTTTCATTTATTTCGTACAAAATCTTTTTTAGCAAACTTTGCCCGTTTTTACTGTGTTGCTGTTATACTTTCAAAAGTGTGCCACATGTATTAGATTTCTTCCAAAGCCCAGAGTTTAAAGCCTTTGAAAGAAATCAGTAATATTTTAAAAAAGTATGTTAAGCTATTGAATATCCATTAAATTCGAATTATAAATATTGAACCCATGCTCTGCTAAACTGTAAAACTATTATTGCTGACACTTAACAGCACTTTTCTTTAAAAATTTTACATTTTCCGCCAGCGGACATTTAAAA
This sequence comes from Ormia ochracea, assembly GCA_963402855.1. NCBI lineage: Eukaryota > Metazoa > Arthropoda > Insecta > Diptera > Tachinidae > Ormia > Ormia ochracea. The sequence continues at coordinate 50,966,383 of OY727109.1, forward strand.
TTTTTCTAAATAGTTGGCTGACAGCGGGGGAAAGAGATGCAGAAATTTATACTTATTTGAACTGTGTTGCATTCGAATGTTGTTTCATGTCTATCTTTGATTTGTTTTGTCTGTTTTTTGTATGCATAAACATTGAGCTTTTATGCCCCAAATAAATCCCTGTTTGTAAATTCATTTTCTTCACAAAAAAACATTAAATAAATAAATTGTTTGTTTCACTCTCTTCGCAACGGCTACCCGTACTATTTTTCTAAAAACAAAATCTTTTTTCAACGATTAAAGTTTAAATTTTATTTTTATTTTTTGACAACATAAAATGGATTTCTTATGTTTGTGTTTAGACATGGAAGCGATTAAATTAATTGCTGTTCAACATTCAATGAAATTCAATTTGAATTTTCCAAGTCATTGCGTTAAAATGGCACTTTATTGCTGTTGCAGGTTTCGCCTCTTGCTCTTGCTGTTGTTGTTGTTGCTGTTGCTGTTGCTGTTGCTGTTGCTGTTGCTGCTGCTGCTGCTTTTGTTATTTAATGTTATTCAAAAAATATTTTCAGGCCTTTTACAAAACAGAAGAAATGCCGTTGTCAACTATTCCTTTTTCTCGCTTTGCTTTGCTTCGCTTCGCTTCTCTTAACACACGTTTTACATTTTCACATAAAAATGTCACATGTCTTGACAATTGTTTGGCATACATGTGAATTTGTATGCTTTTCGTTATTCGTTTGCTTTTATTGACTTTATTTTATGTTTTTTTTATTTATTTTTTTTTTTTTGCCTTTTTGGCAAAATTATAATGACCACATCACATCAGTTGGGGTATGGCGGGGGAGTTGGCTGCCTAAACAATTTTATTTTGCGTGAAACCATAAATTTCAGATTCTATAAAATATGCGCATTTTTTAATTTGGGTCTGTTGGCTGGTTTCTTGGAATTCTGTGCAGAAATAACTATTGAAAGCAGAGTATTTATTGTTTGTCAAATAAATAAATGAAACAGTAGGAAATTGTTTAAAAAAGTGTGTTTTAAGAGCATGTGGAATTCAAGGAAATCTAATTATTTTCAAAAGTCGTTTACACACGCAAACTTTTGTTGCTTTCGTCCTGTGAAATTGCTAAATGTATCCCTGTATAAAATGAGGTGAGAGGTGGCTGGCACAATTATAAAATATTTCGCATTCCCAAATGCCCCCATAAATTTAAGAAAATACATTTCTTTCTAGTAATAAAAAGTGTTTGAGTTGAATTGCTCAGTTCATGACTTTCAAAGCAGTCCATTACCTTAGAAAACATTTTTCTATACACTGAGGAAATGTGTCTAAATTTGTCACTTTAATGTGTCTAAAGGAAATTTAAGTTTGGTTTACATCTGATTCGTTTTTAATTTCATTATATAAGTACTTGTCATCTGTCAATAACCTCGTGCATTAAAGTGAGGTTTTCCTCAAATAAAGATACAAAGTCGCAATTTAAGTGGCATGGCGGCATGAATGAGATAATTGGGAATCTTGTTATATTTTCTAAAAATGAAATATTTAGAACCTCTTAAAGTAAATGTCAAAACATGTATAGAAAGCTGTTGCTCGTATAAAAGGACTTAAACCTTCGAGTAACAATATTGGGTCTTAAATTGTTAGTATTCACTATGCTATACTTGGTTCTATTATGCATAAGCTGCTTGATGTACATGCTCCTCTGATGGCATAGAAACTATAATTTTATAAAGAGTTTTGCAAATCGTTCAAGTCGTCAAATTGAAGCGATTAAAGCCATTTCATTTAAATATAACTGTCGTCGTTTTTCTTAAAATTTTATTACGAAGTCATCTGACAACTAAATAGAACTTAAAATAAAGCAATTTTATTAGCTGCTAAATCACAATGATTTAAGGCTTGCTAAGGTTACTGGTTGAAGCGAGTAGGCTTAATGACTTGGAATAATTTTTAGCATTGATGGAAGGAGCAAATGCAGTTAAGAGCCATGACTCGTCGTTATCCTACACAATCATACGATTTCTCAGCTCAACCTACAAAGGTTTCGGCTTGTCTGCATGAAAACACCGACGGTCCAGACAAGAATCGAACCTGTGACCTCCTGTTTTATAGGCGGTTCTTTATCCATTCGCCCACGGAGTCGTGTTTTAAAAATACTTCAGAGATGCATTAACTTTATGCCGCCAAGAAAAAATGCTTTTGCATTATTTTTGTATAGTAGTGTGGCACCTGCAACGCCATTTTGATGATAAAATAGAATGGAATCACATTATATTTTCGTGAGAATGACTCGTACGTCTGTGTGGGAAAGCTGTAGTTTCGATTGTTCCTAAAAGCTATTAATCGATTACAAAATACAATCAAACAAACCACAGATTTACATTCACAAATCAGAAAAATTAGTTAAAAGAGCAACAACTTAAAACTTTATTAAAAGTCAATTAAAATTGTAATAATGTTGTGTTAAATGATAATGAATGGCTGTATCACTATATAATAAAATGGTTTAATGATAAAGTTTGTTGTTCCCCTGCAAACTGTGTCTTGACCATGTTCAGTTTTTAAATTGCTACTGTTGCAATTATTGACCGTTTTTGTCTGAAATCCATTTAAGCAAAGTAGCGATTTTCGTTTTTCCATATTTTTTCTCCTTTTCTTTCTCTCTAACTCTATCTTTCTCTTTCTCTAAATATTTCTACTTACTCGTATAAACGTCAAAAGGCGTGGCTCTTCGAGTCATATGAATGCTTGTTGATTTGTCCAAGCTCGACTGCGAATGCGAATAAGTGGTGCGTAACGCATTTAAACTGAATAATATTTCTTTCAAGTAGGCAAACAGATATTGTACGCGTTGTTCTTTTTTCTCATTTTTACGGTAATAAAAATAATTTTAATTGCTATTTATGTTACAGGCCATTTGTAGTTGAAATTTCAGTTTTTTCTTTAATGCAATTTTTAATTGACTAGGCTTGTATAAAATTCTCGCAAGTCGTAGACACAACCTGAACCATTAGAAAAAATGACAACAACGGCAGAAAAAATGAAAATTAATAAATACTCGTACAATCCATGCAGCGAAGCGAGTTGGCTTTTTTGCGTTTATTAAAAAAATTCGTATTTCTTGAAAGTTTTCAGCGAACATGGGTGGTTTATGAGTGTCTGTCACTATTTAAAGTTTGATAATTGCCAAATCTTTGAAAATGAGCAAAAAATAAAAAAAAATATGTAAATAAAATACTATTTAAGGCTAATAGAAGAAATAACACCGAAACAAATTATTAAATAATATTGTCGTTGTTGTTGGTTGTGATCGTATTTAAATGCGATCAACAAGTTGAGAGAAAAATGATAATTTGTTATGATTAACCATTAAGTGGGCATTTGCTTCAGGTGTCACTTACTCGCATTACTAATTGCAGTAGTTGCTTGAAAAGTTGCACGTTTTATAAATAACTATTTAAAGAGACACTTTTTCTTACTCTATCAGCAGTTGTCAAAATGATGGATATTCAAAAGTCCATGATGCATATTGTGAGGTCCTTTTGAATCTACGGATCAAACGGCTGGCGATATATGGAGCGTAATCATTATCCGAGTCATTGGGCTGCTTCCCATTCGCAGCCCAATAATATCATGTTTTAAACATCAGTTCAGCATACATGAGACAAGAAAAGGGCATTATCTTCTCTTCTGCAAGTATATCACTAGCCTGAAGCCACTCTAGTAGCGTTTTCTTTTCTACAATAAAAATGTTGAAATGCAATTTTTTCTTTAACAAGAAAAGAACACAAATTAGAAAAAAATTATACAAATATATTTATGTCCACTTTATGAAATATGTAAACAAAAATGTTTAGTTGCCAGATTGCTAATTCATCTGCTTGAGAAACTAAATTTTTTTTAATTTAATATCTCATAGAATTAAACATCCGCATTGTTGTCGTTTGTTTGTTTTTTACGTCACCAAATATAAAGATAATAATTAAAAGCTAATTTTCTGACTTTTTCAACTTAAAAGTCTTTTTTTGAACATTGTCTGGTAACGCTGTGTAAGAATAAAAGCCATTTGTTTTACAGAGCAATTTCTGCTCTAGAAAGACTAGAAAGCAAAGGAATTTCAAGACTCGAAAATTGAATACATTTCAATACGAGAACACTTAAAATCATAAATACATAAATTTGTAATGATAATGTTGTAATTTAAGCACGTCCTGTTGGAGGTATGGCTTTGTCGTTGGTCCTGAATAAAACTCTCCAAACATATCCAAAGAAGATGTTATCGAAAGAAGCTTTCCCCATAGATATCTGCAAATGCCAGATAATAGTCCATTTCAAAGTGTTTTTAATTATTTTTTCACATACTAGAAATACTAAGCTTTTGGTTAATAGCGTAATAAAATTTAAATTTTACCAAAAAATAAAAATTTTAACGGCAAATACTCGAACATAAAAATTAAATTTTTCTTATTATTTATTATTTTCTTATTATTGGAGAAATTTTATTAGCAAAAGCCAAAGTCGAACAGATTTTTATGAAGATTCTACATATTCTGTCTCCTAATCTGAGAAGTACGAATCTGAAAATTGAAGTATGAAAAATTCCGATTTAGGAAAGAGCATTTGATATCAGATAATGGTGTTTCCACAAACGTAAAAAAATAATTCCATTTATTTTTTATTGTAAAACATATTTAAACTATAAATTTTTTCATCTGTTTTCCCAAACAGAAATGATTAATTTAAAATTAAAGTTATCCAATTTCAAAATTATATCTGCTTCTGTTGAAGGCCGTATTTTTTATTCATCCAAGTTAAATTTTTTATTTATTTATATTTTGTATCTTATTTTTTTTTTTTTTTTCTATTAAAACTATTGCAGTCATCATCATTCAAGGGTCTCTTTTTCAATTTTTTATTACTAAAATATGTAAAATTTCAATTTTAAAAATGTGAACAATAACGAATTATGGCCAATAAATACAAATCGTAAAAGCGACGAAACTCATTTCACAATGTTTACATTTTATAAGAAAACTGATTGTCCGCGTATCTCGTTTTGTCCGTGAAACAAATGAAAATTTCAAATTGTCACGTCGAATCGTTAAATGTTATGGCATTGTTATCTCTTGTACAGAGACGTAAAGAAATCTTCTTTGAAGCTGATTGTGTGTCTTTGGTGAAGACCATTAGGGCATCAACCATGAAGTTGTGCTCAAGAGATACCCAGGAGTTAATCACGTAAAACCATTCAGCTCTTCAGCCTTGTCTCCTTTAAGTAGATAATTGCGGATCCAGATGAAATTATAAACAGCTCCACGAAATTGACTACAACATTAACGTTACCCGGTGAAAAGGTGCATTTTTAAAATTTTTTGGGCGCCTTGTGAAAATTACATTTTTAAAATTTTTTGGCCGCCCTGTGAAAATTGCATTTTTTATTTAACAAGAAAAGAACACAAATTAGAAAAAAGTGATAAAAATATATTTTTGTCTGCTTTATGAAATATGTAAACAAAAATGTTTAGTTGCCAGATTGCTAATTCATCTGCTTGAGAAACTAAAAATTTTTTATTTTAATATTTCATATAATTCAGCAGCCGTATTGCAGCCTTTTGGTTGTTTTATACGTCACCAGATATAAAAATAATAATTAAAATCTAATTTACTCACTTTTTCAACTAAAAAGACTTTTTTTGAACATGGTCTGGCAACGCTGTGTAAGAATAAAAACAATCTGTTTTTCATGGCATTTTCTGTCTTGTCGATTTGTTCGCGGCAAAAAGTGCAATGTCATGCGAAAGGGGCATAATTTGTACAAAAGAACATGTAGGCCAAAATGCAAGCCTCCTACCACATAAATCGGTTTTAAACCCCATACTCTGCCGTAATAAAAAAATTAATAAGTCCGGTCCTAAATATCTAAAAGCGTATTTACAAAAACTACAAATCTAGCCGCCTTTGAAATTCAAGTGTATTTTTCCTTGCAACCAATTGCTTGTGGGGTCCGTTGTATAGACAGAATCGGTCATTGCTTTGTAATTAAACATTTTTTCTCGCGCATAATTTTTTTCCAAGTTTAGTGCTTTTTTAAAAAAATTAAGAATTAACTAAATGGCACGGCACTCAGTTTAAAATACTTCAGGCGTTGCCGCTTTTCAAACGTCTGAGAACTGAATTTTCTAGTTGAAAGTCAACGAGTATACAAAAAGAAATCAATTATTAAGAAATAAATGTGACTGTTGAATGTTGATTTCGGGAAGACTTTGGCAGTAAAAGGTCTACCTGTGGAAACGCATGAACAAGTAAGCTTATTCTATATTAAATTTTTTGATTTGATAATAATTATTAAAACTTTTTACATACTTCAGAGATCCGTAGTTCCTTTGGCATGCAGCATAGAAAACATATGGAATTTAACATGTAATATTATTAATTAGCTATGCAAATTTAGATATTAAATATTGTTTTCATCACTGAGAAATAGTGCAATCCCAATACAAAATTATAAATTTCGTTAATATTAAATTGCATGTAGGATTATTAATTAATTATGCAAATTCAATATTTAATATTTGTTTTCATCACAAAAAAATTGTGAACTACCAATACAAAATTATAAAATATATTAATATTAACAAATGTGGGATATTTTAATTTATTTAAAATTAAATTTATAAATAAATATTTTGAAAAATTTCTTAATTCAAATTGTGTAACAAGTTTTAGCCATTTTAACTAAACGAGAGAAATAATAATATTGGAAACATGGAAATTAATTTTTTTTTTTTTTGAAAATTTTTTTAATAATCTTTAAAATTCTCGTATTTTTATACAAATCTGCAACAAATCAAAAGTTTTTTTGTTTAAATATTTTGCCAAACGATTATGTAGTTCCTTCGGAAACACCCACCATCACCAATGCCCCGTACTAGTATTTCATCTTCTAAGTAAAACCATAAGAAAAACGGCTACCAAGAAACACCATTATCCTTTTCTCCTAATTCCAGAACAGTTTTTTGTTTTGTTTTTGCATTAGTAGCGTCTCTACTGAACTCCTTCTTCTAACCTTTCATTCCTCTAGAACTAAAAAAAAGTTTTAAAAATAAAAAAAATAAAAAAATTTATTTTATTTTATAAATAAAATATTTATAAATTTAATTTATTTATTTTTGTAATTTGTTTAAAAATAGTTTTGAGTTTTACCGAATCAGTTTTCCATATCAAACTAGTGATTATTAGTGTTTGCAAAACCAAAACAGAAAATGTATAATTATGTAAACTTGTGAAACAAAAATCAAATAAATTCCTTTAGGGGCTAAAACTGTTGATAAATATTCTCAACTTGCAAATTTGTTAACGAAAATATTTTTTAATTGAACTGCTGGATTGGTAGGCAGTGAACATTTTTAATATGCAAATTTATCTTTTGCTTTCATATTTTCTTCTTACTTTCTTAAGTTGTTGATAACTTTTATACAAATTGCTTTAAATTTTTTTCAATTCATATTTGCTAAAGCGTTTTTAGAGGTCGTCTAGACAGCGCATTGCTTGACACACCCCCTAATGAATGTTTCCTTTTTGTTATATCATGCATTCGGAAGGGAATGACACTGGACCATCCTGCAATTTATGTTAAGTTATTTACAGCAGAAGGCATAGAGTTATAAACTTTGGAATCTCTAATAATCATATTGCTACCAACAAAAGATATATGTGAATAAAGAGATATGAATAGCAGTTAAGAATACTGTAAGAAGCCACAGAATCATTTGCATTCCTCTACAATATTTATCTTTTGTCACTTTCAGAAGTGCCGCAAACAATATCCCAAAAAGAGATTTTTTTTCTTATATTTTTGCTTATAATAAAGAAAAAAAAATTTTTTCGATATTTGGTAAAATTTCCGATTTTTGATAAGGGGTTACCCTTTGCATTTTTGGACAAAAATCGTCAAATTTTGAAAACGTCCGTTTGTGTATTTTTGAATGGAAAACTTGCGTTTTTATTGCTCTTACAAGTTTATTTTATGTTTTCAAATGTTTAAAATATTTATTTGCTAATAATAGAGAAAAAAATTTTTTTTCGATTTTTCGTAAAATTTTCGATTTTTTGCATTTTTGGACAAAAATTGTCAAATCTTGAAAACGTCCCTTTGTGTATTTTTGAATGGAAAACTTGCGTTTTTATTGCTCTTACAAGTTTATTTTATGTTTTCAAATGTTTAAAATATTTATTTGCTAATAATAGAGGAAAAAATTTTTTTTTCGATTTTTGGGATAATTTTCGATTTTTAATACCCTTTGCATTTTTGGGCAAAAATGGTCATTTTTTAAAAACGTCCTTTTGTGTATTTTTGAATGAAAATCGTGGAGTTTTTTTTTGCTCTTGTATGTTTACTTTATGTTTTCAAATGTTTAATTATATTTTTGCTAATAATAAAGAAAAAATTTCTTTGCGAGATTTGGTGTACCGATGAAATACTGTGAAGAATACTAACGAAAGGAGGGAGGATGTATGCACTCAGCTGTGCGAATGGTTTGGAGGGACCAGTTACTATGACTTCATAACTTAGACACTCCACTGATAGTTAACATAATATATATTAAAGCGCTTGAGAAAACTGAGCTAGGCATCGACCATATTATCTTAACCATTTGTAATTGACGACCTGACTATTTCAGCCAACTCACTATGTTCCGTGTTCGAGCCGACAATCCAATTAGCTTCTTTTCAATTTGTTTTTTGGCATGCCGTTAAAGGGTAATGTCTTGAAGAGATTGGGTACAGTAGTGCATAGCTGACTTCGCCAAATCACATTAACAAACTCATGTTTCACTAATAAAAGGAGAATTTTTCATTTTATTTTTTTTATTATTCGTTTAATTTAGTTTTTAATAACAAAAACTTCACACAAAACTTTATTTATATTTTTCTTTCAGGTAAGTCAAAAGCTAAACTGCTTTTAAGAAGTCAATTTAACCGCCTTTCCATAGAGGATAAATTATTGGAAATTTTAAGGTAATTAAATGAATAACTTGCAAGTAAATGAATAATTTTAAAAACAATTTTTATAAACCTTGTTTACAAAAATTACTCTTTCTTACTAAAGTTTGCTTAACTTCATCTTAAAAATTAAGAAAAATTGTGAACGATGCTGAAATTGGAAAAAATTATCAAGATAATAAATAACACTTACACGCCATTATATGCGTAAATGTCAAGTATGTCAAGCGACTTAAAGATGTTATTTGACATTTATATTATTAAAATGATTCTTTTATAAAATGTTATAATCCGTGTCTTTGTTTACATAATATTTTTTGTTTGTTTTAAATATAGTTTTTGTTGATGTTTACACCTGCGCAATAATATTTCAAATATTAAATAACAAGTTTGTTTCTTGAGTCTTTTGTTTTTCCGGTACATTTCGCGATTAGCTCCTGCGCGATCTCTCACATATGCGCATACATAAATACGTGTATGCATTTGTCGCTTGCTAAATTTTCTTCCATTAATGCGATAATTGTGAAAGAAGAAAAAATATTCAACATTTGCTAATGACACACATACACACACACCTGATAACGGACATGCAAGTTTTGTTAACCAGCACCAGACACGAGTACTCCCTCCGAAATAAATAGATAAAAACAAAATACTTTAATGCACCATCAGATTGTACACGAGCATGTAAAATATCTTTTAATGCAAAATTCAATTTTATTATTTTTTCACTTGCAAGAAGATAAGCGCATAATTCACTGCACTACAGGAAATCTCAAAAAGTAATTTCGATAATGTACACATGTGACTTGCGAAAATGTGAGCTGTAGAAATGTCTTGGATAATGGCTAGAGAAATGCTAGGAGAGAAAACGCAACATTTCGTTACTAATGTGAAAAGAAAATATTCCTACATTTCATGGAAGTATGCAATTTCGAGATGAGTTTGTTTGTTATTGCAAGTAACAAATAATAAATATGCACACGAAAATAAAAATATGCACTTGCGCCTGCATTTTTATCGCACAGACATATATTATGTCATAAATAGGAAATTTTAATTGTGTTGTTGTAGTCATTAGCTTTTCTGTTTATTTAATCTGTGAAACTGCAATCGTCTAAGTTGTACGTAGTAATAACGACTCTGCCTGATCCCTTGTCTATATTAATTTAAGATTTTTGGCAAGAAAGCAACATCAAAGTGAAAGTTTGAATTTTTATTATGGAGATGATTCAGTGAATTATATTGTTGAAAAGAAAGGAAATGTTTTTGGCTTTTTGCGTAAAAAATATCAAAAAACTTGTTGATGATAACATGTGTCATCATAGGACGATGACAGCTTTTGTTTTCGATATTGTTACTGCAAACAAAAAGTGAAAGAAACGTTGCTTCCTGAGTTTCCTTGCAGATACATAACTTGGCGTTAACAAAGTTTAGAGGCATGAAAAAAATTTATAGAGTAACATGCAATGGTCATTAGCGGTATTCAGTGATCGCTACATTTTGTTTACAATTGCTTGCCTTTGCAGTGATTTCGTCAGACACAGTGAGCACTATTTCTATCTAACTTTGCACGGGTTTTCGCGGTTGCAAGAAAATTGATATAAATGTCACACGTAAATGAAGCTATAAATTTATTGTTTGCAAATGTCAGCTGTTCTAATATCAGGGCTGGAAATGCAATATACGTAGCGGAAACACACATCAACAATACTGGAACGGCCTTTTCCATTCACACTTTCACAATACCGATTAATATTTGTTTGGTCTGCACCAAACGCTGACTACCGATTAATATACAACAGATAAAACTCGGGCACGTCATATGGGGAAGCTTCTATTTTTCTGGCCGAAATGCATAATATTAGACAACAAATTTTTGAATGAAAATACAACGTGTTGCTAAGCATGTGTGCTCTTAATTTAAATACATAATTTTATTAAATTATATATAATTGTATACATGTATATATAATTATAATCATTTTTCTGATTTAAAGAGAATGTTTTAAAGTTTTAAAGAGAATGTCAAAGTTTTAACATTTTACTGTATTTAAATGTTGCAGAAATTTTATTTGACTTTAATCACATTCTTTGCATATCGATTTTCCACAATAACACATAAACCAATTTTGCTGATAATCTTGATACCAAAACGAAACAATTGGCCTTATAAAAAATTTGGAATCCTAATTATGCAGCGGAGAAACTTATTGGTTACCACTTTTCCTCTTTTTATTCCCTACGACGCAATTCTGCTGCTGACTGCAAACTGAAAGAGCGAAACTAACAATTTAGTGGAATACTGCTGTTTAATAAAATATTATAAATATTTAATTATACATTTTCTATTTTATTAATAACAAAAAAAAATGCTTACTAATAGATTCTTTTGCAACAAGCAAATAAAATTTTACTTGTGGCTAATTTCTTGAATGTTAATCGAAAACCTAAAACTAATGCAAATTTTCCATGCCACCTCAAGCGATAAATTTGTTGTTTTTGTTTTTGTTTTTGCTTTTGTTTTTCCTTTTTTATTTTGCTAAAATCTTACATTCTTCAAGAAGTGTAGAACAGAAAAACAACCTACAAGGCAAGCAAAAACTATTATAAAAATTTAACATCATACATTACAAGTCTTTTGAATACAATACAAAAATTTGCATTCAATTAAAAAAAAATATATATTCGTACCTTTTTTTTTGGTTTTTTTTATATATTTTTTTTTTTCTGAATAAACACACCAATAACTCAAAGTTAAAGAGCTGCAACTTAAAGTGCCAAAGCAAGAGATAGTTTGTAATCATACAATTATTTATGGAAAAACAACTGGAAGATAAAACCAAGCAGCCGCAAAATTTACTGCTTAAGAATGGAAAGAAAAAAAACTCTGGTGTTAACTTGATAGACAATTGTAGTTTTACTGTGATTGTTTATCTGAACATTTTCCCTTCAAGTACAATTCAAAAGGGCGATGGGCAAAGTTTTAATAGAAGCGGGCCTCAGAAAATAGAATTTTTCTTCTATTTTTAATGGAGACTTGCAGTTGCAGCACATAACCAACGAATAACCAAATCATTTTCGTCATTAATTTTAATAAATTGATCTGTTAAATTTTATAGAACCGTCCGTTGTAAATAAAAGATTTCTTAATTGATATGCTTTCATTATTATTACATGCTGAGAAAGAAAAGTTTTTTCAATGAAGCCATTCAAAAACTATTTTGTATAGCCTTTATAAAAATTAATTTTGGATTTAAAAACATAACTGCCATAAATCTTAAGATGCTAATGCATTAAATACAAGTGGGACGAACAATGAACGTAACGAACTCAGCAGTAATTCGTTGAAATACAATCGAAACCACAATTTCACCACAAATCTTATGTTTTTTAAATATTTCCATAATCTTTTGATCTTTTATCTTTATTTATCAACAGTAATATTTCACAGGTTTTATTTATTTCAAAGTCAGCTGATAGTGTGACCATAGCAGAAAAAAATTAATATCAATGATGAAATGCATTTATTTGAAATAGTTATTGAACTGTTTAATCCAGAAAACGACTTTGAAAAGGTTTATAGAGAAACAGTTACTCTACATCAAATATTTGCCAGTTCATTCTCATTTAGCATAAGTCGACTTAAGGTAATTTCAAACCGAAAGAAAATCATCTAAGTACGCAGTGTATAAGCACATTAAAACTTTTTCCATCAGCTGATATTATGATTTGCAACCCGTAGACAAACGAACTCTTTATTGTCTCTTGCAAATCATACTGTTGCTAAAGGATGGCACACATTATCGCATTATTTTTGAGTGTAACGCTTAACTATTTTATAAGGCAATGAGCAACTTCATAAAATGAAATTTGGTCCTATTCCAGGAGTTAAAGAGAAAGCCACTTGTGGTTGCTAAAGCCCTTTCACACGTTTGCACTGTATATACTTAATATACTTATATAATATACTATATACACTAATATAATAATACACTTAAAATAATACGAGTGACAATTTAAGAGAAAATTATAAGAAAATTCATGTTTTTATTTTTATATGATATTATTTTACTAATTATTTGACACTTTATTAAAAACAGATAACCCCCACCTGATGTATATAATACACTTCATATGTTGCAAAACACTTCATTCAAAAACCTACCTGGCTCTGGCCCCCCAACTTTTCTAATATTGCACATATATCGCATTTGGCATAACAATAGTCAGAAAGTTTTCAGCACCAATTTTCTTATGTTACAAGGTCGGCAAAGACAAAAAACGTTTGCGTTCTGTATGGTATTGTGGTATTATATAAATTTTACTCACACATTTTCTTCAGTTTAACAAGGCAGTGGTGGACGTCATACAAAAGTCAGTGCAAATAAAAAAAAAATGCATTTCAACGAAATAGTTCTGATTTAATGAAAACTAATTTTATTCTCAAAAGTATTTACGAGTAAAAAGGCATAAAGCTATTTCAGTTAATGAAAATGGCACTTGTCTTCATAACATATTAAATTCAATCTATGTTTCAATTCGTTATGAATCAATATTGTTTTATTTAGCAAAAACCCACACGCACACACACACACACACGCACACACACACACACACGCACACACACACACAGAGATTAGCTTAAGTTGGAGGAGCTTTCACAATCTGTATGCCTACAAAATGTAGAAAAAAAATTATCAAACAAGGTCAGCGGTCAGTCAATTTCAAATTGAAAACTAGATAAATGTAAAAAAATTAAAGCAGCATAGCCCTCCGGCTCCATATTTACGAGCAGTTCAAATTTTTAGAATTGCATTTAATTGGTAATAATATGATTTAAAATAATTTCAGTTGCTTTTCTATTAACGGCAATTCTTTCATCAATTTGTCTTCTTTTCATAATTATTTATTTGTTCACATGTGTGCAGTAATTGCGGCCAACTTAATTTAAGATTAAATTATTTGCGTACCCGGTCCAACTGAATTATTCAAAGTTTTCTCGAAGCAACCGGAGTTTAATCACACCCCTTTAAATTTGATTATTATCATAATAATCTGCGATTTCAAACACGAATATTAATAATAATAGTCGAAATAAAATGATTACTCAAGGCGTGTTAAATAAATTGGTTTAAGAGTTTGGTCCGTTTTTATTTAACATGTGTTCATGTCAGATGAAATTTTGTTTTATTTGCCACTTAAATCTCATTAGCAAGAGTTGTGGTTCGTTTGGAATAATAAATCAGTGTACATACAAGTGTTTCAAATTATCAGCAAGGAAACAAAAGACTTAAGCAACAAGTGTGAGCCGAGCCATTGATTATAAAAGTAAACAACTTCATTAAGGCCATTAATAATTCGAGTTGTTGTTATTGTGATCAATTAGAAATGCCTAATTATTTACGCTTTAATTCAACTTTTAATTATCCAAATTTAATTCATTCAAAGTGCAGATCGATTTAAAATTTTATCCATGAAAACATAAATACGAAATGGCCCTGTCCGCGGAAAAAACGAGTATGACTTTAATTGGTTATTTGCAATGCCCTCTCATGTCTCTCCATAGCGAATTATAAATTGCTTATATCACGCTGATGATCTGCAGTGCAAGAAATCTCTTCGACCCTGTGCTACTTAAGATGAATTGGACTTCAATGCAGAAAATTAAATATCGTGGCGTTTTTAAAATACACTCATGCATATGTAGAGATATTTATGTTAATCGTATTCCTAATCATGATACACTTTTCTGAGATACTCTCCTAAAAGTACTCTATTGCAGCTATAAATCCAGGTTAAGGTGTTTTATTGGACTGTGCCGAATCATATATACCCTACGCCAAGAATATGTTCCATATGTACATATATCTATAATCTCCTTTATTTTTTACCTGAATCTGGTGATTTTCATGTTGCATAATTTTGAGAAAATTGTGTGCAGAAAGTAAGTTAAATTTACACCACGACAAAAATGGTGAGGACAGTCAGAACGACGTATAAAGTTCATTCCACCCTCTTCTTATATGGAGGCAGGAATATATATAATTTATAGCATCACAAAGCAATATTATAGAAATTATTATCCGCATATCAAAGCCCCAAGCCCTTTTGGATGGAGAAGAGTAATAAAAAGGTCTTCTTAAAGATATTTTGTTCTATATCTCTTTCAGTTTAAGATCTTTTCTATAAAAAAATTGATATAAAAAAAATCATATTTCATAAAAAAACATGTTGAACTGAAGTGAAAATAAAACCATATTTAATAGAATTTAAATACTCGTATATACTTCGCATTCCATAAACTTTGCTGGAAGCTCTTTTCTTGTTATGAATATTTGAAAAACTTTGCTTTTGTAAATAAATAAATACTTGAAAATTTAACTAAATGCAAAATGAAATATATATAATATTATATATATATATTCTGTGAAACTAAATAATACAATAATTTAAATTTTTTCGTTAATTGAAAAAGAAAAAAGAGAACATGCAAGAAACGTTTGCATGCTGTATCATGCTGGATCTAAAAAGCTTGTCGATATGTCACCCTGTCACTCACACACACTACAACAGCAGCAACAAATCACAGCCAAAAAGGTAGAAATAAAAATGTGGTTGTTGCGGCTGTGCCGCTTTTAGTCACATGCCTCCGGCGGGTGTTTATGGCTTGTTAACATGATTTAAACAGCTGTGGAGAGTAATTTTTCCGATTTTTTTCTTTTTTTTTTTTGCATATTTTGTTGTTGTAAATTTTACTGGTCAATAAATGCTCAAAATGAACGTCCCAAACTAGTGTTGGGTGCAAAAGCGAATATACATTTATGTATATATTTATATATGGTTATGTATATACACATATGTTCATGTGCATGGGCATGTGCGTGCGTGTGTGTGAGTGCGTTTAGGCTTATTTTGTTTTGCGGTCATTGAGCTCCGGTTGTCGCTTTAACAAACATTTTTCACTTGGCCAAGCACAAGAACCGTTCTAACAGATTAAAGTCGTTTCTTAAGCGACATATAACCGTCTTGGGTCCATAAATATTCGCTGGCATTTTATTTTGCAATTTATTTTGTGTTGAAAAAAGTTTCGCCAATCGATGGATTTATTGTTTTATTAAGCTCTTGTGTTTCTTGTTTTTGGGATTTTGATTTTCATTTTCGGGTTTCGCCAATTTATTATTCATTTGTCTAGTTGTTTATTTCTCTTGATTTCCAATGCGAAATGTTTATTTGTTATTGTTCAAAAGTGTCACATTAATTTAATTTTTATGTTTTATTATTGAACAGCGAAGGTAAATTACTTTTGCTGCGATTACTTTTTTTATTTCAATTGAATAATTAATATTTTTTTAATATTCATGTGCCAGCAGCCAACCACATCTTAATGTTGATCAAACATTTTAAAACAAATTGGGTGGCATTAAGTTATTAGCAGGCGGTGTTATGAATTTAACAAAAATTTTATTATAAAATTATTGGCGGTAAAGATGATCAGCAGTGAAAACTAAATAAAAATTAAAACATAAAATTGATTACAGCAGAATTTAGCATAAAACTTTCAAATGAATATGAATTTTTATATGCCAGAATTCATTATTTGCCTATAAAATGCTTTCATTACATTCTTTTTTTATTTACTTTTACTAATAAATTAAATTCGATTTTCCTGTTTTCTGTAAATAATTTAAATTGTTACTGCTTTCTAAGCAATAACCTTAAATTTTTCGTACGAAAAATCTATTAATTTGTAAAATAATTATAGAGTTAATGATTATCTTAAATGAATACATGAAGAAATAATATTATTTATACAAAATAAAAAAAAATTCTTCTTGCGCGTAAATCAAAAATCTTATAAACAAACTCGCGGGTGATTTTTCCTAGTTACTTTCGGAGAAAAATCATTTTTCACATTAAAAAGAAAGCTACTTTCGTTATGTTTGCAAGAAAAACCACTACGGCACCTCATAAGATGATCTCACAAATGGTTTTATAATCTGCCTTAATATATTAGTTTTGAATACCCCACTTATATCGCCTCCCCTTCGTCAAAACTTTCACCTTAGTGGTCTAAGGCACTTTTGTGATATGCTCTACGCGTTAGTGGTTTCATTTTCATTATAGCATATTTATTTCTAAAAGCTATGCGAGAATTATTTTGTTCAAACAAAGTTTTGTGGAATTTTGATTAGTTTTTATATGCCATCTCTAATTATGAATCAAATTATAGTATTCTATATTTATTCTATTGACTTACCATTTTCATTTCATTGGAGCTTAATAGAAACAAAGAGAAGAGAAAAGCCAAGTAAAGCCCGAATATGAACAGTTCACCCTGTACTTTTCTAAGCTCAAACAAACATATTAATATTTAACTATTCTATGCAGCCGAAAATTTTCCTCTTTGCTGGTTTCGTTTTTTTTTTTTTTTTCTTTTTGACGGCTTGCAGCAAACACGCCATCATTCCGTTGCGGGCTACTTTTTTTTAAAGCAAATTTTTTCTAAATCACTGCCACTCACTTTTCATTAGCAATTATTACATTTATTAGACTTTACTGTGTCTATAATTCATGATTCGGGTTTAACACACTGGGGCTGGTATTATATTACTCGTAATGGCGGCGCTCTTATCATGTTCATAAATTGTTTCATGAATTAAGAAACCACGAAACATTAATGTGTTTGTTATTGTTGTAAATAATATTTCTGCTGCTTTTTGATATTTATTGTGTTTGGCACGGAAATGAGAAATCTATGAAAATTATGCCAAATCATTTTTATATTTTTCTAATTATTTGATTCCGTTAAAAATTTTTTTGTTTGCTTAATTATTGCATTTTCTTAATATCACTATATCGACTGCATTCAACGCAAATATGTGCATGCTTCGTTTGTTTCTTTATTTACACAAGAATTGCTTAAATTCGCTTTGCAAAATAAGAGATCAGGTGGGTAATAGATCTGTGAAGAGTGAAACTAACACATTTTTACTGAGAAATTTCAACTGGTATAATAATTTACTCGTATGTTAGAAAAAAAGCAAAATCAATTAAAAAATTCATTGAAAATAAATTAAAAAACTCTCGCAGACAAACATCATTATAAGTAACTGCAAATGTTTGTCTCATATTCTCGTAGCACTTGAAAAACTCTTCTTAAAGTTACAGCACGGAGTTCGTATGGTACGTCAACTGCGTTTGCAGGCAACTGTTAAAACGAACTGTTTTAAGTCGTTGGCAATCCTAAGAGCGTAATTAGCAGAAATTGGCAGAATGTAAGCTAAGCGGTCGTCGCCAGTGTTGTGTTTTCTCTGCGAGAAACTTGCCACATTTGATTTATAAGTTTGGTGATGGCTCTAGAAAATCACAAAGAGTTTGACAGAATGATCCTACTTGACATCAGGAGCTGTTACGTGTGATATGACTGATGGGTTCACATTAAACGGTTTAATAGATATGAGGTCGATCTGCTTGGCATTGAATTGAGCATCAGTGGAAGTTTTCGCACTTCCTCCAACTTTGTGCTGCATTTTTCGAATGTTCTTCTTTGTGGCGGGTTTGATTCCTACCTCGGCCAAGAATGTTTATGGAAGACCAGACAAGCATTTCTCAATTGATGTTTGACATTTATTCTGTAATATGCCCCGTCGCTTACCTTTCAGACAGTCTTTTTTACAATAATATTTTCTTGTATAATTCTTTCCGCCAGAAGCTTTTAGTTCTTTATTTTAATATAAGCATCTGATTCTTCAGAAAGAAAAGTATTTCAAGAGGCCATTTTACAAAAATTTTATAAAAGTCTTCATCTTGATTTTGTAAATTGTTATATTCGAAATTTAAAGTGTTTAAAATGTTTGCTTTCAACAAAAATTGAACGAAATGTTAAGAAGGCTTAAAAACTGTCTTTTTAATTTCAACATCTCTTTTTTAATTAATGACTTTTCCCCTTTAAAGCTTTCTAAATCATTTCAAAATTATCGTAAATAATTAAGAAATTTTTACCAAAAAAAAAAAAAAAAACACAAAATTTCATAAGAGTTGCCACGGTAGTGATAATGATATCAGTGTTATTTTTTTATGATAAATACCAAAGAAAATATATTAACAAACAGTGCTATTTAATAAATTTTTACATAAATTTAAAAATTTTAATTAACTCTTTTTGTTATCAAAAGTTATCGACAGTTGGAACCACTAATCAGATCAATCATGCCCACATTAAATCGCTTTTAAATTTTTTTCTCCGTTTGATTTTTTGAATTTCTTTAAAACTACTTAATCATGCAATTGCATGAACGTAACATTTTATATCTAATTATTAACCACATCATGATAAATTTCTTAAGGCTTTTGTTATCATTTACGGGCAACAAATCATTGTTAGCATCATTTTTCTTCATTACATTGTGTTGCTATCTAATAATTTCCATCTTTAATTAAAATGAAAATTGTATCTACAAAAATGCATCGCCTCGATTCTAACATGTTAATTTAGGCTCATCAATCTTTTCTTCTCTCACAACTTACAAACATGCATACACGTACACAGCGCTTGCTCGCACTCTGCGACGTATTTAATATTTCATTAATAATTATTTGCAACTGTTCCCAACACTGGCACCACCATCAGCATCAGATCATAATTTAAGCGTTAGCAAGCAGCGGCTCATAATTGTGCCAGCTTGTTAGCACCAGGTAGCTGTTATTAATGCTGCATATCAAGTACTTGAAAAAAATCATTAACCGAATGGAAACGCAGCCAAGCACCAGTGGCTAGATGAACTAGCTCACAAGCCGACGTATAAATACTCAATCTATGCAACCATCCATCCAACCAGTGTATGAAAATATAATTCGCACATGAACCACTTTAAATAGTATGTTAACTGCACAACTTACGCTGCATATATTTCTCTTATCACGATTGAAGATTTGATTTAAAGGCCTTCCTTGCCAATGCACATGCACAAACTTAAAATACTCTACTCGTCCTATCGCATAATGAATTCACCGATACCCGCACACCAATAAACACATGCACACGTTCATGTGTAAAACATTTAATATGCAATTGAATTTAAAGGAAAATCGTTTCTGAAAAATTGTGGATATTTAGGCGAATTGAATAATACACTTTTCGAGAATTTTCTTCGCCGCTGTTGCAACGAGCGGTTGAATTGATGTGAAAACTATGTGAAGAGCTCGCTTATTGTACCTCTCCAGCCAGTCGGCGTAGTCTGCTTGGCATTAGTGTCCCCACAAAGATACTAGTGAAGTGCTCGCTATTCGAAAAAATTATTGGTGAAAATTTATACAAAAGAACAAAATAATAGTGGTAGCATTTAATTGCTGCACTAACGGCTATCGTAACTTCAAATCTCAAAATCTCTCCAAACGATCCCAAAAAGCGACATCTGTGTCCGTAACCATCCTTCAATATCTAAAGCAATGTATGTTAGGTTATCTGATTGATCATGTACAATGAAATACTACCTTGAGCCGCACACTATTCACTATTCGTAAGGCGGAGGTTGGCAGAAATATTATAAACCTATAAGCAATATTTGTTATCCCCAACAGCAGCTAAAGTATTCTCTTCTACTATACTCGTTAAAGTGACAGGACACACTTTTTTCCCCAGTAAAATAGAAAGTATTCCCCTTCTTTTGCTTTATTATAAAAACATTTAGAATCTGTCAAAGGATAACAGCTGGACACAGTCAAAACCCAATTATGACTTTAGTCGGCTCTAGAAGATTGATTTAAGTTCAGTTCCTTTGCCTGTATAGTATTGCAGTAAAAAAAATTATACTTCTTACAAAACATGTTCGGAATGTGAGCAGATCATAACTAGTTGGTTGATACTGTTTGCTACTAAGAATGAAAGTGAAGAATTAGGTTCCTTTTACGGCTACCACTATCCATTCCCTGAAGAATTGGCACTACTTTTGTAAGTCTTACAGCATCCTAAAAAATTAAAATGAAGCCCCAAACGAATTCGTATTTAATCAAAAACTTGTTATGAGAAGGAAAAGTGTCAATGCGCTCATGAACGTTTGCCGGTTCACGTATGCCCTTCCGTACGTCTCGTCCATATGTGATATTCATTAAATTCTTCAGTGATATTGTTCCGCATATTAGAGGTTTGCATCAAATTCATGCATCAAATCAAGCAAACTTCAAATGTCTCAAATAGATGAGAAAAGTAAAATTGTTGGCTTTTAGCAGTAGTGGTTAATTTAATAGCAGTAAGAAAGAAACTAAAAACTAACAACACTATCCTTTTAAATTGATTTATCACCTCCGTTAAGATTATGCAAAGTAACAAACGCACACACAGTCACATCAACATGTATTAAATGTCTCAAGTGCTATAGTAACCTGCACATACGTGAGTACGTGTCAAAGTGTGCGCACGTGTGTGAATGCGGCTTAGCCTTATTTATTTATTAGTAGCATGAGTAAAATCTATGAATATTTAAGTATTTATCGACATGTGTATGTATGTTTGTACATGCGTATTACAGAGTAGTATCTGTCTAAATTTAGTGTGAATTTGCACTACATTTTCATCTTATAACGCCTTGATCTCTTTTGATATTCGCCGCTCGCACAGACTAGAAGTGAGTACGCACATACGAGCGCACTCAACAGCAACTGATACAGACGAAATGAAACACACAAACAAACAGCAACAGTAACAACAGCACAAATAAACGTAACGAAAGATCTTGCGATAAGATAAGATAACTACGAGTATTGCAAACAAATCGCACAGGTTCAAACTTTTATTTACTGTTTTTGGCCAAATGCTTTTTTGTGGCGATTTTCTTTTGATTTTTGAATAGTAGATTTTATAAGTAAATTGTAAAACATACAGGTGTATAGTTTGCACGAAATAAAACTGCATTTATTTTGTTGTATTTAAGTTTAGATAGGAAAACCAACTTTTATATCATTTTCATTTTTACGCAGTTTTCATTTCCGTCTCTATTAAAACGGATAATACAGTAAATAATAATATATGTAAGTATTCCCATGTTAATAAAGAAATTAAAAGAATTTTATATATATATAAATTCCACCTAAAATAATTGTATAACTCAATTGACAAAACTAGAGGCATACCCTTTATCAATTGGTGTATAATATATCAAGTCATATTGACATAATGTCATATTATTTATGAATGGCGTGGTAAACAATTACATTAATTCTTCTGTCAATTTAAGTTAACTTGGTGCAAGGCAAGCAACGGTTCTGCATTTGACGCCGTCGAGAAAAACTATTCAGCTCGGGTTACCAGCAGCAGCTGTTTTTATTTATATTATTTCAGCAATTTCGTGTTTCAAAAATAACAATATTTTGGGAATGTTGATATCAAGCGATTTTTCCAACGTGCATGTTGGAAAATGTCACATTAAATTATTACTATGTGTTCAAAGCCGTCACATTTTTCTGTATTATTATTTTGGCATTTTGACTTACCGTTGGAATATCCAAAATATGTTTTCCACATGCACTTCACTGTTGAAAATGCATCTAATACTTTAGTGTTGCCAGTTTTTCGTAGAACTTATCATTACGAGAAAATCTTGAGTTTTTGGACTTTTAGCGGAAATAGATGTGTAAGTAGTACAAAATAATTTTTTAAACATGTACGACATGTACTGCTTGGTAACTTAAACTGTAAGATAATTTAAGCTCAAAATTTAATACATTCTATACCATTCGTCTTCGCAGTGATGTAAAATTGCGTGAAAGATATAGGATTCAAATTTAAAAGACAATTTTTATTCATTTTTTATATAGCTTCTGAAAAATATTACCTATATGGTACATATCGATGCTATAACATTCATTATATATATCGTCTAAAATACGATGTTCTAACTATTCTTATAATAAAAATCTAATTAGATTTCCATTATTAAAACCTCTTTCTAAAATAATCGCCTGTAGAGATTTCCAGTTCCTTTGAAATTTTAATCAAAGTGCATTGTTTTTATACCCAAAAATATTTTTAAAAATTTGTCTCAAGCTAAGTCAACATCTTGCAATACTTTACAATCTAGCCACGATTAGAAATTGCAATTTTTCACTGCCACAGCTGTAGAGCAAAAATTTGTCTTTAGTACGTAATAAAAAAATTTTAAACGGCTGCGGCCAATTCTAAATATAGTTTAGTACTCTGGTTATTAAAATGCATTGTTTCGCTGGATTTGCATATTAAAAATTATGCTTTCCATTATTGCATTCAGTGAAACAAGACGAATTGATTAAAAAAGTTATTCGGAAAGTTTTGCTAGTCATGCACATGCTTAAATATGTAAATATTCATGCAGTGAATGAATTCCAAACATATTTCATACTAAACAAATTAGTAATTACTTGCAGTTTAAAAACAAAGGAGCGAAAAAATTTATATTTATTTCTTCTGAACAGAGATTTTAATTTATTATGCAAATAAGTGCATGTGTGTTATGTGAAAAGCGAGTGTACGCATGCGATTCAGTTAATTTAGATCGCCAACTATTGGAAATATTAAATCATGATGCACGTTTGATAAAGTATTTATTCGAAGGCCATTAGCTCCCACTGTTTTTTGTGTTTCAATTTTATTTCATAACTTTTTCATTTCGTTGTTAATAATGTAGCATACAGGCGATTTTGAAATATTTTTTCTTTTGTTCAAATAAAACACATTGGCGTAAATAATGACTGTTTTAAAACACAATGTTTTAAGCAACTTTGTTATTTTCTAATAGGCCATCTATTTTAAGAAGGATTACGGGCCATCAATTTTTACGTCATGGCAAAAGTTTTTATATCAATTGTTTCTCCTTGTCTTATATTTAAAAAAAAAACTGCATTTTAAAAATTGGTTTTTTACCTTTTTTTTTTTTTGTTTCTTTTGAGTGTTTTTCTAATTTAAATATTGAAGTAAAGAGATTCGATTTATTTCTTTGATCTGGCAACACGGACATTTTACGTGGTAGGTAGAGTAAGGGTATTCATGGGTGGTAAGCAGATTGAGCACAATGCATTCTTGTAAATATAAACTCATATACATACTAATATGGGTATTCAGTGTTCTTTGCGATTTTATTTTAACTTCTGTGTTTGCAACTATGTATATATATATTTACGAATGTAGCAAAATTTGTATAAGAGCCGTAAAAAATATAAATTCATATTTTATAAAATCAGCTGTTTTAATTACAGAGTGCAATATTAGAATAACATGCATGTTCTATTTGTACTCATATTAAAGCGACATTTGAATATTGAAATCAGTCGTTTTAGCAATCCTTAAATATTCTCTATTCACAGCCAAACTAAAGAAATACGATTTGTTATACCCTTCTCCATCGAAAAGGATGGGAGGGTTAGATATGGGGATGATAACCTCTACCTATAAAGTACATACATATATTCTGTATCCATATCAGAAGAGAAGTTCATTGACCATGTTTGTCATTGATATTTTTGTCGCGGTGTAAAAAGCCGAAATAACTAAGAAAAGGAAAAATTTTGAACCCTTATAAAGGAGCTTTCGTGAATCATACAATTTTTTTTTTTATACTCGGCTATGATATGACCCAATTGCTTAATTTCTGCTACTAATCTGTTGCGCATGCTCACAGGCCAATTTAAGATTACAATATTAATGGTATGATTTCCAAAAAAAGAGAGTACACAACCTTAAAAAGTCCCATATCGGGTTGTATGGTATGTGAAACTGTCTACTTGAGACCTTATATCAGCTATATCAACATCGCCGAAGCTCAACAGACAGAACTGTATAACAATTTAGCACAAGTGGCGACAAATACAAATCTGGCGTTAATTCTTTCACCTTATTCTTAAATGTTCCCTCAGATATTTATTTAATTATTTTTCCTAATCGTGTCAGCTGTTTCACATCGATCACCAACGATCTAAATAGGATTTATTGTAATCAACGACGTTAATTTTGAAAAGCTGATCTTTAATAATCGCACTCATAATGAACATCAGCATTTGCAATTTGTAATTCTTTCCCTTCTTGTGATTCACATTCACATCCAGTTGCATACGGATTGTGAATGCACCGGCTCGAAACCAACACGCGGTTCAACTAATCCTTGTAGTTAAAATGTTTTACAGATTAACACAATTAATAAAAATGTTTGTATTTAATAAATTTCGCTAAGCAATAAAATGAAAAATTTTAAATAACACCTGATAACTCACAAATGGGAGCATATAAAAATATTTTTTAAACGATTTTAGTCCTCTTGCTACACCTCATTTCAGACATTTTTTATACACACTACGATTGCGGCATTAATCAGAAGTAAATAACAAGAAAAATTATATTTCTCGGTGCGATATTAAAATGTCTTATTATGTAAAAATTCATAAAAAGAACGCAACAAAAGATTATGCAATGCGATTTAAAAATGCGATTTACGAATTTATGCCATCTGATGAACGGCTCTTGTTCTCTTTTATATTTTTAATTTGAAATTTTCGAAATGATATATAAACATCAGGCTGAATGCAGTTTACAATACATGTTCAGGCCAGGCAAATGACATATCAAACAGTGGAAGCCCGTATATTATATACGAGAAGTGATCTTAGCAATTTCCACTTGATAAACATTCTAACTAGTTTAGCCACAAACATCCGCAATAAACAAAGAAAATATAAAGTTTGTTAATTCCATTACACAAGGTCTTCCAGTAGGAGGTTACGTAGGCATGACTAGTTGAGTTAATTCACCTTTATAGTAATTAAGACCTTTTAGGTCTTCATGCAAAATATTTTGCAGGGTCCTTTGTGTAATAATCAACCAATAAGAACAGCTGGAAATTGATAGTCCTCTGTCATCATATCACTCATGGCAGGTATTCGAATTAGATATTGGCAGTCGAACCAACGAGGAAAACTGTAGTACTTAACTAAAGATGTTCAGGCACGACAACACAAATATGTCAAAATAAAATATTACTCGTATGTAAGACTTTTGTGTGAATAAATAAAATCCTGTTTTGCGATTAGGATGATTGTATTATTTTGTAGTTTATCCTGATGAAAACGCCCACCAATAAACTAACTTATATTTGTTAATCTATAACACGGTTATGAAATTTTCAAATGATCGTTGCAGATATTTCTTTTCCTTTAAGGAACAAGAAAACAGAAATAACCACAATCTAACAATTGTCCCTGAAAAGCCAATTTTCAAAAACGCCTAAAAAAATACCGTCTTTTGCTTACTATTTTTTTAGTTAAATCAAACTTCGGTGCAGCGAAAATATTTTCATTGTTATAAAAAAATGGCACATCCTTCAAAATTCAATGTAAAGAACTTAAACCGGAATATGATCATCACATATCCTTTGATCTTTCTTAATACTTTTCTTTAATAATTCTTTTGTTTTTTGCAGAAACGCAACTTGCGCAGATTTAGGCTTGTTTAGGCAAAAAAAAAAAACAGGTTAACTATCCACTCTATTCCATTCCCTATTCTTCCATTATCCGATGTGCGATGATTAATTTATTTCATTTATGCAATTAATTATTTGTTAAATATTTAATTTTTCTCATTTCAATCAAACGATAACACTTCCACCATATTGTAAATCATATTAATAATTTTATTTAATGATTGTTTCTTTTTACAATTTATTGCCACCCATTAAAATCTTATTTTGCTTAGCCTATAATAATTTAATCAAAAACACATTTATCATACCCAGTATTTGCATTTAAAATTCTTAAATAATCGTTTGCTATCAAAGGACATCAAACACATTTATTACACTGCGGCACTTCATAGCCAATTTAGTTGTCTTGAATATAAACGCTTGTAATTTTATATACCGTAATTGTTTAGTGCAAACGGGCAAATTTTAATGCAACTTTAATTGCCTTTTATTGTTTTTCCATTCTTTTTTAATAAGAAATATAGTTTTTTATGTAATTTTCAGACAATTTACAAAAATAATATTTTCAAAAAAAAAAAATACTTTTTTAATTATTGTTACACTTACGACATGCATAGAACGGCAAACCATAAACGGGTCTACTTCGTTGGATACTTGTTTCGATGAAAACCCCATTGGTAAAACAAATACAAACAAAAACATTTAATACTTTTAATCCAGGTGTCCACAATTAAAATGTATTCATGGCTCAGTTTTAAACGAAGCAATTCCAATTTCTAAGTATACAAATCATAAATTATGAAAATTTACTCGTATTGTGTACAGAAACATCAGAAATATAAATAATACGCACTCATTAAGAGTTTTTATTACATTCATTTTTCTATATATGAAACAAATAAATGATGTTAAAATAATACAAATTCAAGTTAAAAAATGTCTTGTGATTGCAACGAATGCAGCAGAGGTGCATTTTTCAATTAGTTTCCAAAAGAACAAATTATAACTAAAAAGGCTGAGCTTTTAATAAGAGTGTAACAAAAAAAATTAATACAAAAAAAATTATAAAATGTAAAAAAAAATCAACTTAATGGCAAGCAATCGAAAGTTTCTTGCTTAAGTCTTTTAATTAAACACCTCAATTAATGTTTGTTTCTTAAGTCTTTTATGCTACAATTTGAAGACATTTTTTTTATTTTGCACGCAATGTAGCGGGTATTTTTTTCTTGCAGACGAAATAATTGAGAAAAAAGAAAATTTTCACAAAATGGCCTCTTCGAAGATTTTCATCTAAAATTGATTTCATTATAAATATGAGAAAAGAATAAAATATTGGAAAAAAGCAATTTATATAAGTTCATGCTGCATGGAAATATTTCAATCTTCTCGGGCCAATGAATAAAAACAATAGCTACACCTTTCTAAATCAGTGTGCAATGTTACTCTCTGCAATTTTTCAGACGCCCCTTTAAATGTCACTTCAAGGTTTATTTATTGCAATTTTTAATATGAAATTAAATATGAGTGCTGCTTGCATTACTGTGCTGCAATATTTTTGTAAATACAAGTGATTTTATTTGGGTTTTCTATCAATAACTAAATTAACTTTAGATGTGCTTTACATATTTTTTTTCTATTGAGCTAAATTTAAATCACACTTTACAAGTGCAAAACAGTTGCACCTCACTAACCCACTCCAATTCCACTTCCTAAAGACTTATGCGTTTCTTATTCTTATTGTGCATTCAAAAGGAAACACCCGATATTTTTAACTGCTGATAGGTGATACACATGGCCAATCTAGATCAGTTTACATTAAAGTAAAGCACTACTTTTACAAAATATGTAT
Source organism: Ormia ochracea (assembly GCA_963402855.1). Lineage (NCBI taxonomy): Eukaryota > Metazoa > Arthropoda > Insecta > Diptera > Tachinidae > Ormia > Ormia ochracea. The sequence goes on from OY727109.1 coordinate 50,994,665, forward strand.
GTACTACAGACACACACATACATTTTTACCTATGTATTTACATACAGTAACAGGCAGAAGTTGGCACATCTGGAAACACAGCAGTTCTTGAACTTTATTCTATATTAACGAAAGAACACCAATAATATTCTGTAAAGTAAACACTTACTTTGGTAATGCATAGAAATGGCTTTTATGTGTTCCATGGTGGGGGGAGGCATTAGTGTGATATATGTTATAAAAAAAGAAGAAAACCAAAAATATTAAAGAACATTGTTGAATCTCGCTTATACTCGCAAAGTAATCGAACTGCGGACCTTTCATGTTGCTCAACTTGTCATCGCATATTTACTATTTCTTATACAATTTTCCCAATAAGTTTTCAAACAACTTTAAAATATTGTAGTCTTCGCAATATGGCAAATTACAAAGTTTATTCGAAAGGTTTCTTCTTCTTCTAAGTGGAACACTGCACACAATGAAAAAATGCATAAGTGGTACATTATCCTCGCCTTGCTCAAAATGTCTGATACTTTTACGCGAATCGCTTTAACGTACGGGTTCTTGCATATATTTAAATAACTCACCGAAGGCTACTATGGGTTTTAATTAATTTATTATTCGCCTGTTCATGTAATAAATCTCAACCCAAATAATTTACACGTTGTATTAAAAAATTGCTACTTTTAGAAATGTTTATGTGACCAGATGGCCTGCATGCCAGCATACCAACGAATAGTCTCAAAAATTCCTCGCTCACACATGCTCACACAATAAACACATTGACAACTTCTTATAAAGGTGTGAATGTGTGTATATGTGAGAGGATTTTTAATTTTTCACACACTTTACTTTGACAAATTGTGAATTTGTTAATAAATTAGTTCGTTAGCGATAATGTGATTAATGAATTTGCACTAAAAAACGACACACATACAGTTGCAGCAGCCCAGAAGTTCTGATGACGATTCTTCGTGATCTAATTTAGACTTAATTATTTTGGCTTTTTTTTTTTTTTTTTTTAACAAACTCTACCCGCAAAACTTTTGGCTTGTCCGCAGGAAAACACCCAGGGTCAAGGCAGGAATCGAACCCGCGACCTCTGGTTCAGTAGGCTGAGCATTATTCACTCGCCTACGAAGGCGAGTAAATATTAAATAAACAAAATAAATATTTATATGTTATATTCAAAAATAAAATATTAATTAAACAAAAAGTGGTTTTATAAAACTTCTTTTGTTATAATAAAAAATATAGAATATTTGGAAAAATCATCAAACCGGACTTGGCTATTTAATGTACGGCTTAATTCACTTGATGGTGAAAAAAAAATTATTAGAATTTTTAAATTATTTAATTAAGCTTTGAATGCAAAATTTTGCAATATTGGAAAATTCAATGAACATTCAAGAATATAAAAAAATGCACTAAGGAAAGATTACTTAATTACACTAAAAAAATTAATAACATTGCAAGCAGCTGACTTTTGACATTGTTAATTAATTTATAATACTTACGAATACATTTTACATATATTTCTGTTGAATAAAATCATATAATATTCAGATCTCACATGTCACATTTCCTGCTATAAATGCAGGAGTAGTTTTGTCCAATATCAGCCATCGGAAAGAAATTATTCGTGGGTGTTGTAACGTTATAACTGTCATATAATCAAAAGAATTGTGTACTTCAATTTCGACGGATTAATATTGATATCAGCTGATTACGACATTTCCACTAGCTTGCTGGAATTTGCTGCTCTGTCGCCTCTGGCCTCGTTTCGCTACCCTAGATAGTCATACGATTGATTCACATGAAAATTTGATACTGATAACTCTTATTTTAAAGAATCGCATCAAAATGGCGTTGTAAAAGCCACACTATCATACAAAAATGATGTAAACCATATTTCCTTTGCTGATTAAAGTAAAAGCAACTCTGATCACGTGAAAATTTTCATAAACTTTTGCTTGTCATATTTGAGAAATCGTACTGTCTAGCATTGTGAAACGAGGCCTTAGTGCATAAATAATACGGGAAATTATTAATTATCATGTATTTCCATAATGCACAAGTTACCGTCTTCAAACACAGACTAAGTTATTCTAAAAACGAACTCAGCGGGCGGTAAAGAGCAATTGGATTCAGACAGTGGGATACTTGAGACAAAATATTTACCAATTTTTGTTAAACATGTGTGTGTGTGTGTGCGTGTGTGTATGTGTTTCTTTGATAGCAGCCTCTACATATGCATATGAGAGAGTATTGGAAAGCCTGCTTCCAATCATAGTATTTCATAACTTAACCTTCAGTATGGCTTATCAGTTCAATAGAGAAAAAAAATGTTGATGTCAATTCCACTTGACGTAGAATCAGTATAATCATTTCATTATGTTGCTTGTCTGTTCACGAAACTCGTCACATCTTGCCGATTAATAAAAATATGAATGCACACATTAATTTATAGCAGCATTAGATGGAATAAATTTTTAAGACATTTCTGTGCGTTATAACTGGTGCTCAAACAGCTGACGGTATGATCAGCTGTAAACTAGCACATTACAATTTCGCTAATTTTAGCATACGGGGCTAGTGCAGGATGTCGGCCGTTCCGCTTGTTTGTTACCGAATATGAAATGTTTTTTGTTAAGCCTCCCAGCAAACGATAATGTTTTACATCGTGAGCTAGACATTAAGTTCTATTGATCATATCTATTCTTTTTATTTTTTTTTTTAATTAGACTCAAAATAGATTTTGTAACGATTCTTTTCAAAATGTATAAAAATATAAACATAAAAAATTTATAAATACCACCATAAATTTGACCATTTCAATCACGTATCTTTCAATTCAATTTAAGAAATATCAATCAACTACAGATTGATTGCCTACTGATGTATTGCTGTGACAGATAATGTGTCTTGAACAACTACAACCAGCCTCAATCCAATAAATACATACATACATACATACATACAATACATGCATGCAACATTTTAAAGTGGCAACAACATATTTATTTCTTCGAATAAACATCTCGTTCTGAGTGCAGCATTAAAACTGGGTTAATTTAAGCACGATTTATATATTTTTTTTTTTTTTTTGTTTGGTTTTGTTGTTTTCTTTAAGGAAAAAATTAAAATTTATTTGCGAAAAGAATTAAAACAAATTATTTTGTTTTATTTACTTTGCAGAGAGCAACAGCTTTTAAACATATTCGAAGTAATTATTAATACTTTGGAGGGTAAATTGAAACGTATTGATAATCTAGATAAATCTGTTGAACACATGATGAAACGTATGGAAATCTTAGATAATCGTGTATCAGACAATTTAATTAAAACTGACTCGGTCATTTCGAAATTGAGGTCTTTAGATACGAAAATATCCAATGATATTGTTGATACGGGCCATATACTGAGCGCTGAAAATCGTGCCGCATCTGGTCGATCTCCACGTACTTCTTCAGCCTCATCATCCCAACAGCTGGATAATCGTTTGATATTGTTGGATCAAAAAGTCAGCGATATTGATTCCAAATTGGAGATTCTAAAGAATCAAATCGACAACAATTTATTACAAGTGGATGAGTTTAATGCGGAGGCCAGTGAAAAAAAACCCATCAGTATGAATGTTATCGAGATCACCAAGGCGATGAATGCTGAAGTAATGTCTCATGTCTCTAATGAATTGACTGAACTTAGAGATACCACTGACAATATAGACAAGAAGCTACAATTTCATATAAATATAGTATCGGAAAATGTTGGCCGTATGCTACGCATGGTAGGCGATATACACGAAGCTGTTGTCGACCATCATGACCAGTACAATAACGTTAACGCCACAACCACGGCTTTGCCCCTAATTAAATCAAGTAAAATCGATGCTTTAGTCAAACAAATACGACCCATGGTTTCGGTATCGGAAAAAATGGATGAAGTATGGGATGTTGTTGTAGGCACTAAGTCGTCAGTGGATCATTTATTGCCAAAATCGGATGCTTTATTAACACAAACTCAGAGACAAGAAAGGGCAATAGGAGAAATTCACCAGGATTTAAAAACGAAAACAAATTTGATTATTAACAATTTAGATATGGTTGAAAAGCGCTTGAAGAAACAAGAGGATGACGTACAAATATTAGCACAAAGGCCAGTTCCAGCTGAACTTCTAATGGATCCAACTATAGATCGTTTGGTCGAATACGATCCAAATAGGTGATTATACAAAAAGTTTACTATTGAGATACTAAAAACCATTCAGAGAAAGTTTAAATAACTCCTCAAATTATTTAAGCTTTTTCTATTTTAATTTATTGAAAATCATGATCACACTTGCCAAAAAAAAAAAAGATACTTATTTTCATTTACCTTCATCCAATTAACGTTTTTAATCTAAAACTACTAACAAAACGAAATGAAAACTTAAAACTGTTATGCCACAGATACTCCGTCATTGATGACTACACAGCACAAAGTAGTACATCCTCGACAACATCAACTTTTCAAACAATACCCTCAACTGCTTTGCTAGCAGCAGCACCAACACCATCAACTATCTCTTCTCCTTCCTCTCTCACAAACAATCCAATTTCCTACTCTTCTCCCTCCTCCACATCGTATACAAGTCCCACTGTAGTGTTGGCCAACTCTGCCTCTGGTACATATCCTTCCACCACACCAACAATACCCACCACATTTGCTGCAGGTGTTAATTCTAATCAAACTACTTCCTCCACCACCTCAACGTCATCGTCATCGTCATCGTCAACCACATCTTCAAGCAGCAGTTCGTCCTCTTCATCTTCCTCCTCATCGACAGCATCAACGAAACCAATTTCTCGTAAAGGTGGCATAATATTTCCCAGTGTTAAGAACAAGCCCTCTGTGGTGAACACAACATTTACCACGGATATTTTGGCATTAAAGGATGTTAAGGTGAGTTCATACGTACATCTGTCATCCCTCCCACGGGCTTCAAAGAAAACAATATAATCTAACTTGTTACAGGTGATATTCATGCAGCTAATGCACCACAAATACACACAAAAATTTAAGGAACAAACTACTCGATATTGAATAATTCAAACTAAATACTCGTATTTAAATATACATTTTTCAAATTTTCTTTTCGTTTCAAAAACAAACAATTTATTTTAATTATTTCGTTATTTACGGTGCTTGAACAAAATAGGAAAACAATCACACACAGATCAAATCGAGACTACACAAACCAATCACAGGACGACAGAGAGCTATTCCCACACGCAATGAGAGCGAACATTATAGAATGTGTTTCGTGTAGATTTTTCCATATTATTATTACTTATTCCCCTGTTCGTAACGCCCGCAATGCCCCAACATTTAAATTATTACTTTTTTGTATTACAACTGTCAATATGAGTCGATGCTCATTGAGTTGGGGATTTTACTTCCAATCCAATATCATTTTGAATATTCCACAAGTATTTCAATACCTTCCTTTGCAAACAAGCGTAGATCCTTTTTAACGGGGGAATACCCCTCAACTCCTACAACACATGTAGGCAAGTGGCCAGTAGAAGCGTTAACATTTAGAAAATCAATATGACAATGGATTTCGTACGACTGAATGAATGTGGCTAGTCGCAAGCAGACATTTCCATCACCAAAAAGGCAGTACACTGGCCAAGGCGTAATAGTTTATCGTATAGCTGCATTCATACATCAACTGAAAGGAAATCTGTAATAAAATTTCTTCAGGTTGTGCTTATCAGATCAAACTCGTACCATGAATGTTGGCTAGCAATCAATGTATTGCCCGAACTCTCTTATTATTCTCAATTGATTAAGGGACTGCATGGAGAGTACTATGGGCTAGCTTAGATGTTAGGAATACCAGACTTTCAGGACTCATGGCAAAAGAATGTATTGCGTATATTAAATTTTGCCCCAAATGCAAAGACGTAGGAGAAAAAGCGATCGTCATACAGGTTTTCTGCCGATACCCAATATTAGAAGATCGTCGTCTTCATCAAAATAATATAACAATTTCAAGAACGACAAATTCACATACTGAAGATGTAACAAATTATATAGTGTATTCATACAAGGTGGACTTACTTGGATATATCCTGTCATACACATTTCTGTGTATCTCCCTGCGATATATTTTAAAATTTTTTCGGTTGAAAAAAGAAAAAATTTTGTGTAAAATTTTAATTGAAGAAAATTACGTAACAGGGGCCGGATTCTCAAACTTTTAAAAATAATAAATATGTTATATTTTTGTTAAAAGAAATAAATAAATTTTTTCAACTCTCAGGGTTTCTCATGCGTTGATTTATCAAACGCTGGCATGAAACAGTCGGGTGTATTCTATTTACAAATTCGTGGCACTACTTACTGGTTCTTAAAGGTATTTTGTGAGCAAGAGGTTGCAGATGGCGGCTGGACGGTAACTATTAATTTTATACAATTCAAATTAATTAATCAATTAATTAATTTGATTACAATATTTATACTTTAACAAATTTAGGTTATACAACGACGTGATGATTTTGGTGAACCTCGCGAAAATTTCAACCGTGACTGGGCCGATTACAAAAATGGTTTCGGTGATCCGGCTAAAGAGTTTTGGTTGGGCAATGAAAACATCTATATGCTTACAAATAATGAGGATTATATACTGAGAGTAGAGTTAGAAGATTTTGAAGGCAATAAGAGGTACAAATCATATCTTATAAAATTAATAGAAAGCTTAAGAGAATATAGCCAGGCATATTTGAGGCTCCAGAGCAGCTATGTTTTTATCGTTTACTTTTTCCCACACATTTCCGATGTGTATGACATTTTCCACTTTTATTTTAGCAGGTTCGATTTCTGCCCAGATCCTGGGCAAGCTAAAAGCTTTGCAAGTGCTATTTGTTTATAAAAATATATACGACTAAATTTCATAGTGAATCTCAAATAATACCCTTCATTCTAAGGGACTTTGAGCTCGAGATTTTAATTTTTTATTTAAAACAATTTTAATTTTTCAATATTTCTTTACCCCTGTTCTCACATTTTTGTCTTTCCGAAATTTTGACTTTCCTATACAAAATTAATACCGAATTTTCGAACGAACTCAGATTTCTGGTTTTGAAAATGAATTCCTTTCTGATATATTAGGCAATAATAAGATGTTCTTTTTAAGAAAATACAACTCTGCGTTAGTTGTAATGATGGGCTTCTGCGAATCTGATGTTTTACAATTTCGGCTTTTCCCCCCCGCCCCTTTTTAAATTCATATATTTAAGTTTTCAATTATATTTTATCTAATTTTTCCAAACGATTTTTAATACTTTAGTGAAAATGAATTATTGCGGTCAAGCTGAACTTAAAAATAGATTAAAATAATACAAAAAAAAATTCAGAATATTTGGAGCCTTTTCTTAATAGACTATTTTATATGTGTATCACAGATATGCCCAGTATTCCCACTTTAAAATCCATTCCGAAGCCGATTATTACAAATTGGAAATAGATGGCTATGAGGGTAACGCTGGTGATTCCTTAAACGATCCTTGGTATGGTTCGAACAACAGCCCATTCTCAACATATAACCGTGATAACGATAGATCGTCGTTAAACTGTGCTAGTATGCTCAAGGTGGGAGATAAATAATTTTTTTTTTTTTTTTGTGGTTTTCTTTTGTTTGCTTTTTTTTCACCAATAATGAAATATTTCGTATTTGTTTAATAGGGCGGTTGGTGGTGGAAATCGTGCGGTAGAGGTCTTAATGGTCTATACTTGCACGATCCCCAGGACTTGACAGCACGCCAAGGTATTGTTTGGTTCCGCTGGCGCGGTTGGGACTATACCTTGAAAAAGGCTACCATGATGATAAGACCACGAGGTCCCCAGCTTATGGGCGCAAACACAGCATCCTCATCGTCATCGTCGTCTACGTAAACCCCGTCGTTTTTTTAATCAAATATTACTTTCTTGTAAATCACACGTTTCTAAAACAACAAAACCGCAACCACAACAAATTATTAAATGATCAAAATATTCAAATAATCAAATATTTGATACATATAAATTCTCTAATTTTCCAAAATGAAAGCCTTTTTATGATGCCACGATATTAGTGGAGAATATCAAAATTATTTATAAAACAATTTGTTGAAATTTACCAGCAGATCAATTTACCAGTAAATTGTTTATTTCATAGCGAATTTTTTTTTATTTTTTATTTTTTTCATTTATTTTTTATATTATTTCTTATGATTTTAATTTGTTATGTTTTAAAGTTTTATTAACTTATTATATCATTTTACACACAACAACAAAGCAAATTTAATTATAACAAACCCTCGTATACGTATACGAGTACACGTCCATGTTTGTCGCATCAATGCACCATACATTTCTATACAATTTTCAGTTTTCAATTTACAAATCCGGTATTAAAAGCGCCCATCCATCCCTCATCGTACATTTTTCTTTGTTAAATATTTTGTTTTAATGCATAAAATGAAATTGGCTTTTTAATATTTAATTATGTTTTATATAATAAAAAAAAGTAAATCTATCTTTAAGATTTTAATATAATAACGAGGCCGATTATGTGACAATACCTAAAAATAAAAAACTATTAAAAGTATTCACTTTAAGATTAAAAAAAAAATAAAAAGAAATGGTTTGTTTGGAGAAAAGATGTTACGAATTGGAAGATTTAGCTGGTCTGAAAGATGTTTCCGCAGAAATAGTGGCACGACATGAGATAATATATGAATATATATGCATTACTGACACCATCGGCAAGTTAAATTGTTTGGTGCACTTGACAGAGATTGGAAAAGGAAGAAAACGGCAAAGAACATCTATATATATATGTATGAAGTTTTCATCGAAACAGACGCATTGCAAAGCTTTCAGGAGAATAGAGCATCCGCAATATGAAGCTTTTTGCAAAAGTTGTGTTCTGTGCCATTGAAATTCTTTACCGCACTTTGTTTGGATCGAGTTCCAGCTGGTTTGGGCGGGACGTAAATGAAGTAAAGCAAGAGAGAGATTTATTTGGAAGGCTTATGTAACTCTGGAAACCAAAGCAAATGTAGTTAAAACAGTTTCTGACTTATAAAATGGGTGTTACGCCACATCACCAATGAACAAATATAATATTAGCTGTTCATTGTTTTTGAAATTTTTTTGAATTTCGTTAAGTTGTACAAACACTATTTATAAATGTGTGTGGGTGTGTGTGTGTGTGTGTGTGTGTGTAATTCCTGGCAATTGCAAAGGCTTTCCTACGAAATGGCTTAATAGGTATCCGCAAATTAAAGTACAACTTTTTTCCGATCTTTTATTGTCGGAGGGATAAAAATTTTCTCCGCTGAATAAAAAAAAATCAATTTTAATATAATTTAAAACTGTTAGACGATTTTGGAAGGCACGTATTTCATTCTTTTATTCCATGCTCAGTAGCCATCTTCTCGATCAGTATTTCAAAAATCTCACGTTCATGATATATTTCTAGAAACTCATATTCTTAACAATGTTATTCCCACACACAATTATTTATATACATTCCACTCAATTTCTTTGTACCCGCAACTGTCTCGAAATCCTATTCATGTTCGCACCAATTACTTGAACCACACCCATGTTTATTTTAGGCCTCATAAGAGTTCTTCAAAATTGTGGTTTTTCAAAATCGGAAACATTTACAGATTTAAGAACAATAGCCTTTGATAACATAACAAGCAAATTAATTCTTTACAATCAAATTTTTATGCTGTTGCCAATTTTATTATAAGATTGTAGTTTGCAACAGTTTTTTTTTTTTGGCAAAAAAAATTATGCACAACAAACAAAAAATAATTATTTTACAAAATTCGCCATTCATGCCGACAAAGTTTTCAAACTGTTTTTTTTTTAATTTTTTTTTTTTACTTTTTAAATTGCCGTCTGTTAAATGAAATTTTGTAATTAAATACTGTTTTCAAGAATTTCGAAAACAGTATCATGTTTGGCCAGCTTTTTGAAAATGATTTAAATTTCGTTAACTTTCTACTTAAAAGAATATTCATATTTTACTTCATAACTATATATGTATGTATGAATTTCAGTTATAATTGAAGCAAATCTTAAGTAACGCATTAACAAAAATTCACCGAATTTGAAAACTAAGAAACGCTTTATAAAGTTCGAACGATAAATTTAGGAGGGACTTTTCGACACAAGTACGAAGATTAGAAATTTCCTCACATGTACTATGATATATCAAAAATCTGATTCGATTGCGTACAATGTTATGCTAGCAAATATTCAAAAAACCAAGGGGAGAGCTTTAGCCACGCTGTAAAATCAAATACGAATAGAAATTTGTTGGTTGTCTAAAGTAGCATACGAGCACTAGAGACCATGAGTAATTCCATTCTTTTCTGCGATTTCAAGAAATTTTAAAACTATAAATGTATAACTCGAATTGATTTTATTATATTGATTATTAAAAGGTTCAAATTCAGTATTGTATTGACTGTCAACCTTAATAGTTTTAAATATTCTGTGTTCCAATTTCAATTATGAGTGCACCACCATTAAATTTTAAAATATATTTAGCAAGACTCCCAGAAATTTTTTATGTAAAATAATTTAAATTTAATTATATATTTTTTTATATCATTAGTAAATTTTTTAATATTTTTTCAAGTTGAAGATATTTTTATATAATATAATATAATTTAATTTTAATTTTTTTTCCGATATATCTTTTCTTGGGAATTTCGAAAAAATAAAAATAATTAGTTATTTAAATTGCAAAAACTAATATTCCGCAGAATATCAAAATTAAGATGAATGAATTTTTATGAGAAAATCTGCAGCTTGAAAAAATGTTAGATAATTTATAAAACAACAATAAATCCAAAAAATAAAAAAAATCGAAAAAAAAACGAATGTAAATGAAAGTAAAATTATCAGTAAATTATTTTACAGGCTCTTGGTCGGTTTTAATTAAAATATTTCCTTTCCTTTTCCTAATTAAATTTTATTAAATCCCAACATATGTATATTAAATACATATATATATATATATTAAATGCTAATGTAAATATTTTAATTGCTTTTTCTAAAATATCATTTATCTTGTAATTTCTGTAAAAAGAGAAATATACATACATACATACATGCGTACATATATAAAAAATCAAATTGTGGAACTTCATGCACCATAAAGTGTTAAAAAAATATACAAAAACAACAAGCAGAAGAAATTAGTATAATTTGTATAAAAATCATCTGTAAAACAAATTAGTATTTCTAAGAAAATTATGTAGTAAAAATAAAAGTTTTATTAAAAAAATCAAATAAAATGGAAAACTAACTGATTTTTATTAAAAATGAACAAAAAGTTTAGTTTTAAATTAAAAACTACTTTTTAAAAAAATATATTTTATTTCTTCTTCATAAATCATTTACGAATGGCTAAAGTCACATTCTGCAAGTTGAGATCGATGCCAGCTTATTTTAGTAGGCGCTGCCATTATCAAAAAATTTAATCCATTTTAGTCCTAAATGACTCAAATCTGCAAAGTTATTATATTGGCGTCGCGCTTGCGCCTTTAACACAGACTAAAACTTTTGCCTCAAAGTATACTCTTACTACGTACGTTGGGCCGTTAGAACTGCCATCAGCCGCTGGATAGTGAATTACTAGGACAAGATGTTGTGAATGTCACTGTCAAAGTGTGAAGCTTACAAAATATCCTAAAATTTGCGAAGTTTCTTCCGTTATATACTGGTGATATGAAAAACAGGGCTCATTCGAAGCAAGCCCACAAATGTATCTGACTTATAAAGTTCGGCAAACATAATAATAAAACCTTCTTTTGAATATTATTTTGTTTGCTCATTTTATTACAAAAAACATATTCTATGAGATTCTTGAAAGTATTTGTGTACATTAAAGGATTCATAATGGGTGTTGCTGGTGGGTAAAATTCGTGGCTTGAAGAAGATGGCTGACTGAGTGCAAATATACTACATTATTATATATATTGCCAAAGCACTAACTTTAAAGTTCATCTTTAATGTGAGTGTCCCTGCAAGAGCAAGCGTTTTGTTCTTGCACACGTTCCATGCCGGGTAGAACATTTATGGGAGAAACTATTCGTTGGCTCCATTCCTAGGACAAACACATTTATATACATAATTTAATTGTTCAAAACTGACAAATAAAAATAAAATTCAACTCACCTTAAACAAAGCCATATGATAACAATAAATATTTCGAGGTAATAAATTGTTAACCGCAAATTCTCTTGCTTTATAAGCAATTTCTTTGACTTGTGCTTGATTTTTCTCCTCTTTGGCCCATTCGATACTATCTATCAAATCACTTAAATCTCTTTTTACGGGTATATAATGTTCATAGGGCTGAAGCTTACTGTAGTAATGTTCATAATATGGCGAAGTTTGTTTAAAGACAGTTGAACCACCAGCCAGAAGATAAGGCAAACGATATGAGGCAACAGTCCCGTCTATATTCAATTGATATTTGTACTGAAATAGTATTATAGAATTTCAATATCACAATAACCTCCGATAAAATTAGAGAATAAAAAATTGTTTAAACAAGAACAAAGTACTTCATAGTTTTTTGGACGAATTCGCCTTGCAAAAAATTAAATTATAAAAACTAAATTATTTTCAAAAATTAAGCGGCAAAAAAGGTTTTTAAAAAGTTTTTAAATAATTTATAGAATTACGAAATATTTATATTGAAAAGTAAATTGAGACAACAAACCTTGAAAAACTCCATAAAACTTATATGATCTACTTTTGGTCCGTATTTATTTTCCTCGTCGCGGAAAAAGAAAAAATTTGTTATGGCAGCGTCTATTAGATCAGGTCGCTGCCGTGATAAATCAATAAGATCTAAACGTTCACGTCGAGAATCACGTCCTCGCCAAAATAATTTATCGATTTTTTCATTCCAACGGTATTTACTATGTTGTACCGATAACATATCCAACATTACACGTTCCATAATCCCCAAAGTAGATTCAGTTACGTCGTAGGTAGGTAACACAATATCATAAGAATCGTTACTTCCACACCAAGAGAATATAGGATATGGTCCAGAAATTCTTTGCTGCCCACCCTTTTTCGATAACGGCCAATCACCGAGATTAAAAAAGAATTCCATATCGGGTAACTGGACCACCCGACCTAAAGCCAATAATGTACCATCTATAAACATTTTAAATCCATCATATTTCCCATAACATTTTCGCCAAATATGTTGATTTTTGACAATATAATGACACAAGGAAATACTTTGTGGTTGGTTGTAACGTTTGACAAGATTTTCGCGAATTAAACTAAAATTGACTCGTTTAAAAGAATGTAAATCCGACATTATTTGCTGCTCCTGCGACGCTGATTTACATTCATTATTAATCATCCACAGATTGAGTTCGGTAGGACAATAACATTTTTCCGAATACACTCTGTTCCAAATGTAATATGGTGATTTTGCTACATGGGACCCATTGTACCGAACATGGATTTCCACACTATCACACCAATTGTCAATTATTTTGTAGCGTGCCCAAAACGTGCCATCTCCCCGGTCTATAACATCAACCTGTGACCTACACCGACCATGAGCTGATTTGCCCACAATTTGTACTTCGAAATTCAAGGATGGCGATTCCTTAAAACTGTTTGTAATAACAAAATATCAATTTATTCATTAATTTCGAAAGCAAAATACTTACAGAACACCTTCTGGCGTACTCGCATGTATGAAAAAATATCTGGCCGGTAAAACAACTTCATCCGGTTTTAAGCCATGCCCATATATAATGGATTCTCTTGGCCCTACCAAATCGAGTTTCCTAGCATTGATAAATACTAAAGAGCTTACTAAAGTTATAAATAATTTCAATAAATCTTTGGACATAATTCATTTAAAAATTGATGTCTGCATTAAAGAAATTCTTTTAATTTATGTTCGAAAAAATTGTTTTGTTTCTTCTTTGAAAATGTAAATATTCGGAACAGCTGATAAATTTGTGCTCTGAATTTTTGACACAATGCCAGACTACTACGCATACCCATGATGTCCAGATATAATATGAAGAAACGAATAAAAACTTTTGCAGTTATCAAAGTTCAAGGTATTTCGTTTACATTTATACAATTTATACGAAATACATTTTGATATTCGCGCTACATAATTAATATTTGTGCTATAAAATTCAAAGCCATTGTCATATAATCGGATTTGTTATTAAAATCGGTTTCGTATTACATTATCTTGTTTTACAGCCATGTAAAATTGTAGACACAAAAATTTTTGTATTAAAAAGTTAAACCACGGCGAATTGAAAATAGGTGATTTTTTTACGAAAGGTGGTCATTAATCAGTGTCAATAAAACAATAAAATAAAACAGGATTGTTATTCCAATATTTCAATATATAACAATCTAACGGTGAAATGTAAATCTTCGTAGAGAAAAATGATACAGTTATGGTGATAACATTCTCACACATTTCACTTTATTAGGATTAATATGAAATAAATTTAAAAAATTAATTCGCCTTCAATCTTATGCTCCCACTCGGTATTGAATTCGCCTTTATATAGTGTTTAAGCAAATGCAATAGATATTGTAAAGTTTGTTATCAATTCGTTGTGAATAACTACAACGTAAAAAGAAGCATATATATTTGGTTGCCTAAAGTTTCCTATAATTAATTTTAGAAATATAAATTAATATATATACTTTTATTTTGAGAGTAAACTTAGTTTTTATAAGTTCTGCAGTCGAAATGAGTTTCCAAACACCAGTAAATACCACATCATCTACTGGAGGATTTACTTTTGGGGCACCGAATACTACGCAGGCTGCGGCAACTAAACCAATTGGTTTCACGTTTGGTGCTACAGGTGGTGGTGATGCAGGTATTAAATCCTTTGGATTTGGGACAACAGCTACTAGTACTACAGCTGTTCCAACTACATCAGCACCAACAAGCACCTCAACATTTGGCTTAGGTGGTGGTGCCACAACGACTGCTTTTGGTTTTGGCGCGCCAGCTGTGACGTCTACAGCAAATACAGCTCAACCAGTTGCAGCAACATTTGGTATGGCACCGATAGCTACGACTTCTTCGGCAGCATCTTCGGGATTTGGTTTTAGTAAAACACTTCCAGTAACATCTGCAGCTACAACCTCTACAACAGCTGGCACAGGTTCAGCAACAGTCACTTCTACAGCATCATTAGCCAGTGGTTTCTCAGCCTTTGCGACACCAACAAGTTCTACACCTTCAACAGTGGTAGGAACTCCAACTAGTGTGGCAACTACTTTTTTATCAGCGCAGACTCCAGCTTTAACGGTTACTTCAAGCCCAGCTACTTCTGGATTTGCGACCTTAACAACGGCCACTAAAACTACTGACTCTAAATCTGTGACGCCTAATGCCTTGCAATTGTCCTATAATCAATTAGAAGAACACATAAATAAATGGACATTAGAGCTGGAAGAGCAAGAAAAAGTATTCACTGATCAAGCAACTCAAATCAATGCGTGGGACAAAATACTAATTAGTAATAACCAAAAAATTGTTGATTTAAATGATGCTGTGCAAAAGGTAAAATCAGATCAACAAACATTGGAACAAGAGCTGGAATTCATAGCAACGCAACATAAAGAATTGGAAGAGAGTATTATGCCGTTACAAAAAGAATTTATGAAAATACCTCAAGTTGATGTTGAACGTTCCCAGACATACTTAATGGTTGAAAATCTAGACACACAATTGAAGCAAATGTCTGAGGACTTAAAAGAGATTATTGACAACTTGAATGAGTCCAATAAATGTCAAGACAATTCCGATCCCATTATACAAATTGGCAAAATTTTAAATGCGCACATGAGTTCCCTGCAATGGATTGAACAAAGTACATCTTCTATTGGCAACAAATTGGAGGATTTAACAAAAATGCATGATACATTTAAAAGAGATTCCGAAAGATCCTTTCGTTCTGCTTATTACAATTAATTACAGAAATTGAAAAGCTTGATATCAACTGAAGAGATGTTGCCATGAAGGGTAAGAAATAAATAAAAATATATTGCAAAATGTACCAGCTGTTTTCCTTTAGTATAATTTCAAATAAAAATATAAGAAGGATATTTTTAATTAAAATATTTATTAATAGTTTTCGAAGTGCTTAATTCTAAATAAAGGGCATTTTTTCTCAGCGCCCATCGCAAAATATGCAGATTGTGGTGAAAACTCCAGTTTTTGCACATGACCAAATCTTGGGAGATTTCCCGGAAAATTTGCATAAACCGTTCCTGAGGGGAAGTGTGCCATTTTCACAGCATCTTTGTAAGCACCTGAGCAAAATGCCATCAACTCCGACGTGTGGTTAAAGCGGACACTACTAATTTCCGTGGTTAAATTTAAAAACCTCTTCTCTGGTTGAGGGTCTGAAGAAGCCATTACTTTGTCAAAATTATATACATTAACAACACCTTCCTTACTTCCCGTTGCTAAAAGCTTTTGATTGGGTGACAAATCCATAGCGCTGCCCACAATACAACCATCATCAATAAATTTATGCTCTAATCTTTGCTGCCGCATAGAAAAAATATTAACAACCGGTGACTTTCCACTGACTATAAGCCTTTTTGAGTCAGATGTAAAACATATGGAAGATACTGCATCGTTTTGCTTTAATGTTCTTATAATTTCAAATGTTTTTGCTTCATAAATATGTATTTCTCCGCAACCTGTTCCTGCCACCAAATAACTACCACAAGGAGACACTTTAAAATTACATAGACTTCCAAAATCTTTCAGCAAATTAAATCGAGTCTCTTTAGCATTTATTAAATCATACATATAAGCATAATACCTATTAGAACCGAATATCGCTTTAGTACCACAAGGTAAAATGCTAGCACACCTTATAGGAAAGTCAGCTATATGTATGTTATGTAATTTGTCGTTTCTAGTACCATCTATTGCATATATCGAAGCAACGCCTCTCTCTCCTGCCACCAAAGCCGCTGTACTTGTGGGATGAAATTGTATGCTGTTGATGCGACCTTCAGCATATGTAGATCGATTTATATCCTTCATTCTTTTTATCTTTATACGTCCGGAACTCAAAATACCTTCCGGACTTTTATTAAGAAAGCCAACACTACGCAAAAGTGCATCATCCTCATTATTTCTTTCATCCACCTTTCCCTCTAAAGAAGCCCATTTAGGTTGATTAACTATGCGCGTAAAACGGGAGGTTAAATATTCTTTGTAGGAATTCTCCATTTTCAAATGATGCAGAGGACCTGTATGTTTGGTCCGTCTCTTAACTTCTCCTAATTGTATTTCTTCGTCATCCGCATCGGTCCAAACAGGCTTTCGTTTTTTTAGTTTTTTCCTGTTAATATCGTTTTCATCTTCGCTTACAATTTCTTTGTAATTTTTGTCACTTTCCATAAATGGTTTTTCAACGACTTTTTCCATGTTTTTCAAGAGTTGAGTTTTATCTCCAAATAGAGCTCTACCCAAAAGTGCTTGCGCGTCGGAGGACCTTTTGTCTTCTTTAATATCTTCTTGTTGTTGTTCATCCTTAACCTCTTCTTCCTTGCTCCGATATTCGGCAATGAGTTCATTTAACTCTTGCATATCATCACTCAGTTCATCGTCACTCATGATTAGTTTTACTTACAAAAAAATTAATTTTCAATCACTAAATGCATAAAAAATACACGTGCAGACGATTGCCATCTGTTTTGAACACAAACTATACTTTGTGTTTGAACTGTCACTTTCAGCAAAGCACCAGTTCTTGCCGGAGTATAGAAAAAACTGACGTTTCCTTAACAAGGAAAACAGTTGCTGTATTTTACTGACGGCTAAAAACCGTGGAGTTGGCTATGAAACTTTATTGTTCGATCATTCGAGGTTTTAAGAACCCTATAAAATATCGTAACAAACGATGTGGGGTCACTAACCGATTTTTTAATAAATGGTAAGACAACTAACGGAAAGAATTACAACTTGATTGGTTGTAAAAATTTTTCATAAATTGACGTTGCTGTAATTCTTTTTATATTCAAAATCGCTAAATTTGAAACAAAATCTCGGAGTGTCCATTACTTTTTGCATTTATTATACTCGTCTTCTCACAATCGGTTGTCATTGGGACGAGACAAAGTGAAAATTTTAATATTTTTTAAAATAACTAAAAAGTTTCTAAAATTTTCTTTGATTTAGAAGTTATTTTTAAATACTTTATTTGACAAAAAAAAATCTCTTTATTTATTAACTTGACGGAGATTTATTTACATTGTCGCAAATAAAATATTAGTGTGTGTGGGTTAGTGAACTGTATGTACAAATGATGAGCAATTTTTCTAATTGTGTGACAGGCCATTCCCTAAACGATTTTTCAATTGTGTAGAGCGTGAAATAAAAATATATGCATATTTCGAAAAACTAGTGAAATAGCTGGCAGTTTCATGAATAAAGTATATTAAAAATCAATATACGAGATAATAATAATTAAAAGAATATAAATTGTGTAAGTAGCAAAAAAAAAAACGAAGATTAGCCAGTGTTCGTAAAAAACTTCGGTTTACTCTTGACTCCAATATTGTGAAAAAGTGTTAATAAAGTTTAGTTACAGTGCTGTTTGTTTGCTAAAACAAATTTGGCCATAGGTACTAAAAATCAACAATTTTCACTTGATCAACTTGGTGCTTATTAAAAAAAAATAATTAATATAATAAATAGTAACAAAATGTCTGCTGAACGTGAAATACCAGCGGAGGATAGCATTAAAGTTGTCTGTCGTTTTCGTCCATTAAACGATAGTGAAGAAAAAGCCGGGTCAAAGTTTATTGTGAAATTTCCTAATAGCGCTGAAGAAAACTGTCTTTCCATTGCGGTAAGTTTATTATGAAATTTTACTCCACAATAAGTCACGAATATAAGTTCTATTCCTTTTATTATTTTGTTATAAATATATGTATATATTTAAGGTTATGTTTAACTGTCAGATGACGTCATTTTGTTCATAATCCCGTTTTCTGCTCTTCTCTTATCGTTATACATATGTGTATACAAAACAAATCATAATAGAAAAGGAAATCGAAGCCGATCATAAATATTCGGCGTTATACATTTTTAATAGTTCTACTATAGTGGGTGTAATTAATTTTTATTTCTAATTGAAATTTGAAACAAAAACGAAGCGATAAATATCGGCAAGATTCAACAGTTCAGTCTTCTTTGCTCTATTTCTTTGAGTTATATTAATTCCAAAAACTATACTTTTTTGTTACAATCAGTTGAAAACTATATGAAATTTTTTTTGCCAATTTTACGCCGAAAATTTTGTTTTTTTTACCCTGTGTTATTTGAATATTAATTTATTATTCAAGTGATTTAAATCTTCACAAATCATTGTTTGTTTATTTTATGAAAAAATAAAATTATTGGTATCTTAATTAAGAGCATTAAAATTTTTTACTTTTGTTTTACAAATTGGATAAATTCCCAAAAATTCTAAAATGTATTTAGACTTCTTTCTTAGACTGTACATATGTATGAACGTATGAAGCAAAAATAGGAAAAAACGAAAGAGAAATAGGAAACTTGGAGTACCAATTATTAAATTATCCTTAATTTTAATGGGCAATAATGACGCCAGCATTTGAGGATAAGCAGGGGATAACTGCTGTCGGATCATTAATGGGGAGCACGTGCACCAGGATCTTGATGGTGATCCTATGGTCGAAGAGAAATGTAAAATATAGGAAATATGTAGCTATAGACGTTTCAGATAAAGAAATTGTAGAATCTATGCAAATTGAACATAAAGAAAAAGTTAAAGTAGAGGATGTGATTAGGCCCCATAACATTTGTATAGAGTGAGCAACAGAAAATGACATTTCTTATCAAAAAATTAATTGCTTCTCAAGAAAGCTGCGATTTTCCAAAAGGCTAAAAATTCTAAAACTCAAACACAAATTTTAACAAACTCCCCTTAAACTAAAGGTTCAAACATATTTTTATAAATAAAACTAAGTATGTACATATATACATGTATAATATATTTAAGATTATTTTTTATTTTATTTATAAGAATATAAAGCAGATTTTTTTTATGTTAAAAAATGTATTATGATTATATAATAAGGCTACGGGTCCTTCTCGTTTTATTTTTTAAATAAAATTGTTTGTCCAATATGACAAGCAAGCAAATTCTGTTGCTCTCCATTAGGAATTAATTTTTTACAAAATTTAATTTTTTTTTACAGTAAAAAAAATTGTTAGTTATACTTTTTTTATATTTCTAATCTAAGTAGGTTTAGGATTAATTGTTTTTGAGTTACAAAAAAAAATAATACATACTAAACTTTGGAGAACATCAGTTTTTTCACAATGACCAAAATTACCATTGGTTTCTGTCAGGTTCCGTTGCCTTTGTATTGTCTTTGTATTTACATATTGCATGTATGTAGGTATGCTTATAACTTTAAGCTAATTTTTCAGTCGTGTCTCTCTTGTAATTCACTCTGACATTTTGGGGGAGTATTTATTATGTACAGCATTTCGATCATAAATACACCCATATATCTCTCTTTGTAGATGTTCATTACCTTATTTATTTGCGGAAAGTGACAGTTCTCTGCACACTGGGCAGCTAATGCCCATTTCTATTATAACATCTTTAACATCAAATTATGTAAAATCTTCCCTGACATCAGTATGTCTCTGATGAAAAAGAGCTTTTTGAAGATTTTCTGCACTATCTAATCCTATATATAGGGATCCAAATTTTAATTGAACAGCCTTTTGCATTTGTAATTGGTTGTATGGATGATGCGCTTCAGTTAATATGAAGAAGCTTAAGCTAAAGAATAAACACGCTTTCATTGAACAATTTTACACTAGATAACGAAATATTTCTTATAATGTATTTAGGTTTATGAATTATACAGGGTAGTCGAAAAAGTCTTTTCGTATTTCTAATCAACCTGTAATTTATTTTTTTTATATTTGGAATGAACTTTAATGAACCAAATATGTACGATTTTGGTCGACCACTTTGTCATGTTTCCATCAGAGTAAAACTTGTAAAGTAAAAAAAGGCAGTTCTGCATTGGTAGAAACAAATGGCAGTTCGATGGTGCAAAGTCAGGGCTATATGGTAGATGCATCAAAAGTTCCCAGCCAACATCCTCCAGTTTTTGCCGAGTAATCAAAGATGTGTGTGGTTTAGCGTTGTCCAGAGGGAAGACGAACCCCGTTTTTTTCCATTGCTTGCTTCAATCTCATCAGTTGTTGAAAGTAAAATGTATATTCATGATGATTCCTTTGCAATCCCACCAAACACTCAGCATAACCTTTCGAGGCCTGGCTTTTCGACCGTTTGTTGAGTTTCAGCATGCTTGCACCATGATCTTTTTGGCACATTTTGCAGTACTTGATCCACTTTTCGTCTGCTATCATTCGCTTCAAAAATGGTTAGATTTCTTTCGTTTCAGCAAAAAATCGCAAATGTTAATTTGGTCCATTAAATTTTTCAGAGACAATTCACCTGGTATCCAAACATCGACTTTCTTTTTGTAGCCAGCAGTTTTTAAATGGTTCAAAACCGTGAGATGATGAATGTTAAGTTCCTTACCGATATCATGACTTCTTATGTAAATGTCGTAGTCAAATTGTTAGATATTCTGAAGTAGTCCAATTGTAATGTAAAACTAATTTAATACATAGACTTTAATTTGTAGGCGTAAAGTAAATATACTTAAATGCACACATATACATATATGTATGTATGGGAACCAATCCTAATCGAAGTTATATAATGGGTTGTGTTTTTCGATTTATTTTATTTTTTTTTTTACCTTTCATTGTACGTAATTCTTCAATATAATTAAAAAATAAATAAAAAGTTTACATTAAAACATTATGCTTACAAAACACAAACTAAACAAATTGCTACGTTGTTAATAACAAAGTAATTTATTGTAGATGTGCTCCCTAAATATATACATATACATAGATCTTTCGATACATGTTTCAAAGTTCACTAAAACTAGTCTCCACCGATTTTATCTCCTAAAAAGTTTTCTATATTAAAATCTAATCCTATACTATCGTATACGAAAGTTTATCCAAATCCAATAAATGGTATTCCCGTGAAAGCAGAATAAACAAACTTTCAAAATTATTTTGTAGCATGATGCCACATGTTTGGAAAAAAAACATAAACACAGATGTAAATAAAATAGAATCGGAATCATATTTTGTTTACGTTTTAAAATCCATATGGAAATTAACACCAATCAACTTTAATTAGTAGTAATTGTGCACTCTAAAATTTCCTTCTGTTTTCTATAATTTCTTTTTAATCATTGTCACACATTAACCAATAATTATAACGATGACGTGTAACAAAAAAATGTTTAGTTCATATTCATTTTGGCTTTAAGCCAAAAGAAATGAAACGAAACAGCCACACATTTTCCCCTCTACGAGTACGTACGAGTACGTACGAGTACTACTGAACACAAAAGTAATAGAAAATATTATGCGAACAAAAGACGTATACGAAAAAAATAGACGACCAAATTTTATTCACATTTTCGTTTAGTTTTTACTTGTTCAGTTTTAATTATTTGCTTATCAATAGTTATCCACATATGTATGCCTTTAGTAAATAGGAATAAAAAGAAACCTAAGATTTTAGTGAAAAACCATTCCACTCCGATACTCATGAAGAGACAAAACTAATGCTAAAAGCAACTGTTCAAAACTAAAATTCTAAGAAAGTCAGAGGATTTTAATTAAAGAAGCATAAAGTGTGAAATAGTTTGTTGTTTTCAAATGAATTACATGGTGCTCTTTAATATTCAATCTTATTTTTATCTTCATTTAAAGAGAGTACAATTAAAATTTGAAAAAATATGAAAATATGAAAGGAAATTCTTGTGATTTTGCTTTGTTATTCGTATTATAAGTATGTACCAGAATATTAATATTATGCCATATATTTTTTTTGGGGGGGATGTGATATAGTTTGGTACTCAGACGAAGCGCTCACATTTATTGCATGAGCTGAAGAAGAACAGCGAATGTATATAAACAAATCAATAAAAATGAACAAGAAAAAACTAAGCGAAAATCTAACTAAAATCAGGAAAATATGTACATATGTATGCCCATACTCATAAGTTGGAATGAAACCTTTCCAATTAAAAATAGAGCAAAGGTAAAAGTTGAACATATAAAAATTTAAAGCTAATAAAAAAATTTACCGCAACTGAAAAAAATTGGCAAAATATCGGCCTTTCTCAATATATAGTAGGAACAAAAATACCAATCAAAAATACACTAAAATAATTACATACTATATATACATACATACAAATAAATAATAAAATTAAACCGCATCTTAAATTTGTAGATACTGGTCCCCGAAAATATGTATGTTTGATATGATGCAATCATTACTATAAAATGTTGATTTTTCATTTTGCTCCATTCAACATCTTTAGATTATCTTTGCGTCATCAACAGAAACAAATTATTGTACTGTCAAGAGTATGTACCATTACTAGGTAAAAAAAAAATATTTTTTACCATCAACGAACCTTAGTCAAATTTCTTCAAATTCTTTATATTGTAATAATAATTTGTCTAGTTTTAAAGAGACATTATTAATGTAATTATTACAGAATTTCTAAATTTCTTTTAATTTTATTTGTCCTAAGCATGTGCACACAAACACACATAGATGTTGCAATGTACACACGTTTTATTAATTGGCAATACCTTCTACACGCTTCTCTAGGATCGTATTTAATGATCGTATGAACTTTAAATATGACTACTATAAGCACACGCAGAGGAAAAATTATTAAAATTGGTAACGGTTGCGCTCGATTTTGAAAAACAATTCATTACCAGATGTTTTCCCCCCTCCAAATGTTCGTAAGTCTAAACTCGGTCTTGGCTATGTTTTTTATTTCGAAAACGGATCGTTTTTATTTTTATAATTTGTGTAATTGATTCAATTTTCGTTTCGTTATAATTAAGCATTATTAAACGACTTAAGCTGTAATATGCAGTAGCAACGGATAGGCAACAAAATTTTCTAAAAGAAATGCAATTTATGGAAACCACTAAAGCCGAGCGTGACTGCACTTAAAAAGTGCAAGAAGGAAAAAAATTATATTAAAAATTTTATAATTTTCTTATAACAAGTTTTACATACTGAGCAGTATCTGCTAAAGTAATTTTATTTCAAAATTTTTAATAAAAATTAAAAAACCTTTTTTTTCTGTATACAAATATATAGTCAGATATGGATTTGGAAAAAAACACAAATTATCAACAAGTAATTACATATTTTCTATTTTCATTAATACATTTATTCTATAGGGCAAAGTTTACTTATTTGACAAAGTCTTTAAACCAAATGCATCACAAGAGAAAGTGTACAATGAGGCAGCTAAATCAATTGTCACCGATGTGTTGGCCGGTTACAACGGTACGATATTTGCTTACGGTCAAACATCTTCGGGTAAAACACATACCATGGAAGGGGTTATTGGTGATTCAATGAAGCAGGGCATTATACCGCGCATTGTCAATGACATTTTCAATCACATTTACACGATGGAAGTGAATTTGGAATTTCATATTAAAGTGTCGTACTATGAAATCTATATGGATAAAATTCGTGATTTATTAGATGTTTCGAAGGTCAATTTGAGTGTGCACGAAGACAAGAATCGTGTTCCGTATGTTAAGGGTGCTACAGAGAGATTTGTATCTTCTCCGGAAGATGTGTTTGAGGTCATAGAGGATGGCAAATCAAATCGCCACATTGCCGTAACAAGTATGTTCGAACTATACATTTTTTTTTTTTTTTTTTTTTTGTAGAAATATTAATAAAAATTGTTTTTTTCTGATTCCAGACATGAACGAACATTCTTCACGTTCACATTCAGTGTTCTTGATTAATGTCAAACAGGAGAATTTAGAAAATCAAAAGAAGTTGTCAGGTAAATTGTATTTGGTAGATTTGGCTGGGTCTGAAAAGGTGTCGAAAACTGGAGCTGAAGGTACTGTACTAGACGAAGCAAAAAATATTAATAAATCTCTGTCAGCTTTGGGCAATGTAATCTCTGCCTTGGCCGATGGCAATAAAACGCACATACCCTATCGTGACTCAAAGTTGACCCGTATTCTCCAAGAATCGCTGGGTGGTAATGCTCGCACAACAATTGTTATTTGCTGCTCTCCTGCCAGTTTTAACGAATCCGAAACAAAGTCTACATTAGAATTTGGTCGTAGAGCCAAGACTGTTAAGAATGTTGTCTGTGTCAATGAAGAATTGACGGCCGAAGAATGGAAACGTCGTTATGAAAAAGAAAAAGAAAAGAATGCTCGTCTTAAGGGTAAAGTTGAGAAACTTGAATTGGAATTAGCACGATGGCGTGCGGGTGAAACCGTAAATGCGGAGGAGCAAGTCAATGTAGATGACCTCATGGAAGCAAGTACTCCTAATCTTGAAGTTGAAGCCCCAGTAGCAGTTGCCAATACAACTCCAATGCCAGCAACCCCTGCAGCGGGTCTTATGTTGGGATCTATTAGCAGTGATGAACGTGCCCGTTTCGAAGTTGAACGTGAACGCCTCTATCAACAATTAGACGAAAAGGATGAAGAAATCAATCAACAAAGTCAATATGTTGAAAATCTTAAGGAGCAAATCCTTGAGCAAGAAGAACTTATTGCCAACGCACGTCGTGAATACGAGGCTCTGCAATCGGAAATGGCTCGTATTCAACAGGAGAATGAATCAGCCAAGGAAGAAGTTAAGGAAGTCTTGCAGGCCTTGGAAGAGTTGGCTGTAAACTATGACCAAAAATCTCAAGAAATTGATACCAAGAATAAGGACATAGACAACTTAAATGAAGAACTGCAGCAAAAGCAAGCTCTGCTCAATACTACGACAGCTGAGCTTCAACAACTTCGTGACATGTCGTCTCATCAAAAGAAGCGTATTAATGAAATGTTATCTAATTTATTACGTGATTTAGCTGAAGTGGGTCAAGCTTTGTTATCTTGTGATTCTGGCATGGATATGAAAATGAATAGTATACCGAGTGCTGGCGATAGTGGAAAGGTTGAGGAAGATTTCACTATGGCTCGCCTTTACATTAGTAAAATGAAAACAGAGGCGAAAAATATGTCTCAGCGTTGCATTAATATGGAAACCCAACAAGTGGATTCAAATAAAAAGCTTTCTGAATATGAAAAAGATCTGGGAGAGTATCGCTTGCTTATATCGCAACACGAGGCTCGTATGAAGTCCCTGCAAGAATCAATGCGAGAGGCAGAGAACAAAAAACGAACTTTGGAAGAACAAATCGACTCGTTGCGCGAAGAATGTGCTAAACTAAAAGCTGCGGAACACGTTTCCGCTGTCAAAGCTGAAGAGAAGCAAAAGGCAGAACAATTACGTTCCATGTTCGATTTACAAATGGATGAATTGAGGGAAGGTCACACAAAACAAGTGTCTGAATTGCGTGATGAAATTATTGCCAAGCAGCATGAAATGGATGAAATGAAGGATATTCATCAAAAATTAAAATTGGCCCATCATCAAATGACAGCCGATTATGAGAAACTTAAACAAGAAGAGGCTGAAAAATCCAATAAATTACAGGAAATAATTCTTACAAATGAGAGACGTGAACAGGCACGTAAAGATTTGAAGGGCTTGGAAGATACAGTAGCTAAGGAATTACAAACACTTCATAATTTGAGAAAATTGTTTGTACAAGATTTACAGGTAAGTGCTTCCTTAATTTCATGAATTTGTTTTTAAGTATGTGGACAAGATTTCTCTCTGTTCATAAAATACTTTCTTTTTATTTATTTATTGTTGCAGGCCCGCATTAGGAAAACCGTCATTAATGAAGAAAGCGAAGAAGATGGCGGTTCTTTGGCACAGAAACAAAAAATTTCCTTCCTTGAGAACAATCTCGACCAACTGACCAAGGTTCATAAACAGTTGGTGCGTGATAATGCCGATTTGCGTTGCGAATTGCCCAAACTGGAAAAACGTTTGCGTACCACAATGGAACGTGTTAAAGCGTTAGAAACTGCGTTGAAGGAAGCCAAAGAAGGCGCTATGCGTGATCGAAAGCGTTATCAGTACGAAGTTGATCGTATTAAGGAAGCTGTAAGACAGAAACATCTTGGACGTCGTGGTCCTCAAGCGCAAATTGCTAAGCCTATACGTGCTGGCCAGGGTGCAATTGCCATTCGTGGCGGTGCCGGCGCCAATCCCACACAAATGCCTCAAGCAAGTGCTGTTAGTTCGTAAAAAGTTTAATTTGTAATATTTACTAAAAATATTATAATTATTTAAAATTTTATTATTTTCATCAATTTTTTCTCCTTTATTATTTACTTCTTATTGCATTACATACATTATCTTCTAATTGACATTTTTTCTCTCGCGCTCTAAACTAGAATAAAAATTTATTATAATTTTGAATATGATTATTATGACAATGAAGATGCATGATCGAAGCAATTTTAAAAATTTGTTAAAATTTGTTTATAAACATTTTCTATGCCAAAAACAAATATAAGGTTTTTTAAGCGTGTGCATGTCATATAGAACTCATTTCCATACATCTTAAGACAAGTTTTGCTCTATTAACATGATTATAATTATTTTATATCAGTGCTTCTTGTGTTCTCTTAATTTAGTTGAACTGGTATAAGCAAAGCGAAAGCCCAGATGATTTTTATATACATATAAACTAAATTATTTTAATTATTTATTTACAAAACAAAAATAAAAAAGTTAATCTAAAAATAATTTTGCAAAAACAAAATAAATAAAGTATAAAAATAATATTTAAAAAAAAAAACTTGAAATCATGCTTAATTAAGTAAACAATAAAAAATAACAAACAGATTATTAACACTTTTTTCATTTTTATACTTCATAAACATTCTAAGGTTCCATTAATTATACGTTCAAATTATGTTTTGCTCACAAATATTTTGGCAATTTGCTGGCACGACCTTAATTTTAACCAAATTAAAATATATATCAAGTCATAAATAATTCTCAAACTTTTTCAACGCAGCACGATTAATGCTCTTTTGAATGTAAATATTTTAATTGATTTGATATTTTAATTTGGGGTTTCCTTCATGGTTGTCAAATTACATTTCCTAAACAAAGAAAATATTGCATTAAGAATGAATTACTAAAGAGATATAACTACAATGGTTTTAAGCTCGATGATTTATGGAAAAATGTAATCCTTCTATAATTTGTTGCAGTCTTCATTTTTTTAGGTATTTCAAACTTATTGTTGAATTTTCGATTATCCCATTATTAATTATATTTATTAAATTATTTTCCTTCATTGGATTTTTTTTTTGCAGTTTTAAGATATTTTCATTTCGAAAGATATATTGATTTTAATTATTTTTATGCGAATTTTTTTCATTATGGCAGTCCTTTTGAAATCCGGGGATTTTCTCCAAGAATGTTATTATATTCTTATTTTTGGATCAGTTACTTTTGCAACCCATATTTTTTAATCTACTGCGGGTGGAGGCCTCACTCTTTAATAAAATGTCTTTGGTGGTATTTTCTTTTTGTGTTATTTCACAAATAAAATTGCCAAATTCAAGTATGCTTTTTGTGTGCAGTGCAAATATGTGCAGGAAGAAGAATTCTAAAGATGTCCTGTGCTTTCTGTTAAGGGAATCTAAAATTGAGTATTTTATTGTTTACAGATAAGACTATCATTTTATATATTTGAAATAGAAGTACTCCTTGATACATTCCATTTCTCGCATGCCCTGATATTATATTCTCTTTTTTAATGTCCTGAATAATATTTACCTAAATTATATTTACTCGTATATAAATTAGATGCATATGTATATATTTGTCTTATTTTGTGAATTGGACTCTTTTTGGTCATGGAAGTCTGAAAAACTTGAATACAGTTACAATTTAAGTTGTTAAATAGAGATTTTCTTTTTTCGTGCAAAGAACTTTTAAGCTTTCTTTATTTTGTAATACCTTCAAATATTTATTAGTAAATACCGATACTTTCAACAAGGTTTTAAAATCGTTTTCAGTTGCATACCGCTTACATATACACGTACATATGTTCATTTATACAAATTTTGTTCAAAACTATTTACCATGTACTTCCTAACATTAAATCAATATACGAGTAAATAAACAAAATAGTTATTCAGAATCTAAAATTATAAATTCTTGCAAACAATACATTTTTATAAAAAACAAATTAAAAGTTTTCTTTAAGCAAACTTAAAAGACTTTATTTCAAATTGTGTACATGCAATTAGAACATAACTAGCATGATGAAACTCTTGGTCAAACTAAAGGCTGAAGAATTTGCTAAATTTAACATTTGAGCCAGTTGTTGCTTTTCAACATTTCCATTATCTTTGATTTATTTACTCTTATGTGTAAATATTGTGATTTAAATCCTGTTAGCTAATGAATGCCTTTTAAAATCAAGTGATTCTCATAACATAATCAACGATAAATATATGTACATTTCGCTCTGGCCAATCATTCCTTTTCTGGTATTAGTACGTATCTACGTACAAATAAATTTTATTTAAATTAAATATAACAAATTGCATATCAATTATAGTCTGAATTGTTCCTTTTGCATTTAACTACCATTCTAGTGTAGAACATTTGTACGAATTAAGAATTTTTAGAGGTGTAGTAATGCAATTTATAACTCTACATATAAAGAATTTTGCTCTTAATTTGAATTGTAAAATTTCCATTCTGATTTCTGAATAAATAAGAGTAAGAGTAAGATTGGCATTAATTAAATGACTGTAATTACCAAGGATAGGCGTTTACATTGCAGAACATTAAGCTTTCTTTTTCCAAAATGTAGTAGAAATTTACTTCAAAACATATAAATATATTTTTAAGAGTGTAGTCATCCTGGGAAACATTTTGGTTTCTATTAATATAATGCAGTGTCAGCGAGCAGCCTCCACTTGAAGATAGCATGATATCACTAATTAGCTCAGTTGGTGTTATCAAATAAATATTGAATGCATCTAGTCGAATTTACCTTTCAATAGCAGTTGTGTTGAAAACTAAAAAATTTTAATTGCCAGAAGTTAATTAGACGAATTCCCTATACATTTACTTTACAATCATTGTACGAAAATTTTGGTATTGTAAAGCTTTTTTAATGTAAAAATGATTAGCAGTCTAGTCGTAAGTAGAAATATTATTTGTATTTTAAATATAGCATCCATGTAGCATAGCATGTGTTCCATAATGCATTACTTGAATATCGAAATTAGAATATTCCAATGAGCCAGATTTGTGCATTATTTGATCTCCATGAAACATTTTTTATAAGCCAAGAAATATCTAATTATGTGGTTCTAAACTGATTGAATTTAATTTTTAAAATTGTGCTTTACATTTTAATTGATTGAATATTTTAAAATATATGTACATCTAAAAAAAAAACTATTACATTGACCATTTTTGATTATGTGTTTTATTTAACAAACATTGTTCCGATTCTGTAAGCCGAATCCAGTTTTTAAAACCAGTTGCAAATAAATTTATTCGAAAGTATAAAAGTTTGAGAAGATTGTTCAAATTACTATCGATTCAGTTTACAAGGGCATATATTCGTAAATATATCTTTTCAATCAACGTAATTACTTAAGAAGCACACAAACGAACATTTCAGGTCGACCTCTCCAACTCAACACACAACTTCTGCTCACTGCTCGTCATTGACTTAACTTTCAAATGTTATATACAGCAAACTTTGCGTCATGCTTTAGTAAGTATTCCACTATTCATTAAATCTCTAGTTTTTTTGTTGTTAGTAAAATGTTTGAATTTTATCAAATGTAAGATATAAACTTTCAATGCAACCTTATTTTATAAAAAATTTATTTTTTCCAGTCACAGGTATATAACCATATGAATATATATGTATATGTTATATACGTATGTATTCATATATGTATGTATGCAATTCATACAAAAAAGTGGGTTTTGTTATTTTAAAGAAAATGTTTGTATGTTCATAAGATGTTGGCTTTTTAAATTAAAATTTTAAAAGCTATTTATTTTTCTACTTTAGTATTGATTATGTGATTGAAATCTAATTATGTGGAGTTGCAGAAAAAAGAGCGGTATTTCGTCATTGCCAGTTGAAAATAAAAAGTTTCAAAATAAAAAAGTTTCAAAACTTTTAAATAACATAGTTTGAACAATAAATTTCTGCTATTTTAAAACTCAATAAAATGTTATCAATTTTTGCATACAGTTTTGCGTTCTTGCAAATAAACTACATAGTGACTGATTATAAATATTCTATAGTTGATTTCCAGTTCAGACCAGCTGTAAATCTATCCCTTTTCGCTTTTTTAAACTGTCCATTTTAATATTAGATTAGGATCCCAACCAGCACATTTGCCATGCACCACCAGAAATACTAGTACACTTTCTTTCTTTTGTTTGTAGTTTTACACTATTATAAAACTGCAAAATGGAAAAGCCAATCAAGCTATTTGCTGCTCACAACTCAAAATACAATGTGACGGTTTAACGAATCGTTTTTCTGCCTAGCAGCTCCTTTGTTGTTAAACGCATCTTATTTATTTTTTTCTTTATTCGTGAATAAGTCTTAAGCTTTACTTAAGTAACTATTATCAAAGTTTTAAAAAATAAAGGCTAAATCATAAAATTCATTGTAGCAAGTGGTAAAGGGGCGCAACTTATTTTTTAAATCTCATAAGTTCAGTGTCGGAAAAATGAAATTTTCTTTTATAAATTCAAATTCATACCCAATTGGTAGATATGAATTAAAAGTTAAGAAAGTATAGAAATAGTTGAAAACTCCTTTTATATTTTGTATTCTAAAATTTTGTCGGGGCAACTCAATTTTTGTGCAAAGTTCCACAGGAATTTATTAAACAGAAATAACTGAAATCTTCATACTTTTCTAATCTGTTTTGTTGTAAGGGGAACCCACTGTACTGTAAACAGTACTGCTGCAATAGGTTTCTTTTTTAATAGAAATCGGTTAAATAAAAAATTGTTTATTTCTTGAATCCGTCGCTGTCCAACTGTCTGAGTACTTTACAACGTTTATACGAAAATTTATTATTATTTTAAACGAGTGGTGTTTTTGAATTATCCACCCACGTATAAAAATTTTAAAAAATATTTTATAATATTAAACTGAACTTGAACAAAATTGCACAGAACGTATTTAAATAATCTAATACAAAAAGTATTGAAAGTTTTTAAAATAACATAAAATTAGCATTGCATAACAAATCAGTTGCAAATGAATAAAATATTTCAACAATATTTTTTATCTCAAAATAAAGTAGATAAAAAAAAATTTGTGTATTATATAAAAAAGTTATTTAATTATAGAAAATAGATAATTAATCCAAGATAATTAATATTTTCAAAAAGAATAATAACAAACCACATATCGTTATCTGAAATGCAGAATAGCAAAAACTCCATAATATATAAATAAAAACATTTCAGTTCGAATTCTTCAACCTTTTGTTATTATCTCAGTGCTTTCATTATTGTGAGCAATATTTTCCTCTCTTATATTAAATATATATTATATTAAAGCGAAATATTGTTATTTCAAAATAAATAAAAGGAGAACGTATTGGTCAAAATAATAATTAATAAGAAGTAATCATTTTAAATTATTATGTTGAAAACATTTTGAAAGTAAATTGCGTTCAGCGTACGTGATAGCTTTCAAGTTGACTTTTGACAAAAGTAAAATAAAAAACCTTATTATATAATTGCAGATTTGAGAAAAGCATATTCATGCACTTGCTTATTTTTAATGGTAGAAGTGTAAGATTCTATCCTCAAGCATGTTAATATATGTAATGCGGCGTAGAGAATCGCAATCAATAACAATAAATATGTATAATTTTTTGTTTGACACGCCCTTTTGCATTTTAGGTAGCGATAACTATATATTAATAATGGCAGCACACCATTTCGTATTCAAAACTAAATTGAACGCAAGAAAAATGTTAACTAAATGAGAGCGCTTTATCTGTATAAATAATTGATAGAGGAAAGAAATATTTAAATGTTAAAAAAAAAAAAAAAAAAAAACAAATTTATTGAAAATCAATTGATATATATTTCCGCTATTATAATTATAAGCAAATTAATATTAATTAATGAAGAAAAATCGATACTGCTTAATTTACACTTAACAAAATACATAATTACGAATTCTTTCTATATAACGAAATCATAAAAAAGTTTAACATTTAATTGAGAAAAATAAAGGAATTATTTAAGAAAAATACAAAATTTCATTGTTTAATTACAAACATATTTATAAAAACTTTTACATTACAACTGAGAAATGTATTGAAAGGCAATTAATCTGCAATTAATTCCCAGGGTTATCTTATTAAACCAATTACAACAAAATGAAAGATACAATAAAATAATATGATTTTTCAACACAAGTCTGGTAATAAAATTATATAAGTTCCAAAACTATAGTTCAGAGTTGAAGTATACTTTATTCGGAATTACCAGTAGATGGGCAGTAAACAATTAATGAGTATACTCGTACAACACATTACGTTGCAAGGAAATTTATGTGCAGTGTAAATTAAGAAAGACTTATAAAGTCTATGCCTCATCCACATGTTAATATGGAAAACAGTAGCAATTAATAGGACGGGACAATCATGTAACAAAAGTGAAGTTTATATCTACATACTCTAGGTTTTTTTTTAATTTAAAATTTAATTACAGTATAATCTCGATAGTCTAGACAAATAAAAACGAAGTGGTGTCCGAAATATCAAAATGTCCGAACCTCCGAAACAAGAGAAAAATTAAAGTAATCTCTTATAAATAAAATTTATATATTAATTGTTGCATAAATAGTTGGATATATTCATATGACGACGTTTAGTATCATTTTGCTTTTTGTACGCAGCATCGCGGAAAAATTTTTACTTTTAAAATATCACCAGCAGGTAGTTCCTGCTCTTTACTATATCTTATACAGGTATTAAAAGCAGATATGGCTTAATGTAAAAGTTTTAAGAGCATCTACGTGATTTTCTGAACTTGATAAAATATTTGACAAAAAACGTTTACGATAATTAATTTTTATTGCAAAAGCGAAGGAAATAAGTGCTGTCCAAATTATTGAGGTAGAAAAAATGATGGTGTCCGGATTATAGGGTACTTAGTGGCAACAAATTAAAGCGTCCAGTTTATCGCGTTGTCCGGATTTTCAGGTATCCCAAATATCGAGATTATACCGTATATGATTTTAAACGAAAAGTGTCAAATCAATAGTTTACACGTGTCTAGTGTAATTTATTTATTCATAAAAGCATAAGGCGAATAAGTTAATTATAAGATTAGATGCTAGAATAACAGCTATAACTTCTATGATATTAACCTCATACAGTTGAACATAAATGGTAAAACTAATTTAATTTATTTATATTAAAGATAAAGTTTACACTCTTTAAGGAACTCCAACAATAAAAGTGAATTGTCTAATATTTGGAAATTTTTTTTGTTTGAATTTTGAAATTTTCGCATATTAGAATTAAAGGTTTAACCGAAATATTTGATTTATTCCAAAATTTGCATACATTTGTCTGGTTCTTATCGAAAAAAGTGACTGTATGTTCTCATAGTATGTCCTAGTGTAATTAAAAATATGTTTATTATTAAAATTGTGAAAGGGGTTTATAGTTAGGAAAATATAAAAACAATTTTTTATGTGTAGACTATATGGTGCTAATACAAAATTCATCAGTACACCTTCAACCAAAGAGTTTTGCAAAATAGTTCCAAATTTTTGAGAATTTCAAAAACATATTCACAACTAAATCTGAAAAAGTTTGGTTTAGTTTAAAGTGGCGCAATGTACCAAATATTTTCCAATATTTTTTTAAATACTTTTATATTATCGATCGTCAGGAATAAGGAAACAAAAGGAAAAAAACTACTAGCATTCAAAGAGCTTAGTTTTTTTAATAATGATCTGTTTAACCCGAACTGAAAAGAAAACCTTCATTGGAACTTATAATATTCAAAAGATATGAAAAATTTTTGTGTATAAGAAAATAAAGAAAAGTAGTGCTTCGCTCGAAATTCATAGAGCAAAATAAGGATTTGTAATCGCTTTCAAAAATTGCGAATTAATTTCTAGTAGCTGCAGTTGACTTTGGCGATATATTTGTACGCATTATATTTTATTCAACTACTTTTATTTACGCCTCTATTTCAGATAAGTCTACAAAATAGCATTTTTCATGCTTAGGAAGTAGATTAAAAACAAAGCAACTTACAATTTTGTATACTGATACTTGCCAGTTTCAAACATCAGGGCTTTTTAATTAAAAAGCTGTTGTAAGTCGGCTTTTCAGTTTTAATTTTTAATACGGTCACACTATTATCTGCTACATGGATGTAGAAAGTAAATCTATACTCGTACTAATTAATTAATTAATTAATATAACCGATTTTATAGCACGAAATTAAAAATTCACGTTTGTCAAATTATCATCGACGTAGTAAAAAAAAAAAAAACTGATTTCGAACTAATTTACTTTACGATTTCTCATTGCAATTGCGTTTACAGAATAACTAACAATCAAATGAAGAACAAATTGTGACTTACAGCAAATGCAAGAATACATATTGCACAATCGAAGAAATAATATTTACCATTGTTATATTCTAACTTCCAAAGTGCACTTTTGTTAAGCCCTTCAATCCAAGCAATTTTTGATAATACTGGCATACATTGCTTCAACTATGGAACTGATTCATATACTGTTATACTAGCTTGCATGCAGACTGCAATCTCCTTAATTGGCAATGCATCCTTCACTACATTATTTCCTTTATAAAAACCAAGAAAGTTTAGAAAATTCATATAAATACAAAATAATCATAGAAATAGAAATACATTCTATGGAATTCATCCCGCATTAATACCATAAAAAAACTTAGAACTATAAAGCTTTAGTAATAGTATATACTCAGTATAATTAATTTTATGTACAATAGATTGGACTGGAACGACCACCCAAATTATGTATATGAGTAGTAAAGGGTGAGGCTAGGCACCATTCATACCAAACTTTCTGCTTCGAAACACAACGCCAAAAATGTATTTCAATAGTTTGACCTTGCTTAACATCTATTGGTTCCTAAAAAATGAACATGCATATATAATATGAAGAACAAAACACCATTACGATTTTCTTAACTTACTGAGAATGGAAAATACATTGGGAACCAAGACGGCATTCCCAAAGTATGCGTTGCTGGATTAATACTCATAATTATATCCTTGTATAATACACATTCAAAATAACCTGCAATTCCAGTCAAAACGCAATCCAATTCTACTTTAAATTTTAGAATTTTATAACGACTATTATCAATAACAGCCTCACGATTTGGATGTACAAATTCAAATAATGCTTTAGGTTTGTCAATGTTGTATATATTCTTAAGTAATACGACAAAACTGCTTTCAGCGTGTGTGTGATAGGTGGCATGTTTTTCACGTGCAAATGTCTCATGACGTGTTATCTGTCGCACGGCGTTATATATTTTGGAAGACATTATAGGATTTATAAATGAAACCGATTTGCAAGGTATGCTTATACCATCGGACTTTAATAACTTTTGCGCACAATCTAAACACTCTGGTGATAGTTCATTATCACCAAACGAACCCAAAAGCTCAGAAACTAAAATGTCGGCCGGTTCCGGTGGTGAAAATTCCCGCATATCTTTAGAGAATATATGGACATCTTAATAAAAAAAAATTATTGTTTTTAATATTTAATGTAATATATACAAAAATAACAAATACCTTTATTATTCCATAATTTCTTAGCTATAGCTGTGAGGGTGCGAATGGCATTAGGATTTTTTTCTATAATATAAACTCGTACTTTACGTTTAGTATTTTCAGCTGCGTTTAGAGCAGATCGTACCAAAGGTCCACGACCAGCCCCTAATACCATAATAACACTCTGGAAATGTATTATAAATAAAAATATATAGTATATTTAAAATGTAACGAAAAAGGTACGAGTATTTTGTTATATGAGCAGTTGGCATATGATTAACTGGCTTGGGCTAGAAATTGGCATATCCAACCACATAACATGATAAACTATGAATGGAAATAAATTAAATACAATAAGTTAACAAAAAACCGATTAATCAGTTTAACTCATAAATTTATTGATTAATGAAAACTACTTATTCTTGATTCGCTAATTTTTAAAATATCAAAAATTCTAGTAAAAAGTTGAAAAAAGACTCAGCCTCACCAAGAACAGTAAATAGAACATTTCCATTTTTAAAGGTATGGCTTTTACGTTTTGTGTTTTGTATTACACATTTTATTTCGCATTAAATTATTGGCATAACTACGATTTTAGGACAAAAAAAAAGAAGCGAATTATCAAATGGCGTATCTTTTTTACTTTTAGTTAAGTTTTTAGCGTTTTATAATATTTTCAAGATTGGAATTCAATTAAAGGCGGAATTTCATGTGAAAGGAAGGAGTGGGGCACCTAAAAATCACTAAGGTAGCTACCTTACAAAAATCGCCATTGTTTGTGTTTTTTAATTACTGGCAAATGTATAAGAAATATCCTTGTATTTTGAGACGTATTTCGTATTTCGTTCATTGAATTTGAATTTGCGCACACTTTTTGAAATTTAGAAATGCTTAATGGTAATCCAAAATTTACGAAAGGCCATTAAATTCGTCTATACAAGATATGATATATATAACTGAGGTTACAAACATTCATACATGTTTGCCATAATAAAATACCCTCATATCAAAGTATAATTCGAAAATTTACTTTAAATTATTTAAAAGTCCTATTGGTTAAATTGGTTAAAACTTCTTTCAAAATTCTATTATTATTTTCAGTTGTAATATTTAAGTTATTAAAATAATTTTTTTTTAATTTAATAGTGGGCGAAAAAAAATAAACTAAATATTCTCTACAACTAAAATATATATTGAAAAAAAATCTATGCGAACCATATTAAAGTTCACCAACTTACCAATTTTTCTTCAATTTCATCTTCTTTAACTCTATTCGTTAGGGCTAACTCTATAGCATTCTGATATAGTTTATATTTAACTGGATCTTTCTCAAAAATTTCATAAGTGTAACTATCCAAATTGTCATACAATGGCTGCAAAGGAATCTCCAAAACATCCTCATAGCTAAAAATATTTTATAAAACACAAAAACGAACTGCGTATCTTAAAATATAATATTATACCTTTGCAAACTGTGAGAATCTTTATAAGTTTCGCGGAAATTTATTAAATAATCCGAATATAAATTTAAATTTTCATCTGCCGCATCTGTGGAAACAATTATATTGAGATGAGCCTGTATAAATAGTTTAAATACTTCTTGCCAGGTCTTTGGAAGTACAGGATAATTGTGACGATTTCTAATAAACAAAGTAGATGGCACGATAACAGCTTCAACTGGTTCGCCCAGCCAACGACATACAACATTTATATCAGGACGTTCTCCCTCGTTCAATTCAAGTACTACTTTAACCTTAGGATTGAAATCAGCAGCTCTGCGAAAGGAATTCCACCAATGCCAACTGTCTTGTGATTCTAAAGCAAGAACATCATCTTCAGATAAATCACGACGACAACTTGAATGAGCAAGGGCTCTATTATATAAAGGAACTTGCATTAGAATTATACCTTAAATTGTCAAAACCGCTGGTTAATTAAACTGTTGATAAATATTATTACATGACTTACCTTTACACTTATTGGTCAATATTGTCGCCAAATTAATATTATTTTCCTTTTTCAATTTCATTATGGTGTAACCACCGTATTGAAGATGTTCAACCCATGATATATCACGTTTTAATATTTCTACAGAATTTTTCCGAACAATTTCGTCTGTGGAATCGCAGTCAATGGTGTCCGAAATCATAGTGATAACCTTGCAATTCCAATTATCGGCCGTTAGCACTAAGTCAGAATATGTAAAACTTGTATGCTTCTCCTTCATGGGTTCACGTTGAAATTCTATAGGAATATCCACGCAATTAAGAGGTACAGCTATAACTGAATAATTATTACGATGAGCCTTTTCCATTTGGTTGCTCAAGTTCGTAATTCCTTCTTGTAAGAGGCATATGTACGGCATGGCTATTACTTATATTATAACTAACTTGATTAAGCTGATTTATAAATAATCTAAACAAATTAATCTCAAAATGGATATTATACTTTGTATAGTAAGTACACCCTGTGACTTTTAGCACGTTGTTCTTTAAGAAAACTATCTCAATCTCACAAGAACGACAATCCACCGGCAAATGAATGACAGCAGTGTTAGAAAACAGTAAATATGAGGAAAGAGTATTTTATACTGACACCAACAAGTAGCAAAATAACAATTGATGTATCAAACCTAGAGTAAAACTTTATACATTGAAAACTGTATTAAAATATGGTTCTATAACTTATTTTGTCTGATTTGTTTTTATGTAAAATATTGTTTTTTTTGCACGTTTACAGAAATAAATAATGGCTTCGAAAAGAATAAAAACCAAGC
Organism: Ormia ochracea; assembly: GCA_963402855.1. NCBI lineage: Eukaryota > Metazoa > Arthropoda > Insecta > Diptera > Tachinidae > Ormia > Ormia ochracea. Next base: position 51,034,422 of record OY727109.1, read on the forward strand.
GAATATAAACTAGAATTTTAAAAAACATATAGCCAATGGCCTCAGCAGCCAGTGCTTCTACTCATATATTATATTCATGTAAAAAAACAAAAAAAAGTAAACTATGCAAGGAGGATATGTGGAGAAAATACAAAAATAGTAGTAAATATTAGAGGTACAATTAAAGAATTTGATAGGGCTTAAAAAAAAAGGTGGCAACTATGATATTAAAAGTCCTGCATCACTTGTATATTCTGTATTGTTTACAAACGTAGAAAACGTGAGAATTGAAATATTTTTTTTGTTAAAACCTGAAAATGAGTTCTGAAATTGGAAAAACTGTTTTAAAAAGATCTGGTGATGGTGTGGTGGAGAGTAAAAAAGATGACGAGGAAGAGGACGCTTGGATTGGCCCACTTCCTAACGAACAATCTGCTGCTTCAAAACCAAAAAAGAAAAAAAGTATTTCTTTGGACATATATATTTAGTAATAGTATTAGTTTCCTTTTTTTTTTCTTTAGCTTTGCTTTACGAACATATTTTTCTGGAGAACTTACCAGATGCCGAATGCTATGAAAAGAGTTATATGCATAGAGACGTTATAACACATTTAGTAGCTACTAAAACTGATTTTATTATTACTGCGAGCATTGATGGTCATATAAAGTTCTGGAAAAAAATCGAAGAAGGCATTGAATTTGTAAAACATTTTCGCAGTCATTTATGTATGTTTTTTAATAACTTATGATTTTGATGGAACATTTATTTTTGGTTATACACATGTGTATATTTCTAGCTCCAATTCATAGCCTTACGGCAAGTGCCAGTGGATCGTTATTGTGTTCCGCAGCAGCCGACAAATGCGCTAAAATTTTTGATGTTATTAATTTTGATATGATTAATATTATTAAATTAGATTTTACACCAGGTTGCACCTGTTGGATACATTCTCCAGGAGATGCGGTACAAAGTTTGGCGATGTAAGCTAATTGCTTCTAAAATATTAAATCATAATATTTTTGCTTAGTACTAGTTTATAATCTGTTTTTAGCTGCGAAAAAGAATCTGGTAGTGTTCATATATATGATGGGCAGGGTGACGGGAATGTACTTCACGTTTTAGATAACTTACATTTGGCTCCAGTTGTAGCTATTTGTTATAACGTTCGTTATGATACTACAATATCTGTGGACCGAAATGGTATATTGGAATATTGGCAAAATTCTAAATATGATTATAAGTTTCCACAGAAGCACGTCTCGTTCGAATCCAAATTGGACACAAGTAACATAATTTCCTTAATTTATAAATGCCACTATTCTTTCAAAACTAAAACTTTTAAGGTTTGTTTGAGTTTGCGATTTGTAAAATACTCGTAACAGGTATAGATGTGTCAAATGATGGTCAACGTTTTGCCACAGCCTCTACAGATCGTAAAGTAAGAGTATTTAAATTTCAAACAGGTAAACTTATAAGAGTATATGATGAAGCATTATCGACTTACTCTCAAATGCAGCAAACATCTCTTGCATTACCCAATATGGAATTCGGCAGAAGGTGAGTAAATGTTGTAGATACCTTATAAAATTCTAGTTTGAACTTAAATAATTTCTACAGAATGGCGGCAGAACGTGATTTGGAAAAATCAGATTTTAATATGAGTAATAACATTATATTTGATACAAGTGGGCACTTTTTGTTGTATCCTACTATGATTGGCATTAAAGTTATCAACATAAAGACCAATCGATGTGTAAATATATTGGGTAAAACGGATAATATAAGACCTCTTCATATTGCTCTATCTCAAGTATGCTACCATGTATTATAAATTCCCTTCCTGTTTTGGATTTTAAATGTGATTTACTTATAGGTAAAATCAAAAAGAGTTAAGGCCGCTCTTACAATAGAACAGGAAGCTTGTGAAAATCCTGCTTTACAAAACTTACCAAATGATCCGACTTTATTCTGTACTGCATACAAGTATAAATTAAATACCCAATTTTTTTTTCTTTTGCAACTTACTATTTTTCTGACTTTAGAAAACAACGTTTCTATTTATACAGCAGGCGTTTGCCTTCTGATTTACAAGATGTTGATCGTGATATATTTAATGAAAAGCCTACTAAGGAGGATATAATCGCTGTTCCAGAGGGTCAAGGTTAGTTAATAATTTGTATACATATTTCCGTGTTTCCCTCTTTATTGAATACTTAAATTATATATTATTTAATTTACATGCTATCTAAATATAATAGAAGAAGGTTATTTGTATTTATTATATATAAAAATAAATGCCATTTTTAATACAATTTTATTACAGGTATACAACGAGTATATGAGAATGTTGTGCTACACACCACTATGGGAGATATACATATAAAACTTTTTTACAAAGAATGCCCCAAAGCAGTGGAAAATTTTTGCGTTCATGCAAAGAATGGGTAAAAAATTCGTATATATAAAATATATTTTTTTAATTTAAAAAGATATTGTTTGCTGTGTTTTTAGATATATTCTACATGTACATATATTTAATAACGCTACAAAATGTGCTCAACCACATTACAAGCAATAATTTTTTCTTATTTTTCATATTTAGTTATTACAATGGTCATATTTTTCATCGAGTTATTAAGGGGTTTATGATACAAACAGGCGATCCTACCGGTACTGGCACCGGCGGTAAGTCAATTTGGGGTCAGGATTTTAAGGACGAATTTTGTGCCAGCCTTAAGCACGATCGCCCTTACACCGTTAGTATGGCTAATGCGGGCCCGAATACAAATGGTAGTCAGTTTTTTGTTACCGTATTGCCGACGGTGCGTTTATTTTGTTTTCTATTCATATAAAATTTCAAACTAAAATTTTTTGAAATTGCAGCCTTGGTTGGATAACAAACATACAGTTTTCGGTCGTGTGTTTAAAGGTATGGAGGTTTGCCAGAATATTTGCAATGCTAAGACCAATCCGAAAACCGACAAACCTTATGACGATATTAAAATTATTTCCATACATTTAAGTAGTTAAAGATACACGTATTCACTGTACGGTTTTAAAACCGATGACCGCGGGAGCACAGATGTTTACAAACTATGCATAGCAAGCACTAACAGTAACAAACATGATTATGCTTTAGAAAAATAGGGTGCTTGTTTTTCAATCATTTTTATATATGTATATATGTCCGCATTAAAATAACAAAGTAATAAAATTATGATGAACGTGTATCTATATACATGAAATATACTCTTATTCTAATTAAAAAAAAATTCTAATGAACCGCAAACACAAGACAATGAATTCGCCTTGCAAGCGCCCTCAGAAGCTAACAATTTTAGCAAAAAAAAAAAAAAAAACAATAAACGATGCCGATTGTTTCTTTAAAACATCATTTTTGTACGTAACTGTCAAATTGTCAACTTCTATTTTTTTTTTTTTTCAAATATATTAATTTTATCATACTTCACTCTTTCTTGGAGATTGAAAAACCACTTTTGTTTTATTGTTTAATTAAAACATACATACATACGTTCGTAAGCCTATTATAAAACTTGTTAAGTAATTACTTTCCGAGGGATGATTTGCTTATTCGACGCAATGTTACTCTCGATATCATATGCAACTTAAAAACTGCTTGATACAAAAAAAATCAACATAATAAAAATTAATAATCAAACAAAAAAAAAATTAAAGAATTATATTGGATTTCATATTATGAATTACATAAAATTATAAAATAAATATTATAACAGATTTATTATTGTAAATAGAAATATAAAATACATACAAATATTAATGATTAAAAGTATTCACTTTCTTCAATTTCATACATACATTCTCGTTTTAGTTTGTTACTGTCTAATGACCATAAGGATACCAATGTCATCAGTTATATTCTCAATTTCATAATAGACTAACTTGTCAATAACCGCCAAATCTCCGACACCTATTAAATTATCGTTGCCATTGGCAGTTATGCGGAAATTGCCGCAAAGTGTTATAAAATGCAAATGATAATGTTTAGCTTTTTTCTTGGGTTTTCTTTGATGAGGTTTAAATCGCAAGTACCCCAAACTGGATTTTCCTTCCGTATCATAAAACGCATAGTCAAGACCTTGTAGCTCTGTAAAGGAAAGGTTGTATCCGGGCGATATTCTCATGTTATTAATAATTTCCGTATTTTGTATCATAGGAACCTCTACATTCGAGATATTTTTCAACCATGAAATCAGTTCATAGTTCGAACCCTGTGGTGACATTTTCGAAGTGGCACTCACCGAATTACTGTGTTCCATTAATTGTGATAAGGGCTTTAAACGCGCAACACGTATTTTAAAAGGTTTTATATTAAGGGAACTTGTACTTATTTGGTCCAACGTATTACTTTGAAAATCAACATGGGATAGACTTCCTATTATTAAATTTCTACTTTCAAAGATTTCTATTTCCTCGCCATTTTTTATCTCCTGATGTGCGCTGTTCTGTACTTTATTTTTCTTTTCTCTCTTTTCATTTAATATATTCCCCTCACCATTACAACTGGCAAAAGTGCCATTTTCCAGTACTGTTGGCTGGTTTTTCTTAGTAAGTGGTTTTCTGTTTTTCTTTGATTTTGTTGATGTTGGTGTGCTATCTTTAATGTCTTTTTTCTTAATTTCACGTTCTTTCTTCTTCTGAATCTTTTTATTTTCGAATTGTTTCAAATTTTTATTCGTAACTTTTTCGTAGAGTATCTGAAATATGGAGGGCTTATTCTTTGAGGACACATGTGCGCGCTTCGATCTTCGAAGAATGCCGTTGGTTGAATCACTATTGTAACTGGCGGATTCTTCAGAATTTTTGTCAGATGCGAGTAAAGCTTTCGAAGATATATTATCCCCTTTTCGCCTTTTGGTTTTTGGAGGTAAATGGTGTGGAATTTTAAAAATATGCGACTCATTATTAGCGTTAGCCTTGGTTTTAACATTCGCAGTTACGCTGTTATCTTTACATATTTCAAATGTATTACTTTTATTAATGTTGGTTAGTGTAGCAGAATCACTTCGACAATCTCTTGAAAGCGGAGATTTTGTAAACGATAAATTTGCAACTACACATGTTTTTGTACATCGCTGCACTTCCTTACTATTTACTTTAAGGTTTTGAAGATCCAAATTGTGGTGGGGCGACGGAGATGAAGCGTCCACAATTGTGTTTAAACTATCATGCGTTGCGGAAGGTGGTGCATTTTCCTTTAATTCGTAATTATCCTGACTATAAAGGGAACGTTTTGAAATATTAGTGGAACCTTTACTTTTATTTCGTCCCCATTTTGCCGATACCTCCAAATATTGTAGCAGTACCTCTGGCATTTGCTTATTGCTTTGGGATTTTGATTGTTTTTTGTTCCCATTTTTCTTAAACGATTTGCGGCCTGAAGAGATTTCGCCAATTAAAGAACCGCGGGAATTGCTGGGAATTTCCTCTTTTATTTCCACGGAATCTTGAAATATACAATTTTGTTTTCTCAAGTCTAGTATTTTATAAGTTGTCATTTCTTGTAATTCTTCACCATTTGCTGACCATCCTAGCTCCTTGTTAAGGCATATAAGGTTGTTCTTTAATTTTCTTCGTAAAAAAGAACGTTTTCGCAGGCGGTCTCTACTAAATGTATTAGTAGTAGACGCCAAGTTTAAAGGAACCTGGCTATTATTTACTACAGTTTGTGATTTAAGAAGTTCATCATGATCGTCATCATCTGTTAAAATATCAGTTAGTTTCAGATCATCCTCAATAAGTTGGCAGTATTGTTTACTATTTGTTTCAACAATCTCCGGTGTAGGTTTTGCTGTTTTCGCATTTTTGGTGCCTTTAGTGTTAGATTCTCTAACTGGGGTTCTAATGGTACTTTCTTTACAGGTTTCAATACAATTTTTATTTACAGGTATAACATTATCTGACTTTATTAGTGCGGAATTCGTTCTAATATCCGGCTGATCATCTGTGTCTGCAATTTCCGTTTCTCCCGTGGATAAACCAATACATATATTTGTTCCTAGCGGTGCATTTATGTCCTGTTGTGGCATTTGTTTAATCGAAGTACTCGTTTGCGAAGTTTTAGAGGCTGTCTGTGGGTTTGATATAATAACACCGCTGCTTGGATACTGAAAACTTGTGTTTTCTTTTTCAGATATTAATAATTTACTCTTATTATTATTGCTTTCTTGTGGGAGCAGAGTTACTGGTTCAGCAACACTTTCATTTTCTACGCTATATGCACGCTTTAATGTAGATCGAGGGCATTTTCCGGATGTGTTACGTGTTTCATTATTACATACAGCTGAACATTGAATATTTATTGCAAATGTGTCTCTATTTTCCATACATTTTTCTACTTTGTCTTTTTCCTTCAAGCATGTCACATCTTCTCGACAACGCGACATGAGAGAGCCTTCTGTGTCAAAAGCATAATTTGAACGCAAAACGGATTGTTTACTTGATTGTGGATGGCAGAAAGGGGTACTGCATACCAGAGGATCGAAATTCCCATCATCAACTGTACTTTGAAATTCATTTAGTAAAATTCGCCTACCGCCTTTGTTATTTAAACTAAAGCTACGCTGTCGTAGTTTATCGTTTGACAGAATACGTTTTCGAACCGAAATAGGAGTCTGAAATTGTTTCGTGGATCTATTTCTTATAGACGGGCTGACTACTTCTTTCCTTTGGTTCCTTTTTGTATCTGATGAAGTGGTAGGGATAGTTTTGCTAGCCGATGGCGTTTCAACAATATCTTGAATATTATTTTTACTCAGTACTTTATTATTACACTCCTCCGCACAATAATTTTTTTCATTACATGGTTGCCTGTGTGGTGAAGAATTTTTTTCAACTTGCACATTGAGACTCAAACGTTGTGGCTCATAATTCATTAGAACAAAATTTTTTTTTTCAAAATTGCCTCGCCTAATTTGAATAAATTCAACTAGACGATGACCTTCACTATCATCATCATTGAAAAACTGACTTAAATCCACACTAGCGCTTCGCCGTAGCATTTTATAAACGTCTTTAAAATTTTGTAATCTACTGTGTAAAATATACCCAATAATTACTCAAGACGCTATTTTAACTTTCAAGCTCCCAAAAAAAAGTTACAGGGTAGACCAGGCAATTCAGAGCAGTAAAGGTATATAGTTTTTCTGTATCTGGTGTCCCTCTTACATAGATGCTTTTTGTTTTGATCACCATTACCACTTTGTTAAATTTTACTGCACAACAAGCAAACAAAACAGTAAAACAAAAATATTCTTAAATTCTAAAAATCTAATATTTCTAAAAAAAGATTATAGCCAAAGGTAGACCTTTATTTAGACCATTCTTAAGACAATGCAAGGCGAATTCTTTACCTTTTCAATATACCTTACTACTTGCACATTTTACCCGAATAATGTTTGTTAACATTGACATATTCTTATTCTGCATATATTTTTTATTGTAACACATTGCATAGAAAAAAATACAACTATATCTATATCGCTTATACAAAGTTTAGCATCCAATTCTGACATGTGCGTTTTTGAGCTGTCACTTTTCTGATTTCTGTGTTGTTCTGCGATAACCATTTTGTTATGTGTGAATTCAATATAAATATATAGAATTAGACGATTGAAAATTTATAGTTTCATTATGGTATTGAAAGGTTTATTGTGACATGATTGTTTAAGATATAGAGAAAAACTTTTAGGCCTGGCATCTCTAGAGAAAACCGCAAAAGAAATGTAAAAAAAAAACACATAACGAAGACAAAAACAAAATTTAGATTAACAATTACAGAGATGAGTATAGAAAAACAATAAAAAGGAAAGAAACATTTTTATAGTTTTAAACCTTTTTTACCAAAAGTAATATTTGTAGAATTGATTTTGATAAAAGTAGTGTTTATTCAATTTGAGCGCAAAATGTTAGATATTTCAACAGAAGACTCTTCCAACGATGGCATCGTTATTAAAGCGCCAGTTGAGTACCCATGTATAAGAATTAATAGATGGCGGGTAAGGGAAGGCTTTCCGGTAAGCGCTTCACAAGTCATTTTGCTCTATGAAGTCCTTACGACCGATGGCGTAGAAGATGGCAGCACGAACATAAACAAAATCATACATAAATTGAAGGCACAAAAAGTTGGTGTAGTGAAGAAACGTCTTTTCAAGGATGGAGCTATAGTTAAAGCGGAGTAAGTTTGTTTGTGTTTCATAAAATTCATATTGATTGGATTGTTTTATCTTTCTTATATGCACTATATGTTTTTGTATACCTTATTTTTTATTTTGTTATACCATACATTTTATATCTAATTTCTTAGTACTCCCCTATTGGAGCTCTCCGAATGTATTCATACAACGGTCATCAAAGACATGTGCGCTGATTGTGGTGCAGATTTGCGCCAAAATGAAAATGTAGGTACAAGTGTATGTATAGAAGTAATATCCGTATATTTGTTAATCATTTCAATAATATATTTGTATGTGTGAATGCTGAGTTACTTGGTAGGGGCAGAAGGGAATGCCGAATGATTAAGGCACCAAAAGAAAGTATACAAGAATAAAAATAACAAAATTTTTCACTATAAACATTGGAGATGAAAAATAGATGTATATATATTATATATATATATATTAAAATGTGCACCCGTTGTACATTGAAATCCTTATAAAATAACGCATTTTAAAAATTATTGGCGACCCGTCAACTGATATTAAAAAACACACTCATATGTACATACTTATATAATTTTATAAATCAAAATTATTGACTTTGGTTAAAAAAAAAATGCAATGAGGTTTGCAATACCTTAAAGGTGTCTGGTATTAAAATTTTGATTGCACTTTTAGGGTAACATATCGGAGGCATCTGTACCCATGGTCCATTCTATACCAGATCTGAAAGTTACACAAAAATTGGCACAAAAACTTGGCCACGATGACACGCGACGTTTACTCCACGATCGTAAATTAGTTTTATTGGTTGATTTAGACCAAACTGTTATACATACCACCAACGACAATGTACCCAATAACATAAAAGGAATTTATCATTTCCAATTATATGGGCCTACTTCGCCGTGGTATCACACACGTTTAAGACCAGGTACACCTGAGTTTCTTGAGTGCATGTCACAATTTTATGAATTACATATTTGTACGTTTGGCGCCCGCAATTATGCGCATATGATTGCTCAACTTCTCGATCCGGACGAAAAATTTTTCTCACATCGCATCTTGTCTAGAGATGAATGTTTTAATGCCACCAGCAAAACGGACAATTTGAAGTATGAATTAATTTTTTCCCCCAAATTCTTAATTTATATTTAAATCTTATAATTTTAGAGCTCTTTTCCCAAATGGTGATTCCATGGTATGCATCATTGATGACCGTGAAGATGTTTGGAATATGGCTTCAAACTTGATTCAGGTCAAACCGTATCACTTTTTCCAACATACAGGAGATATAAATGCTCCCCCAGGGTGTTCCAAGCATGAATTGGATGGTGAAGGTGTTGATTTTAAAGGTAACAATTTTAAGTTATTGTATTTTTATAATATTAAATGATTATTTCAAAATCTGAAAAGAATTGGAAAATCTAAACTCCATTGATGAAGAAAAAGTTTCAGAAGAATTAAAAACAAATTGTGGAGATGAAAATTCAAAATCGGAGCAGAGTGAAAGTCGAGAGAAAGATAATAAAGCTATTAATGAAATAAACGTGGAAGGTAATGAAGTTCAAACTGAAAGATTATCCGAAAGAGGAAGCGAAGAAAATGAAACTGATAAATTTTCGGAAGTTAATAATCTGCCTAAAACACAAAATGATAAAGAAGAGATTAATAAACTTGATATCGATGATGAAGTTAAAATTTCGAATGAAAAAGACAAAAGAGCAAGTTCAAGTGGGGATAGTCCTAAAATTAAAGTTTCTAATGATAATGAAAACAAAATCGAAATAGTAGATCCTGACGATTATCTCCTTTATTTAGAAGTCATATTAAAAAATATTCACTCACGTTTTTATTCTATTTATGATGAGACGAAAGATATTCCCGATTTAAAAATAATTGTTCCCAAAATACGCTCTGAGGTTTTAAGAGGTTGCTTTTTAGTTTTTTCTGGGCTGGTGCCAACTAATATGAAATTGCAACAGTCTCGAGCATATTTCATAGCCAAGAGCCTTGGTGCCGACGTATCTCAAAATATCGCTGAAAACACCACACATTTAGTAGCGGTAACAGCAGGTACTTTTAAGGTAAATGCTGCCAAAAAAAACCTAAAAATTAAAATTGTCAATACTAATTGGTTATGGAGTTGCGCCGAACGATGGGAACATGTAGACGAAAGGCTCTTTCCCTTAGATCGTAAAATGAAAGGCAGTAAACGCCAACCGCCAGCTCATTGTCACAGTCCAGAACACGTAATTAACTATAGTGAAAAGTCGGAAATTTCATCATCTAGTATGGCTCAGCAAAGTGCTGCAGAAACATCAAAGTTTATTGACACTATTAACCCTTTGCTGTCATTTTCCAATGCTGATTTAGCAGATATGAATAAGGAGTTTGATCAATTTTTTGATTCCGATACTTCATCAGAAGACGAAAATGTTAATATTGGTAAAATGTTGGCAAATTTTTTAAATAACTGATGTGGAATAAGTATGTTTTTATATATCCATTTAGAAAATCCTCCTGTTAACAAGATTTTAAGAAAACGTAAACGCGAAGAGAATGAAGAAGAAAGAACAAGAAAATTTTTCACTCGTTCCACTAGTGTCTCGGTCTTAAATACCATAGATGATGCTGACGGCAATAAATCTTCAAGTGATGATAATAAAGAAGAAGACGATGAAATGCCAAGTGAAAAGTTTAGAAGAGGTAAAATGTTAAATCTCAATTTATAAATTTTATAAAAATTTAAATTTTTACTTTTAAAAAAAAGTAAAAATTCGTAGCCAAATACAAAGTTTAACCTGCAATTAAATGCATACAGATTTCATTTACAATTTTTAAAAATTTATGTATTCGAATAAAAATTTGCAATTAGGTGGTGGTTTACCTTCCGATTTAGAAATGGGATCTGATTCTAATGATGGTAGTGATGGCAACAATCCTGATGAAGAAGACGATGGTGATTGGAATATGATGGGTGCCGCACTAGAAAGAGAATTTTTAGGGCTTGAAGATTAAACCGTGTAAAAATTACTGATATTTGATTTTAAATTCTTCTATTGAATTCAGAAATGATAGTTTATGTCTATGGCCTTTCAGTGACATACGCAAAAATTATGTAAATGAAAGCGAAATGTTTTTTCTGAAACATAAGATTATTTATAAATTATAGATGTAAAGGACTTAACACTATTATTACTCTTAAAGAACAATCTATAACTGTACAGTATGCTGCTAACATTCGTATAAAAGGGTAGTTATCAGTGCAACTAAAAATCCAAAAATAAAAAAAGCGGTTCCCTTATACGTGTAGGTTTAATTCGTAAAAGTTAGCATACGAGAGACGTAATTTAATTTACCTTTGTAATGGTATGCAATCCACATTCATACATTTACGAATGTGTCCATATCTTTTATCAATTCCTATTATTTTGTTACTGTTCATTAGTAATTTGTTTGTGTTAAAAAAAATCACATATACATACGTAGATGTAGTAGAAAAGTTTAAATTTTTTCTAATTCTTATAACTGATCACATTGTTTGAAAATAAAAAATATTTTAAAATAGTGTATATTATGTGTTTTCATTTTCTTGGCGCAATTTTTTGAAACGACTAATACGTCTGCGAGGCGTATGTGCATCAATGAAGTTCACACCTGGTAGAGGTTCAGGTTCCGTAATAGGTTTTTCAACGACATCGTTCATAACCTTTAAAATGAAATAAAAACAAAATAATTGATTACATTGTACATTATGCAATAAAATAGAAAAATAGAAGTGAAAATTTAATTTTTGCACTTTGAGTGTGAACTAAAAGTAACGTTTTAATATGTAATATGTTTACTAATACTGCAACTCACCTTGTAATAAGCACTTAAACAATCCTCCTTTTTTTTACAAATTTTTTTTTTGGAATTTATATTACTTCTAATATTTTGATGTTTATCTCCATAATGTTCTTTATTAATAGGAAATGTATTTTTCAATATGGACTTGGTTCGAAATGGATTTGAAAACTGTAAAAATAAATTTTTTAATTACATACATAGGCGCATATGTATGCAGAGCAAAAAAAAAGAATTTACCTCAGCTTTCGGATTGCTGAAGGCAGTTTGTTTATCCGCCTCCTTCATGACCGGTACTTTTACTTGTTCTTCACCTTCATAGCCGTTAACGAAAATCACTTTTTGTTCACTGTTATCTTCCAAAGAGTTTTGTAATTGTTTATACGACTTATATATATCTGCTGGGTTTCCAGGCGTCATAGAGAAGTCTTTGCTTTTGTAAGCCTCTTGTTGGGAGTGTTTAAACTTGATATGCAATGTACTAATATCGCCTTTAGATTTTTCAATAATCTGTTTCACTAAATCAAAGTTTTGTTGGCTTTGATTTTCTTCCATGAATTTTAAATTATTTTCAACTTTAGCCTGTATTAACTGGGTTTTGTTTAAGGAATTTTCTATATTTACAACATATTTATCTTTCTCTTCATTATTATTTAATTTCACAATATCACGTTGGGGCTGCTGTTTATGAGGCAACAATTGCGTAACCGTTTCGTGATTCCTGAACTCTAAGGTATGATTTTCCAAAGCAAATGAAATACGATGTTTTTCCTTAGATTTATTATCATCACATGGTTTAATTATTGGTGTTTCAACAGAAAATTTTTCACGATATTGTACATCATCTTTACGAAGAGGAATATTTCCTACATTTTCGTCATCTTCATTATCTGCCAACTCTTTTTCACCCACAGTTTCTTCAGCGATCTCCAACAGATCTTCCAAGTGTTCTAAAACATTCAAAAGATGCAATTTTTCATTTAAATCGTCTTGTGTACGCAAAGGTAAAAGATCTAATTTTTGTCTTATTATTTGAATTTGGTAATCATAGAAACCAATCTGATTTTCAGCATTGAGATATTTAGCTTGCTCTTTAATTAATGTCACTTCCTCTGGTAACGCTTCCTCCACGAATTCTTCGCTCATCGAGATAACCTTGTTTAGTATTTCCGGATTTTCATGCACATTATTATTGGAGTTCATGTGAGTTCTAGCCTCTGCATAATTTATATTTACAATATTCGACGATAAAGGTCGGAATTCCTTAGTATTCTCATCGTTCATATTGTGTGCTAACCTAGTTTTAACTTGAGGTAATTTTATTTCTCCTGATATCATTTTACGTACAATTTCATCATTAATCTCATCTAATTGCAGTGTATCCAACTCTTGTTCTAATTCTTCTACTAACTCCGCATCCTCCAATATTTTAAAAATATCGGCATTGGATTTATACTCCGAGTTTTTTATATCCTTCGAATAATCTTTTTGGCATTTTTCCCTTTCTTCACGTTCTTTTTTTTTAGCTTGCTTGACGCGAAGTTTGTGATTTTCTTTCCATAACTTTTCAGCTTCTTCGTTAAATTCTTCTATAATTTCACGCTCTTCACCACTCGGCAGTACACCATCTGTGTAAGGCTTCCACATTTTGTTCCTACAATTATAAAACTACTTAATTAATATTTTCCATTTTCTTACGAATGTTTATTCTCACAGCCACATATCTTTCTCCGTTTCTAACTTATTTACATATTCCTCAGCCATTTTAATCCGCCATTCACATATCTCTCTGGCTTTAAATGTGGTGCATTGAGAGAAATAACCTTGGTAGTGTCCAACCAGAACTTCATTCGTATGTAACAAATGACCTGGGATAAATGCTTTCACGCCCACTGGAACCATCACGTCAACTGTTAACATCTTCCCAAATATATTCATATTGTCAATTGCGAGCTCATTCTCGTTGCGGTACATTTTCCAACGTTGAGACTCTTCTTGGTTCTTTTCTAAAGCCTATTAACATATTAGGGAACAATTTAGGACTAGCTAATTATATCAAATATATACATGTATCTCAGACATACCGATCTTAGAGCATCTTCACGCCGGTCCATTTTTGACATTAAGATTCTACTCCACAGAATAACTAATGTGTTTATTTATAATCTGCGATTTACTTTGCGGCATGCGATTACAATATGCACATTTCAAATGCTTTTGTTACTGTTCTGCCTACCCTGTAGTTCTGTCTATGTAAACTACCACCAAAACGGATTGACTAAAAAGACTTATTAGGTCATGTCAAAGAAGCCTTACAGATATGGCGAATTCATTCAATAGCATACTGGTAAGGCGAATTCGCTACCAGGTGTTAAAGACCAGTTTCACTATCCCACACAGATTAACACGTGTCAAAATTGGCACGTATTATGAAAAAGTATTATATGTAACCTACAGCCGTATTATTTTTTGACAGTTGAATACCACTTGTCAAAGTTTTTGAAAATTTTCATAAAAGTATAGATTTTGTCTGATAAGGGTTGATTGCACTTCAATCGGCTGAACAAAAAATTATTTTGTTTTGTTTATAGTATAAATTAGGGTGGTAAATTATAATTCCGTTAAAAGGTAGACCAGATATAATTCTCGCGATATATACTTCAAGCCACTAAGAAAAAAATTGTTTCCATCATATTTGTATGAGTGAAACCAACACACATTTTTATTCTTTTTTTTAAATTGCATAGAATCGTATCACATTATATTGTAAATGAATCGTACGACATTGTAGAATAGATAAGCATGGCCTTATAGCCTACTTACACTTAACAATATATTAGACGAACGCATGAAATATGTTGTTAAATAACAACATCACGTTTTAAACAAACGTGATGTAAAAACAACATTTTATAAAATAGCATTAGGGGATTCGTTAATAATTAGCTTATTAACTGCCTTTCAAATAAAAATTTATCCATGAAGAGGATGATGAAGAAGAGATTATATTTTACATGCAACCTATACGAACTGTACGAAACTTATTGACATTTGCAACTATTTTTAGCTAATTTATTGAAACATAATTTGAAATTCTTAAAAGAATTCAGAATTCTTAAGAGTTTTTTGCGAAGAGATAGGGCAATCTTTTCTCTGTTCTTATCTTTCTTTTCATTTTTTTTACACTTGAGTCGTTTTTTCTACAGATGACAAAAATGACAATGAGACATTTTGCAAAGATGTTGATTTTATATGATGTTAACAATTTCAGGAGTGCATGAAAGATGTTGATAAGTATAAACCGGCTATTAAGGAACAAGTATAAATGTCTACTTTGAAGAAGTTTAAAGAGATTTGCTTCAAGTGCAATTGAAATGGAATTATATATTATTGCATTCAAGCACTCTGGATTTTTAAAAATTTGCCATTTGCATTAATCTGTTTAATCACAGGGTGACCAGAGTGAAACCTTTTGTAAACAGAACGAAAAAACTCAGTTGTGTTTTGTATACGAAGAGCTGTAGAAGCGAATTAAAATAAACAAAATAAAAGTACATTTGTAAGTAGTAAAAATTTAAAAAACTGTTTCCATTAATACCCTGTGATTGAATAGGGTATTCGCCTTAAGGAAATACCCTGTGATAGCATATGGAATTTACCTTAAGGAAAATTTTATAATTTTTTTTTATCCTATTACAAAAGTGTTTTCTTTTGGAAATTTAAGTTGTTTAATGCTTTAAAAGTAAGTTTGTGTTCGAAATGAAGTGAAAAAGCAACAGAAATTTTACAAAACCCACCGAATTTTCTAATTGTTTTTTTCCTTTATTTTATTTTATAACGCAAGAAATAGTTTTAGAAGTAAATTTAACTAATGGCTCTAAGTTAATACTTAATGGTGAGTTTCTCTTTTACATTGTTTCTATTTAATTACTAATCAAAGAAGATTCCAATTTTTAGGAGAAACTTGCAAGTGTTTCCTTGTGACAATACAATTTTCAAATCCATTTTGTATCTAAATATATTGGAAAAATTGTTGTTTAGCAAAAATGCAGCAACAACAAATAATGCAGCGTGTTGGTCCCCCGCAACCTGGTACACCAACCAGTTCAGCCCGAAACATGTCGGCATTTGATAAACAAAAATATATAGAAGAGTATGATTTCCCCTATTGTGATGAATCTTCCAAATATGAGAAAGTAGCCAAAATTGGGCAAGGCACGTTTGGAGAAGTGTTTAAGGCCAGGGAAAAGAAATCGAATAAAAAGTTTGTGGCCATGAAAAAGGTTTTAATGGAAAATGAAAAAGAAGGAGTAAGTGCCACCATACGGATTTTTGATTAACAATTAAAATATAATATATTTTCTTCTTCATGCGATTTAGTTTCCTATAACCGCTTTGAGAGAAATAAGAATCTTGCAACTTTTGAAGCACGAGAATGTGGTGAATCTTATTGAAATTTGTCGCACTACAGGCACCGCCAATAACGAATACCGTTCAACATTTTATTTGGTTTTTGATTTTTGTGAACATGATTTGGCTGGTTTGCTCTCAAATATGAATGTTAAATTCAGCTTGGGTGAGATCAAGAAAGTCATGCAACAATTGTTAAATGGACTATATTATATACATAGCAATAAGGTAAATATTAAATTAAAAAAATTATTTACGGCACTGGTGCAGGTAGGGAAGGGATAAGAATGGTTGGCTGGATATTTTCAATTTAAATGAAGTGAATCTGAATGTAGCCCCCATGTTTACTTTCGTAAAGCATATATTACTGATTTTTGAATTTTTTGATAAAAACTTCGTAAATCATTAAAATCTATAAAAAAATTTTTCGGGCGTGATAAAAAAAAAATTGTCGGCATTTCTTGTTGATTTGTCTTTACTTCGCTTGCGATAGAAAAAACCATAATTATAAAGCTTTCGAATCAATCCGAGCGGTTGGTCACTTCAAATACGATCTAAACAGTCATTAGCACGCCACCACTACTAGATTTTTTCTGTAAATATATTTCTTGACTTGTTTTTAAAATCAATATTTTAATAAATCTAAATAAATAAATTGCATTGTATAAATGCTTATATCTAGAAGAAAAAATAAAAATAATTTATAATTTAATTTTTTACTTAGATTTTACATCGTGACATGAAAGCTGCTAATGTCTTAATCACTAAACATGGGGTTTTAAAATTAGCCGATTTCGGTTTGGCTCGTGCCTTTAGTGTACCAAAAAATGACACCAAAAATCGTTACACAAATCGAGTTGTTACACTTTGGTACCGACCCCCCGAACTATTGCTTGGTGATCGAAACTATGGCCCACCTGTTGATATGTGGGGTGCCGGTTGTATAATGGCGGAAATGTGGACGCGTTCACCCATTATGCAGGGCGGCACAGAGCAACAACAATTAATTTTAATATCACAGTTATGTGGCTCATTTACGCCAGATGTTTGGCCTGGTATTGAAGAATTGGAACTGTATAAATCAGTAGAATTGCCCAAAAATCAAAAAAGACGTGTTAAAGAACGATTGAGACCGTACGTTAAAGATCCACATGGTTGTGACTTGCTAGATAAACTTCTAACACTAGACCCTAAGAAACGTATCGATGCTGACACGGCTCTAAATCACGACTTCTTCTGGACTGATCCTATGCCCTGTGATTTAGGTAAAATGTTATCACAACATTTACAAAGCATGTTTGAGTATTTAGCTCAGCCGCGCCGAACGAATCAAATGCGAAATTATCATCAACAAATGGCGACAATGAATCAAAAACCACCCGATAACACAATGATTGATCGTGTGTGGTAAGCTAATGCAAAAAAGCCCGTTAGAAATACTTTCTAGTATGTATTGCTTTTCTATTTAAAAGAGCCTTTGCATTATCTTCAATATGTAAACTTAGTTTTATAGTTTTTTAAGTTTTATATTTTAATTTTTATATAAATAATTGTTTTTTTTTTTTTTTTTTTTTTTTTTTTTTTTTTTTTTTAAATAAAAGTACTTGTACAGAATATTTGATTGGAATACGTTTTTCTTATTTTGTAACAGAAGCTTTTAAATCGATACCATTTGGTAGGACATACAACGTCCAATGTTTTATTGAAAGTTAAAAAATTAAGCCTCGCCGTCAATCTTTTTAATTTAGTTTTTTCTTTTCCAAATTTTTTCTTAAAAAGGTGATTAAATATTTTTTTTCTATTTTTCACAACATTACAAAAATTCTTATTTGTATGAGCATAATGAAATCGAAATATATGCCATTTTTACTACTATCTCCTTCCCTCTATCTCTCTAAAAATTAAAAACTAGTGTAAAAAAGTTTCATATGTGGAGTACAACTTAATTTCGACTTTTATTTGCTCTTGCCCTCGTTTGTTTAGGAAAGGAATAAAATTTAAAAAAACAAGAAAACTCTAAAAAAAAAACAAGAAAACTTAAAAAAAAAAAAATTTTAAAACAGTTTTCGTCTGAAAGGGCAGAATAAAAAAATGGTTTCACCGAAATTTCAATAAAACTTCAATTTCTTTTGGTTTTTATTTTTATTTAACGCGAAAAAATACACTTTATTTACATTTTAGTTTTCATTTTAGTACATTTTGGGCCAGTCCTTAAATTTTCTTCAATAGATTTCAAATTGATTGCTTTTATTTCTTCTACTACTATTCACTTACTAAATCTACAAAATTTTTTTAACACAGAAAATTCGAACCAAACAAACGTGTTCAAATAAAATGATCAAAATGTGTTTATTTGGCAATTTGACTTTAAAAGTCAGTATTACAGCTTATAATTGGAGTTTCGTTTGAGATATATTATTTACAAATTTTTTGTTATTAATTCAAAAAAAAAAAAAAAAAAAGGATGGGTTTTTATAGTTTTAATATTTTCTTCGAATATACTTAATTTACACACGCCAAGTCTTGTAATGAGAAAGGTAAAGGAGTAACACAAATTGTATATATTTCGCTCTCATCGTCCCCATACAAAACCGAAACTTCAGCGTGAAGTTTTGCTGGGTGTAAATCAGGTGTCGTAAAACTTCCGAGTAATTTTTCCTGCTTAAATACGGAAGCATACTTATTACAAACGATAAGAATTAGTGCCGCTAGTGTTACGTCGTTTCTCCAAACTGTTCCGTTGTAACGAGAGGAATTGAAGAGAAAATTAACGAAAAATTGTCTGTCTGTCTGTTTTTTTATTTGAAAAATTGTAATTTGTATATCATATATATTTTTCTTCAACTTAATTTTATATTTTATATCTCATCCAAAATATATGTATATGATATATCTAAATATGCGATATCACACATACAGTGTCGCCACAAGTAGGGGAAAATCCATACATGGAAAATTTTTTTCACATTATTTATGAAATAAATGCAGAAATATTGTTTTTTTTTAATAATAATAACAAAATGTTGAGAACGTTTAAAAAAAATTCCTCTCTGAATACTTTAATAATTTATTTCCAGAGTAAAAAGAACTATAAATAATATAATTAAACGTCTAAAGTTGTAATATTTAATTTAGCTCTATGGAACTACACATATTATTTTAGAATATCTTGTAGCTTTTGCAACTGATTTTAATTTATGTTTAAAAATTTTATTTAAAAAAAAAAAACTTTTACATTAATTTTTAAAAAACTAAAATTTTACATTGAGCTTAAAATAATTAAAAGAATTCAAATTGTTAGAGTAAAAAGTAAAATTAAGTAAAAAGAATTTTATATTGTTTTAAATGTTCATGTTGTTATTAAACGAATTTTTTTAATAATAATTTTTCTTCTAATTTAAACCAAAAACAGGTAGTTTTCGAAGTTCAGGGAATGGAAAATTGGTTATTTGAACAATGTGTGACAATTTTTTTGAGAAATATACTAACAACACTGCACGTATAATTCTCGATTAGTTTGAGCCATCAGTAGCAAAACGGCAGTTGAAGACACAAACTGGCTGAAGTAAATTATTTTATTAAGAACAATGTTTAAGTTCGGCCTCCCACCGCTTCTTTGGGAAAAAATAAATAAACACCAAACCATTTTGAATGGCCTTGCAAAAAAATATGCCTCACAGAAACCTTAATTAATTTATTTAGTATTAATTCATCAAGTTCGCTTTGTAAATTTAATTTTATAACACATTTAGTAATCTTTTGTTTCCCTATCATACTTTCGCTAAAGAATACAGATTTTGTTTTAAAACTCTACTACAAACGATGTCTAAAAATATTTCTTTTTAGTTTTGTTTTGTTTTCTTAATTCTTGTTAGGCTTTTAAAGACTGGCATTTTTTATATTTAAAATAAATTTTATATGCTCTTATTTTATAATTTAAAATTGGTTTTTGTTTTAATTATTAAAATACTATTTACTGTTTGTTTTATAATATTATATATATTGTTAATATACATATATGATATAATTTCCTTAAGTAATAAATAATTATTTTTATTTATATTTTCTGCTACTCTACATGGTTCTTTAATATTAATTTTATTTAATATTCGTATTTTTCACGTGGTTTATACTTTATTACTTTGAAAAGGCTCATAACGCAATCACAGAAATGCTTAGACATTATTGAATACAAAATTAAATAAATTAATTATAATGGCTTTTAATTAATTAAACAATTACATGAGTGAAAAAATTGTTTACTAAATTTCTTTATTCGTTAAAATAATTATATTTTATACGTGCGTGTGTATATTTAATTAATAAAACTTTATAAATTAAATTTCAAGTTTTGTTAATGGGGTATTTGAATCAAATGCTGATTTTAATTTAATATGTGTATTAATTTAAAAATATAAAACACTTTGAAGACAATATGAGCCTTTTACAAAACATTTTTGATTTTCAAACTTCAAAATTGAACACAAAAAACTGTCGATTTACTTCATTTAAATAATTTACATATACGATTAGTTAAACTATACGAAATTGTCAAAAATTAATATTTGGTAGAATAATAATTTTTTTACTATTAAAAATCTATTGAAATTAATTATATAAAGAGTATTAGCTGGTTTCTCACAGCCAATACTCCTAGCGAATATATATCTTAAAAATATATTTTTATTATTGAAAAAAACATTAATATTCTACTGATTAATGATTAATTGTGGAAATTTCGTACGGCTTTATCGCATAAAAATTTCTTTTTCAAAATTTACAATCAATGCAAATGTTCTTTATGCGAAATTCTTGATTATTAAAAACACCCAGAAAAAGCTACATATATAAATAACCATCAATTAATGTTATTTTTTTTACATGCAAGAACAAATTTAAAATTAAAAATATATTAAAACATAATCAAATAAAAAAAAACTGATTTAACTTTAAAGTTAAACAAGTTAATGAAATAACAATGATAAAGTTAAGAAATTATTTTAAAACAATAATACTAAATTGCAGACTGAATTGACTGAATTTACTGAGATGGAGCGAAATTAATATAGATAAAAACTATTGCAGTTCGAAAAGTTACGCCAAACAACACAAATTGAAAAAGAAAATTAAAATAAAATCTGAATTCCATCAAACGTGTTAGATGTTTTAGATGTTCAGAAGATTTTTAAAAATTAATAAGTAATACTTTTAATAATTATTTTAAAGGAACTCGAGCTTAGAAAAAAAATTAAATACTTTAAAAAACAATTTCTACCAAAAAAAAAAAAAAAAAAACAGGACGAACTATTAATTAACAAATGTCAGCAATAAAAGTTTCCAGTTATAGAAAAATCATTATTCAAGAAAAATTTCTGATAAATAATTCGCAGCAAATTAGAAATATAAAACAAATATTTAGTTGTCGGTATTAATTCATCTCTCTGTTTACATCCTCAGGAAATTAAAAACAAATTATTGACGAAATATCGTAAATTTTTTTTTATAAATTTATAAATGTACATATAAAAAGGACTTTAAGCTTAAAAATTAAATAAAAATAAGTCTACTAAATAAAAAAAGATAAAATTATTACAAAAAAAGGAAATAAAATGTGATAGAGCCGCATAGTTTGCACATTAGCAGAAGACATTTAAGGAATTTGGAAAAAATTATAGAACTTCTTTACTATTTTCTTATAAATTATATAATCCTGCCATACAAATTAATGAAGAAGTTGGCAAATTTTTAAGTTTTTAGATGGAAACATTAAGCAACCTAATGTTTGCTTAATTAATAAAAAAAAAAAAGAAAAAAAAAATTAAGCAGCCTTTGTCAAAACCAACCATATTAATTCTTATTTAAGCTTTCAAGACACAGCCCTTAGCTGGAGAAAAATTGTAATTTAATTCTGTCTACTAATAATATCTATTGAGAAAGTCTTTCGACAAAGAAATGGGCTTAAGCAAATCAATACTTACCAGCGACAGGCTTTGGGGCCTTCTGATGCCATTTGCGACAAAATTGGCGGGAATAGCTCAGTTAATACTACTGAGGAAAAATCTAAAATCTAAATTGAATGTAAAAGCGTAAAAATGTGTGGAAATTCCAAAAGTGGAAAACATAATTTCTGGTATTGTTCTTTCTATTGCATAGTTATCTGAAACGTACAGCCACTTAATAAATATAGGGTCAGCGGAAATGCAAAGCCACCTAACAAAAATGAAGACAAAAAGTTAAATATTGAAATATTACAAACTAAAGCAAAGGAAATGTTTTTTTTTTTTTAGTAATTGCGTGAGTTTGCCTTTCAGCTACTTATATGAACATGGAAGTATTACTATTGCGCATATATTTCCAACAAAAGAATTATTTTAAACCTGCCCACAAGCCAGGCATCACTAAAAGAAGCATCTAACTCAACTGCAAAAATATGCTTCACAACTTGTTATATTAATTTAAATTTGGATTTCTTGAATGGATCAAATTTAATCAAAATTTCTATGTTGCACAACCCCTGCTATCATACTTTAGATTTTTTTTAGATTTCTTGAATCGATTAAATTTTATTCTGAAATAAATAAGAGAAAACTATAAGCTACGATATTAAAATGTAAATTGCTGTCAAAGATGGAATGTAACAACAGCATTATAGAAAAAATAAATAACTTAGACTAATTGTGCGTACTCTTTTCGTACTGTATTATTTTTTTGAGTGAAGTGAAATAACCTGACACGAGTTAAACGAGCTGTACTTAAAGAAACTATAGGCCAAGGCCATATGGCTAGTAAATTATAACTTATTTTGTTTGTTGCACGGTTAAACTAGACTAAATGGCTGCACTTCATTTAGTGCCAAACAGTTTTGATAAGCGATACCAAACACAGTTTCCATATTCTCAAAAACCAATTGAGAATTACAAAACTATATAGTGATTGCAAACCTTTGAAAAAGTTTTTCAAATCTATACAACAAACAAGTTTCATGCGATGTGAATCTATTTAAATGATTATGGCAAAAATAAAATAAATTCAATGCTTGTTATGATTGTGTTTTATAAACAAAAACTAAAATAAGTATGGAATTATAAATAAATTGATAGAATGGGCAGCAGTAATAATAAATCCAGTTAAATATTTTTAATAAGAAAAAAAAGTATTGTTTTAATATGTAAAGGATAAATAAAAAAAATTATTAACTTGATGGTTCATATATGCAGAGTTTGAACTCCTGTCAGTTTAATTAAGACCAATTATGTTATAAGTAGCTAAAAATTATTCACATCCTGCTTTAATGGAGAATCTCTCTTGAAAATGTAGTGAAGCAAACTAAATATTTACTTTAATGCTTCAAAAATTCATTAACTTTAATCGAATTTTATTCCTTCCTCGCTGAGTTGAACGATACGATGCTGCCTCTCACAAATATTTAAAACTAATATTGAACTAAAAGAGAAATTTAAGTTAAAAATTGATTAAGTTAAAAAAAAAAACAACTGCGTAACATTCAATCCATTTAATAAAACATATTTCATTAAAAACACAACATAAAATAAAATTATGTATGCATATTGATTTAAAGTTATTAAATATCTATTTCGTAATCGTATTTTGTATGTTTGTATTTATAAAATAAAGTAAATAATAATAAAACAAGCATATTTTTCTGTACACAATTATTGTGAAATTTAAATTTGAATTTAATTGAGTTAAAGCACACAATTTTTTTAATTGCACACATATTTATTCGAACATATAATATAATTTTGTTGTTGTTGAAAAAGTGCACTTTAACAGTAAGAAAAGAATAAAAACAAAGCAAAAATCAGAAAAGAAATTAATTCAATTTGTTTGAAGGAGGTCTGCTTCTTTTTGTTCGTTTGCAAAATTAAAATAAGCTGCCATGAAATTGAAAATTTTGCGTAATTTTTAAAATAAACTCAATTAAAATGTTCAATATTAATTGGGTTTCATAACAAAAAATTGGCTTCATCATTTTAATCGCAAAATTCTTATGCATTTATTTATATATAAATAAATCAAAAATATGTAATCAGATAAACGTATGTATGCATAGATGTATATGTAGGTGTGTACATAAAACAAATTTATTTCATTTAAAAAAATATATATATAAAAAATACACTGATCAAGTTCGTAAAAATAAAATTATAAAAACATGGGCATTTTGGTGACGTAGATGAAAAAGGCATTTTTATTGCATGTGGAAGTGAGTGTGTGCAATAGGGAAAATGACATTTTCCATTTCTCAGATTCCGATTTTATTTGATAAAACAGCCAACATCTCCACTACATAAGTCATCTGAGGCATTTTATGAATTTAAAATAACGGATAATTATTCTTTCTTAGACCCATATTCTTTGCCAACGTTGCTGAAGTTTTTGATGGAGGTGGTGGAGCATATCGACTGGCACACATGCAGCTTTTAATAACTACTAAAGTTTACTAGTGGTTTGATCGTGGCGTGCACTATATTTGGGATTTGTCGGCATCATAGTATTTGTAATGAGTTCATTGGGCGCTTCCAATACCCCCTTGGCATGGGCAGCAGCAGTATCGCAATCTGTACGTCGTGATATCAATAGTCGTATGTCGGTGTGCAGCATTAGTCTACCGCTGCGTGATGTTTGAAATCTGTAAGAGGTATTAAACAAAAACTTTCTAATTCTTCATTTTGTTTCAAACTGTTGTGGCTAAGCGAATCCATAATCAGGTGACCATAAAGGACTAAAAGCCATTTGACTTTCATGGCGGAAAAAATTGGAAAAATTTAATTATTGACGAAAGTTAAAATTTCACATATTTTTAATATAAAAATGTAATTAATACAAAATAGGGAAAGGCGTATGTTAATCGCCACTATTAAAAACTGCTAATTAGCTCTATTCTTTCTTTAATAACCTACTACATAATTTCGTGACTATTACATTCTTGTTAATCTATTACATTAGATCTACATTTCGCTATGTTACATTGCAAATTTCCATTTTCCATTTTGGCTGTAATGAGAAAGGCCAGTTCTGGTTCGTGAAGCGAATTCCAAACCACGGAAATCATGGCGCATTCAGAGAAGATAATAATTAGTTCTCTTTTCAACCCAATGCCACCAACTCTACTTTATTTTAATTTTTTTACGAAAACTTAGTTAAACAATGAAAACGATTGCCATCGTTTTGCAACGATATACTAATTGAAGTAAAAAGGATTGGCAGATTGGTATTATATGAACTCACTACTGTAACAACTATTTCGAATTTTTTTAAATACGTGAGCATTTCCAAAAAAATTAAGAAATAAAAAATTAAATAATATTATCAGCTGTGATGTGTCAAACGACTTCTCCCAATGGTATCAGATTAACAGAGTTGCTCTGTAATGAAATTGCCTTATGTACTGATTGAAATGAAATTTAACTCATCTGACCTGAGTTGAGCTACAGAATTTCTTGTTAGTTTGCGAAGTAATCAGTTTGTACTTACTTTTTATATGTTTATAACTTTTCGTTTGCCGTTTTTAAAAATTCTTCTAAAGGGAAATTTCGTGTCTAAACACCAAACAAACTTTACAGATGAATTCGTAAAGAAAAATATTTAATTTAATACAGTTGGCCCATTGGAAAAGTAATAGAATGTGTACTAAAAATACATTTATTTAAAATTTTATTTCCAAGCCCTACGATTACCAAAACTTTATGAACATTTTCATAAACTGACCGTTGCTTAAGCCATCAGAGTTGCATTTGTTTGAAGCAGCTGAATAAAAAGACGTTATTTACATCATTATTGCAAAACAGTGTTGCACCGACAGCGCAATTTTGATCCAATTTTTTTTAAAGGAAATTAATTGCACGACTATATAAGATGGTGAAATATAAAACGCATAAGGAAGCAGAGCATTTTATTTTTTTGCAGAAAATGTTTGAAAATAGATTAGATTGAGAAGTTGAGAATTAAAAAAAATTTCTAATTGAAAGGAAAATTTTAATTTTTCCAAAACAAAAAACAGAAATAAAAATTGTCAGCCATTAACTTACCTCAAATGTATGGAATATCTTAAACTTTTCATATTTTCAGCTGATATAAAGTGACCCAACTGCTGATCGTTACTGGTTGCAAGTGACGGCAACGGTTCTGCGTTTAGCTGTTGCTGTTGCTGTTGCTCTTGTGGTCGCTTTGATTGAAGATGTCCCTGTATTTTCTTTTGTCTGGCCTTTGTAGTTATAGTTGAGTTGCTCCATCGAATATCGCTACATTTTTTATCGGCACCAATTCGGGTGTAATCGGTACTGGCTTGCAGCCCAGTATCCGCCAAGATGCGTTGTCTAATAAACGTTTGATGTAGCGTAGGCATATCGCGCATATCATAGGGTATAACAAACATACGAACGACAGTACCCATAGGATTCAATAGTGTGGCTTGTACTGTGCCACAACGTGGCACCACATACCCTTTACGAGGTAAACGTATCTCACACTGTCAAAGGAAATAGTAGAAATTATTTATCAATAATTTTTCTTATTAATAATTTCATGGTATCTAGATATTTCGAATGTAACTCACCACGTATGGTGTACTTAAGGTTTGACCTTTAAGTTCATAGAAATAGGCAGCTGCTGGTATTGTTAATTGTGTAGGACAAAATCCCCCTGAGGCGCCCAACAGTAGTTTGAATCCCATTACTTCAACTTTGGGTACTAGACGGCGTTGCAACAGACATTCCTCTAAATTTCCCAGTAACGGCTTGCGACCAAATACAGCCGATAAGCGACTTCTTATTTTAACAGGTGATGTAGCAAAAGGACTATACATGCCGGAATCGATGTCTTCATCCGAAATTTGCTCATCGGAGCAGAGAGACGAACGATCGGATCGGTCAGACAAATGACGGGATCGCCTTTTGTATATGGCCGATGCCTTAACAAAACGGGGCGATAGAGATGGTGAATTGGGTAGAGTGGGTGCTGAGTTCGATTTCTGAACCGTTAGTGACGGTGGCGGTAGCGATGGCAGCTCAAACGAGAAGGTTGTTGGTGCCTCCATTACATCAACATTAGCTGATTTTATTGTCAAATCGTTCAAGCTGCCAATACACAAATTATTACTAATGGGTATCGGCGGCGAAGAAGCTATCATCATTGAATTCGGATTGCAAAATATGGGTGTTAGGTTCACTTTAGATGAACTACGTCGTAACAATAATGGGTTATGGCTGGTAGGGGTACTACTATTATTCAATATACTACTAAAATTTAATTTTGATATCTGCTGTTCATCACTTTTATTCAAATTGCCAGCGATATGCAGCAGATTTGGTTTTGGTGTATGCTTATGCGGCTGTAGGGGCTGTTGTGTATTACTTTTAATGGCATTCTGGTATTGTTCTCCTGATGGAGGTGTCTTAAATTGTGATAACATTATGGTGCCGTCGTTGGTAGATGTATTTTCTTTTTGTTCATCTAACGGTGGGGTTGAGCAGGAACGTGACTGATATTTTATTCTATCTGCAGCAGCAGCATCAGTAGCAGGAGCATCTGATATTTTTATATTGGCATGTGTGGAACTCTTGATACTTAAGGAGCAGCGATCTATGTGTGGTGTTAGTTTAGTGGATGTTTCAAAATATTCCTAGAAAAATCAAGAAATCTGTATTAATTTAGAAGAGTTACTGAAAAAATTTTTTTCTCTTTTTCAAATAAATAAAAACTGAAATTTTACCGATGTTCAATATAAAATGATTATATTCTCCGTAATGAAGGGTACAAAGATAAAAATATAAATAGTTCTTATAGTTATTCAGAATTATTAAGTTGTCTGGCTTCAGCTACACGGAGAGGCAGCTAGCTTTCATCTGCATTATCAGAATATGTTAAATTAAAAAGTATTATGAAATTAACAATTATGTATGGAGATATTACATCCACATATATAAATATAAATTTATGTATGTATGCGTGGATGCATGTATGAGTGTATGTATATACTTATGTACGTATGTATATATGCGGGTAAGTGCGTACATATGTACAATTTCAAGAATATTTTTAGCCTCTACTCACCTCTTCTTCCATCGTCTCGTGCACATTTAAATTATCACATGATTCAGCTGATGACACTTTCTTTAAAGAATTCCCATTTTTTACATTATTATCTACAGAAACACATGAGGGAGAGGGAATTTCTCCACCATCTTCTCCATTATCATCATCAGCGGCTGTCTTATCGTCGCCCGTTGAAGAATTATTACGAATTCGTTTTTTACTCTTTGACAATACATTGTCGCTAGATGAATTTAAAGCATTATTTGATATAGAATTATTATCCTCTGGTTTTATTTCTTCTTTTGAAAATTGATTAAAATTGTGTTGTGTCTTTTGACGTTTGCACATTTGACATCCAACCATATCATTGCTGTTGTCGCTGCTGTTGTTAGTTGTTGTAACACCATTGATGACACTGCTGGTGCTACTACTCCTACTAATGCTTTGGCTAATGTTTGCGCCGCTATTCCAATTATTCGAATTATTGGGAAAATTTCGAACGAGATTATTATTGCTGCTGATTGTTGCAATCGTCGGTGATGAGTTTTGCTGTTGCTTTTGCTGCTGATGTTGCTGTTGCTCTTGTTCATTTTGTTGGTCTTGTTGTTTTGTGGCAGCCATTTGATTTGAGTCTTTGGATTTATGTTTATGTTTCTTGTTTGACTTCGGTGTACGTTGAATGGCTTGTAATAATAATTCTGCCTTATTACGTGGTGTATATATAATATCACTACTACTTAAACTACTGGCTGAAGAGTTTTCGCTCTCAGCATCCATTATTTCTTCATAATTGTATGAGGAATCTGATAGAGTTGTTATTGCAGCACTGTCATCATTATTAACTCTTAAGGGGTTACATTTCAGGCATATCATTGACTTTTCGGAACCACAAGATGTACAAGTGTTGGTGATAGTTTGAGTGCCTGTTGAGATCATTTTGATATGATGGTGTTGATTTTGTTGCTGTTGCTGTTGCTGTTGCAGTTGCTGTTGATGATGTTGCTGCTGCTGTTGTAATAGGTTTGTACAAGGAATGCTATTTTTATGATTATTTGGTACTTGTTGTCTTTGGCCTTTAGCTAAACTATTAACACTACATTTACTTTCATTATAATCGGCGGTATCACTATTATTGCCATCTTTATCATTATTCACATCATGACCAGTCTCATCACCATCATCTTCCCCTTGTTCCATTTTATAGTTATTATGCTTTTCTGTTCGATTTTGTATTAGATTTGGTATCTGATTATTTGAAGAAAAGTTCTCGTTACCTTTGCGCTGTTGCTGTTTTTTATCACGTTTCAGCATGCGTTTGCGATATTTGAGGAGTTGCTTTTCACGATGTGAAAGATTTCCACAATTGTTTGTACTAAATGAGGAATTGGAACTATCACAATCACCTGCACTGGCAGCGACAATCATTTCACTGCCACATAAAATGCTATTGTTATCACCACCGGCGCTCAAATTGATATTATACTGTTCGTCGCAGTACTCAAAATCTAGACCTTGAAGATATTGATCACGTTCGAGTTCGATGTCACCCAAAGCTGAAGATGGTTTAGAATTATTTCTACTACATGGGTAAGAGCAGCTTGAGGAGGTGGCGGAGGCAGTAAATGGTTTCTGTTGTGGCTCATGTTCCTTTAATTTATTATCACAGTTCATTTTTAAAATTGTTGATTTATTGGCATTTGTTGTTGTTGTTATTATTGTTACTGTTGTTGTTGTTGTGCCTGCAGCTTCTGTTGCATTTACAGCAACAGCCGCACCATTCGATGTGGCTGACGTGGTTGCGTCCAGCGTGTTACTTTTAGCAACTAAACACGTCGTGGATGGCGTTACAGAGTTTACGGGTGGTGTTTCCAAACTTGTGGACGTTAAACCAGTTGGTGGCATATTCTGTAGTTGCGTTGTTATTGACCCAATTTTAGGTATACCTCCCGTAATACGTGGAAGACTTTTTAAACAAACTGAAACACTATAATTTTCCGATATATTGACATTAGGAAAATTATGTACATTCGGCTTTGAATTAAAGCAAGCAATGTTATCGTATTGTGTAATGCGATAGAAAATATTTAAGCGCGGCGATGATGGCCGTCTTTTGGCACACCCTACTCCTATAACACCGCTACTAGTGCCATTCCCGCAACCAGCCGTTGACAAATTAGCGGACAGCGATGATATACCTGTGTTGTAAAGGGCTGAGGTAGCTGATGTTGTTGTCGTTGCAGTTGTTATTACATTGTTCATTGTAGTTGCCAAATCCCCAGCAGCACTCGTTGTTGGTGGTGTGGTATAAATAATGCGACCGGTTTCACTAATGGTCTTGTCCGATTTCTTAATTAGATCACACCAGGCACTGATTTGCGAAAAATACAATTGACTGCGTATGGCACTACATAAAGAGGGCAACGTCATTGTAGGCGGTGGTTGTCTACAGAAACATTATTAAAATAGGAATTCATATATGTATACGATGATATGTAATTATAAAAAATGTTTACTTTTCTACTCACTTCTCTCTTTGTGTTATTATCCACTGCTCCAGCAAAACCTTATGTCCCACTGGACCTAAATACACTTCTATGCATAAAGACTCCCCATGAGCTAGAATATTTTCCATTTTAATACAATAGCTACGCCAGCGTGTGCACTAAAATAAATTTGAAATGTGAAAATATCATCTGTGAATATTAAGATTATCAGCGAATAATTCAATCTTTGTGAACTTTTACCGTTATATTAACGTACGACATATCACAGTGGTGTTCCTCAGTTTCTGAAGCATCACCTTTTGCTAGTCCCATTTTTCTAAGGAACTGATCACAGTGAGGACCCTGTTGAGGGTGTATTTGATTACGATTCGCAGTAGCTGCTGATGAAGAGTTCGTTCTCGCAGTTGCTGTTAAGAAATTGGTATTATTTCGGTTAAAAGTATTTGAATGGGCTTTGTGGCTGGATGTAGAAGATCTGAAAGCTTTATTAATTCCTATTGAGAGCGTTGGTATAGGCATTCGTTCTGTTGTTATATTTGATTTATGCACCGAGTGATCTTTATTATTACAACTATTGCTGTTATCGCTATTACTTAAATGGGGAGATGAAGAAGCGTACCAGGAATTGACCGAAACACCAGTACTACTAGCAGAACTACAAGACGCACTACCAATTGAATAGTCAATTACCGACTGCTGGTTCTGAGATGTTGAATATCTATTTGAAGGTGGCGAAATTTGACGTTTGGTTAAATATCGAGGTGGAGAAGTTGTATTGCGTAATAGGGGAGTACCAACACTTAAGCATGTATTGCTCGCAAGAGGTTGCAGGGAATACATAAAGTGTTCATTAGAACCACCATCACCGCCACCGCCGCCACTACTGACCCCACTTCCCATCATAGAATTGGGTGAATTGTAAAAATTCATTTGGTTGATGGACATTCTTCGCAGTATTTCAAAATCACCACCGTTTCTATCATCATTGGTACCATAATGATGATCAGTGTTTATGGCTAAAGCTACATATTCCGCATCGGACCCTCTTGGGCACTCCACTGCCACCTTTTGTGTGCCGGGTATGGCTTGATGGTAAGCATTCGGGGATTCCTGTCTCAATTGACTAAGTTTTTGTGACCAACGACTGTGGTTGCTCTCTATTGATGATGAAGCACTTTCGCTACTACTGCTATTATGATAGTCTCTTAAAAATGAGGATGGTGAGGATTCGGGCGAATGCGATGATTTTCTTCCCAAATAATTAACTAAATCTATAGAAAATGAATTATTTCCCACTCCACAAGAAAAATTTTCTCCGAAAGCAGCTCTCGATGTAGATGGCTTTGGTGATTGCCTACCACATTCAGAAGAATTCGAACTTAAAGATGTTTTTAGATCGTATCTAGATGTTTGTGTAGCGTACTCGTCATCAGCTAATGCTCTACCTTCTAATATCAACGATGCTATTCCTAATAAGGCGCTATTGTTGCTCTGTCCTTGCGCCGCTATCGATCCACTAACACCATTGCTAGTTCTGGCAGTGCCGTGCATCGTGGGTGAATTGTTCATCTGACTACCAATGGTGGCTAAACAGGCAGCAGGCGGCGAAGAACTTGCGGATGTTGGAATCATTGTTGAGCTTCAATACAATATTTTTATAGTTCTT
The DNA here is from genome assembly GCA_963402855.1 of Ormia ochracea. NCBI lineage: Eukaryota > Metazoa > Arthropoda > Insecta > Diptera > Tachinidae > Ormia > Ormia ochracea. The sequence continues at coordinate 51,067,082 of OY727109.1, forward strand.
CGTTGTTCCCTCTCGCGCCCTTGCGAAAAAACTAAGCGGCCGGATTTATCTTTGGAACTATAGAACTGGAAGAGAATTCAATTATTCAAAAAATATTAAATAAATAGAAAAAAAATAATTAAATTACTGAAATTACTTAAATTCTTATTTTATTTCATTGAGCTTTTTAATGTTATTAATTCATGTTTTCTAAATATACATTTTTTAATAACGATATCGGGCATACATTCACATTTTTATGTATTTGGAGTTATGTAGCCAAATCCTGGTTAAATCTAAAATGTGAGCCCCCTCCAGATATTTTTTAGGCGAGATTCCACGCAAGTACATGTACGAGTATAAAAAACTTTTGGCATTCTTTTGTTTAATTATGCAAGAGAAATTAAATCAGCTGTCTTATAAACATCAGCTAGTATGCATTCGAGCTGATCCTAGTCAGAATTTTCAATTTATATTTATGTAAGTATCTACATATGTACATACATATGTATATGCAAATAGAATTGAAAAATGGCCTTTCTACCCTAAGATAATTTATAATGTATGTAATTAAATTAATTACTTATATGAATAAATAAATCTTGTCAATTCTATATGCGGAGGTAAATGAATGTCATTCATTGCATTTAGTATGCACACAATAAAAATATTCTTTAAATAATGCATTTTTGTGCTATAAATATTTTTTTTACTCCCCATATAGAAACTAGGTCAAAGCAACACAGGCAGCAATATGTGCACAAAATGCATGTGGAACACAAACACTTGTGCACATATATAAAAGCATACATAAGTATAGGTGCAAATACATATTGACATCAATATATATCATTTGTTATATAGTTTAGTATGCACTATGGAAATGTCTAATTGCTTTCTATTGTCTTTAAACAACCAACAGCAAACTAAAGGAGGAAGAAAAAAGTGTATCCAAACAGAAAAAACCAAAATTAAGGTCAAAATCGGATTAGTCGGAACTAAAGTAAGAAAAAAAATTATAATGTAACAAGTAATTGTGCCCATATAAGTACATACCTACATACATAGTTATGTAGGTCCTGCTACTTTGTTGGAAATCTAGTTCGCGGACATTAAAGGACATGCAGAATGCAACTATTTAACATCTATATATTACTTTTTCAACGTAGAGGGCGTGACCCAGAAACCTCGATTGAACATGCAGTATATATGTGCCTACTATATACTATTCCTAAAGAACACTTAGTATCAACAATTGGCGCCAGCCCCCACACCACACACACCCACGTCCTCTTTTCAGCAATGTTTGCAAGCGAGCATTTGCATTGGCTAGGTATGCATGCATTTATGCCTTGGTAATGTGACGTCATACCTCTAAATGTTTTCAATTTATTTAGTATTACAAGGCTTTTAAGTATATTCAAATGCGCTAATAAAAATCTAAGTCCCTCGTTTCAAATTTTGTAGTTTCGTAACATAAGAAAAAGAAACCAGTACAATATACACAAAAAAAATACTAAACACTAAAATAAGCAGAAATTGTTGCTAAATAAATGCAACAGTACAAAATTTTTTTTATAAAACAACATGTTGCTGACATTTTAACTAGTTTTTGCATTTTCAAAATTCACATGTTGCCAAGCAACTTTTATGTTGAAACAAGGTTGCTGTATAGCTGTAATGTTTGTTATTATTATTGTTTTTTGCTTTTTTATTGCATTACTTTTCGTTTAAAGTCTTGACCTGCATACACAAACTAGAACAACATAAAATTGTGTATGGCAGTACAATTCGAAAACCACACCAACACTTCCTTACATACGCATGTACATGCCGAGAAAAACTCATTACCATGAGCAAAAAATGTTGTGTATGAGAAACTGGCAGAAACAGCAAATACAATGAGAGTTTTGCGAAGCTATTGAATTTTCCATTTACGTATAACAGCGATGGACAAATCAATTCTATTATATTTTTTGTAATATATTTGGCAGTCCGCACACACACAAGTATAAAAGGTGGTGAAAAACCTCAAAAATTAAGAAAATGCTTTTATTGGTTTATTGTAGAAACATAATAATTAAGAGCGACGGCGTTTCCCAATAAATAATAAAATAAATACAAATCTCTTGTTCAAGTTTTAATATTTTCCTCTAATGCGTATATGTATATGGATTTCCTTTATTCCATATGCATAAATGGAAAATAACTCGAATTTGTTTTTTAGTGATTTCAAGGTATGAACTGAATTTGTACATATGTAATTTTCGGTAATTTTCTGTTAACATTTTCAGAAATTCGACAAATTTAACAAATTTTAATTAGGTTATTTATGAGTTTAAAAATTTATGACTTTTGTACTAATTTACTGTTGGGTTTTTCCTTATTAGTCAATTACTACTCTTGAAAAATTCGTACAAAATATACTAGTAAGGCGACTTTTCCAAATACGACTTAAATGTTTCGTTTCATATACGGAAATTTAAAATCAAACGAGACCATTGTTCACTATCAAACAAAATTACGCAACTTCTTGAATACAGAATAAGTGCCAAAAATTGTAAATTAAAAATGTAATTTTACGGCAAGTTTTAGTTATAATTCTTGGATCAGCGTAATATTTATTGAATCTGCTGTTGGAAAAAGTTGTGCGTAATTATTCTGTAGCATAGTGTCACCTACAAGAAGTAATTTTTAAAGTCTATTGAACTTCAATGCAAAGCGAATGAAAGTCTGTAAAAATTACTTTGCAATTAAAAGGTTAAAATAATACCTTTACAATTCAAGTTTAATTAAATTTTATTTTCCATACCTGATATACAGTCTAAGAGTGTAGTTGTTAGAACAAGGTTAATTAACAACCAGGTGGCATTACCACGCCAGCTGGTAAGTATAAAACGCGAAAATGTCAAACTTCACATAAAACATTGTAAATTAATGCCTTGAGATAAAGTTTTAAAATAGTGTAGATTCATACCAATTCATTTTTATTTTTATTTTAAATAAAATAATTGGCACATACAAGGCTGTCTCAAGTATTTACAAACATTGGCACGAAAATGCATATTATAACTAAAGCTTTAGGGACCTACAACTTCTTTCTTAATTTTAAAAAATTAAAAATTAATTATTATTCCTCTAAGTAAAAAGTACAAAATAAAATAATAGTGTATGTATGTATGTAAATATGTATAAAAAATATCGCATACTCACCACAATCGTTTGTTGAAAACTAGCCGCCTACGATTTCTCGGCCAAATTGGTTATGTAAAAACCATTGTCAGTATGAAGAGAAACATTCTGAAATAAAAGAAAAGAAATATCTACTTAAACACTGTATAAAAAATTTTATTTTTTTAACTATTTATGTATTGAAATCTGAAATTAAAAACGATCAAGTTCGCAGTTACACTTTCTATTCCTTTGCTAATACATATAAAATTAAATGAATTAAGCAATTGAACTTTTACAAACTTCACAATGGTTTTCGGAATCAAGTGAACCAACCCGCTAATTTGTCTAATAATTGAAACACACCTATATAGTCTATAGTCTTTCCAATTACATCGCTTCTTACTTTTTCTTATCCATACATAGTTATCTCTATATTGTGCGCGATGTCAATCACAGTTCTATGCTGATGTTAATTTTTCTGACGGCGTTCTTATGTTGGCAGCTTATACAGGTCGCACAAAATGCGACCTTATTATGCATAGGGTACAGAAATTTTTTTATTGGCATTTATTAGAGTTTTCAAAGAAAACATTACATATGTTTTCAAATATGTACACAAATATGTTTACATATGTTTAAGTGTTTTTCAAAACACTTAACAATAAATAGCACAAATATTATATTGGATCATGTTATTTTGTGTGTATGCAAACACACACATCGCTGGCCTCAAGTAGAGGGGCCCTGACCTAACTTCAATTTTTTTTAAATACTTCTTTTCGGTTATTTAAATGTATGAACATTGAAATAACTAAAAAATGTATTACAGAAAAATAAGAGAGGGCCTTTCTACTTGAGGCCAACGATATGTGTGTATGTATGTATGCTAGCATCCTATACACATCCTTAGATAAGTTTATACTTTATTAAACTTCAAACAAGTGACGCAATCTTTTCTATAGCTCTGCTCACCACCCATCCACTTAAATACATTTTCACGTATTGATTGGTGTTGTTCTTTGTTTTCAAAGAAATCACGATCGTTTTGAATTTCAATAAAATATGATAAAACAGTGGTTTTTTATCCTATTGTTTTTAAATTTATTAGGTTACGTTAACAAAAAGGCTATGTATTACCTATGTATATATATGTACATACACACCTATGTGCATGGCCATTGATCAGAATTTGAAAACATTCACAGTATGCGCGAGCCAGAGACTTTTAGTGAAATTTTCGCACAGAAAATTCGACAAATCTAATACTAGAATATAACAAAAATAGTTTAAAAATATCATACACTAAGAGAAAAATACATGTAAATTATATCTCTAGAAGGGCAAGCGGCCCCTGATTTTAGCTAAGCTTATCCTCACCGATAAGCTTATTTAGTTGACTTACATATTCAAAAAAAAAAAAAAAAAAAAAAAAAAAAAAAAATCGGAAAATTATTACTGGCTAAACACGCCTGTATGCATTTGTGAGATTGTGCATGGTTACAAACATGAATACTTACACGTACATATGTGTGTTTGTACATATGTATGTGCATACATCCATATGGATGTGCATAAAGTTTTTCCATTTTAAATGCAAATTTCTTCTGTTTTCGACGAATATTTATTAACAGGCAAACAAAGAAGAGTTCGTACATACACACATGTTAACACATAAGCGTTTCATTGGGCATGTGCATACGTATTTATGAATGCACGTAATTACATATCAATGTATGGAACTATTTAACGTTCCTAATTGACTTTATGGTCAACCTAATTTAATTAACTTTATTTATATAAAGTTTATAATTTTAAAGTATGATTTTCATATTCTTTTCTTATTTAAATGATTAAATGGGGGTGGGTAATTTTACAATAAAATGAGGGCACTTGAATAGAAAAAGTAAAAAAAAAACATTTATAAGAAATAATGGGTAAGTGTGTTTTTCTAAATGAATTCAGCTTTTGGATTCACATTTCTACAGTCGCGCTTTTATTCGTCATATGGTTGATGTTGCATTTAATATACATATGTACATACATATGTGTATGTATTTATTATGTGTTAAAGGAATTAGATAAGCGTAGATGTGTGCATGTCTATTCATGTGAAAGCACTATTGAAAATAGTTAACCCTTCATTTGGCACAAGCTACATGCACAAATCTGTATATGGATGTATGTATGAATGTATGTATGTAGAGATGTCGAGAGACGTATACATATGTGCATATACTTATCTATGTATGCATGTATTATAGCAGAATAACTTAAAATAAAGTAAAATAAAATTCAAAATTGAAATGGTCCCGGCAATGCAAATCCTAACAGCTGTTCATCGAACGGATGGTTGAAACTTTTCATTTTATGGAAACATACATACAGCGATGTATGTAGATACATATTTCGAAATAAACTTTTTAATGTGATGCAATTGACTATTTTGATGAAATTAGAAAATAATTTTTCACACACTTTCTATTGCAATAGATACATACCATTTAATAGACATACATATGTATGTATGTATACTGCATGTGTATGGACATATAACACAACTCGTGACTTTACATTTAAAGAAAATACTAAAGGCAGATCATTGAAAAAAAAGGAAACGCTTCCCGAGAGGAAAACTGAAAGTATACATTAATGGATTGCATTGAATTTATAAAAATTTCTTTCAATCACATATATATGTCTGTACATACATACATATGTATATCCGAGAAATGTGCATTACGTACATATGTACGTATATATGTATGTTTGCATATGTGACGTTTGTGCCACGTTTAAGCTACCATACCCAAATACTATATTTCACATCTCGGAGTTTTGCTAAACTAAATGTTTTCACATTCATTCGTGTGTCTTGTGTGAACACCACTATACCCTTTTGGCTACCACATTTCCATTATTATATATGTAACCATGTATGAACGCGTACAGTTGTATGCAACCTCGTATAATGTACATCACGTCTAATGGGTTAATTATAGTAACCAGTTACTTTGTGATCACATGCAATTAAGCATATGTAGTACACATGCATGCATACGACATGCTAATGTAGGCCTCACACACATGCCCAACCAAGAAAGGCATTGCACTGACAGATTAAATACATACAAAAGCAAAATAACAACATTTAAAGATTTACAGTAAAAACTTATGCATGCATACATACGCACATGCATAGTAGAAGAGGAGGATGAAAGTTAAAAAAAATCCAAGCACAACACATACCCGCACACAAAAACCCATTAGCAGAAATAAAAGAATACAAAAACAATTGAGAAAAATACATGTATGGATTTGGACTTGGATACATACGAACGCACACTAATGCAAATAAATAAATGAAAAACAAAAATATAAACAAAAAACAACTGATCAAGTCGAAAAGCGAAATAATAAATAAACAAAACCGTGTATAAGAAAAGAAGAAGAAGAATAAGATAGTGAATGCAGTGTTATGAAAATAATAAAAATGAAAAATAAAAGTTGAAAAAATTTCAACAGAAATAATAGAATGTTTTCAAATCGAAAAGAGAACGAAGAGTGAAATAATGATATAATTTGTAATAAAAAGGAAAAAAGCATTTGAGTACAGTGTTGCCAACTTCTGTGAAATTATTTTTAAATGCAAAAAAAATTTTGTACAAATTACATATAACAAATAAGCATTGTATTTAGTATTAAGGCAAATTAATACCAGGTGAACATAATGCGGCAACGCAGCACTTTTCCACCCACAATAACTAGCCTTTTGTTTTGATGTTTCACATTCACTTTTCATATGTAAATAAATGCAGTTTCAATTCTTCTTCAATTGTTAACAAAAAAAAAAAATAATAATAAAACATAGATTATTATTATTTAGATAAGTAAATGCATAATTATTTAAATATTTAAGAAGATTCAAATTTTGGATTTTGCTTTAAAAAAAAATCTGGTCTTGCTTCCATATCTTAGAAAATAAAATAAATTTAATTCAAACAATTTTTTTAAATAATTTTATATATTTTTTGTACTAAGCCAACTGCTTTATATTTCGCATTGTTTTCACTTAATTTTGCACGAATTTGCTTTGTTTTAGTGTAATTAGTATGTGATTAAGTAAGTACTCATTAACGGTTTGCTAATATTTATTTAAAAGAAAATTTCAGTTGAAGAAATTTTTTTCTCGAGTCGGGACAATATATTTGCATCTATACATGAAATATAGAGTGTGTTGTTCTATTGATTTTTTTGGAAACATATGCAAGTAGATGCATACAAAAATATACACTCATTGTGTGTATATATGTATGTACATTTATGTGAGTATACTATATACATAACTATATACATATATGTATATTTTTATAGCCAATTCCAAAACTTACATGCTGGTGCCATTCTGCTCTTCTCTCAGCTGGGGTTGAAAATAAAGATGAATTCTTTGAGACAATTTAAATTCGTTTTCTACACAATTTCTTCTGATTTTTAATTAATGACAAAATTTTTGCTAAATTTCTCATTGGCTCGTGTTTTTAATTGTTTATTATTTGTTAAATTATTATTAATGTTGTAATTTTTGATGTTTAATGTACTTTTTGAAATCATTGGAACGCTTCCAAGATCAGATGTAGCTGTTACAAAAATCATTTACAAATTGCGTACTTTTTCGTTTATATTATTTTTTTAAAAATTGTAAATATTTGGTGTATTTCTTAACAATAAAATTGCACTGCAGGCTAAACATAAGAACAATAAAAAAAATGCAAATCATATGGAATGTTATAGAAACTAAAGTAGTTTGCAAAATAAAAACAATAAGTTGCTAATACTTATCGTTTCTTCTTTCACCGATAAATGCACGCTACAGAGTGCAACATTCATTCGCAAATACATATGTAGATGTGTATCCATACACATACGTGTGTAAGTAAATATTTGTGTATGTCGCAATTAATTGAAAATACGTTTTATGATATCATTATTCGATGTGCAGCTATTAATGTTTAAATTTTAGCTGAGTTATTATTTTCGTTCAAATAGCTGTTGCAAGCTTTTATTGGCATTGTTTCATACATACTATGAGTTATTGAATGTATCAGTTTTTATATCCTAATATTGCGATATTTGTCCCCACTCATGGCTTATAAATGGTTTTATTGTGGTTTGTTTTTCAGCGATTTTCTTTTTTGACTGGACACATAAATTTTCTATTGCGTTTAGATCAGGCCTTTTGCTGGTTAATACCACAGCAATTTATAGTAGGATTATATTATGAAAAGAGCATAAAGCTTCTGTACTGCTAATTGGTTTTCTTTTTAATTGCTATATGTCTGTTTTTGAAAGAGTTGAGGAAGTTAGCGCACAATTTTCATTAAATTTAATTATTTAATTATTCAGACACATATTTTTAACTTAATATTTCACGTAATGCCTTAGCCAAGGTCGTGTTTACTTCCACAAAAAGAGAAAAACGTAGTAAAAATTTATGTTTACGTAGTTGGTAAATTTTAACTCAAGTGGTTGTGTTTTCATTATATTCGGTAGAAGTACCAGGACTGGCGTATAGAACGTTGCTTACCGAAATAAGCACAAAAATATCACGATTAAGAAAACAATATTCGAACTAATGAAAAATAGTTTTGCATTGGAAACCCTTTTGATCACAGTAAGAAAAAATTGGAGACGCATAAATGCATCTACGTAGTATGCATGTATGGATATGTAGGTATGCATACGGACATGTATGTATGTACATATGACTGTAAAATAAAATATTATAAAACTTATGATATTAAAACTTAAAATAAATATTTATAACTTTTTTCGGAAATTAAAATATAAACGAGCTGTAACCAAGCGCGATAAGTTTTTTTTCAGTTTAAGTATGGAGATATTCTTTTACACTTAAATGCGTATATTTTTTAGTTGTTTTAATTTTTTTAATTCAGTTAAATTTTTTTTATTTAATGATTATGAAATTTTTCGGTGTTACCGAATTGATTTATTTTTTGTTTAATATTTAAACTTCCTTATCCATTGAAAATGCATGCAGGCGTGTGTGTATGTATGCCTGTGTACTGGAAAATGGAAACGAAACGACTGTTAAAATTATTTCTTTATTAACATTTTGTTTAATGAGACACAAAAAAAAATTCATCACTATTTATCACGAACGGGCATTTTTCTATGTGTGTATTCTTTTATTTTTCATTTATTTATATTACACATTAAGTGTACACTGTAAATACCTGCTACTCATTTGCAATTTTTTTTTTCATTTCTTGCTTTATTTTTATAAAATTAAAATCAACTGACAGATACTAAAATAATATAAACACACACACACACACACACCCAATTCTGCTTATTTTTCTTATACTTCAGCTGGTTGCCCGACTGATAAATAAAGACCTACACCAGCAATCGACTTCAGCTGCATAAGCTGCTGATAGTGTTTTTTTTTTTCTCTACAATTACACCAAAACTTAAAATTTTTCTTTCACTTCACGTTCGCGTACCGTTCGTTGGAGATGAGTTCCTTATAAATCCTCACTTCTCCTTACCGCTTAATACGATGTTAACACTCTCGTTGCTATAAAAAGACTGATGGATACGTAAGAAAAACTTGTGCCTCGTCGGCTGAATGAAAACTGCTGACTGCTCCAATTCAAAAACAAAACCAAAAGCAAAGCGCACAATGAAAAATATGAAAAAACAAATGTATTCAACACAAAACCAGCCAGTCAACCAGTCTAAACATGTAAGTATGTATAAGTATATTTATGCACATGTTTTAATATATACATCCAACATAATTATTTATATATGTACATACACACATACACATATATTTCCATTTATATAAATATGGATATACTGCATATACTAAATAAAAAAATGTATGGTGAAGTAGAACACGCTCTAGCCAATACTCAATATAAGAACTCATACAACCAAATTTATTTCTATACATTTTACATTTATACAAATAGAAGCATACGTATGTATGTACATACATAGTTGTGTACAACACATTGGTTGTATGCCAGTACCATAACTTTCTAAACAGCTGAGCGACGAGTTTATGAAGGCAACAACAAAAATGTAAAAAACAAAACAGCAAAAACGACTACGTCAACATTAGTGTTGCCAAGTTGCATCTTTTGTAATTCGCACATATATTTTCCAATGGAATATTATTGATTGCGTTTGGGCTCGGTGCAACAATTATTTTTTTTTTGTAATTAATAATGAGCAAATTTCTTCATCGTAAAAAAAGAAACAAATAAAATATACATTTTTTAATTAAAATAAATGTCTAAATTCTATATTTTCTTTTTTTATTTTAGGCTTTTCCAAGCCTTCAATTACAGCGACTAGAAAAAAAAACTTCCACCAAATATAAAATATGCATTTTTGCAATTTTTTTATACTGTTGAACCGATATTAAAATTTTTGACTGTATTTATGAATAGCGAAAATGTAAAAATTAGGTTCTCACAATAAGATGGCAGATTATGTTTCCTTTTATGCTCAGTGAACTCACATTTTTATAAAAAAAATATAGTTTTTCGAAATAATTGCTAAAAATTTTCAAATTTAAACATTTTGTTATTATTATAATTTATTATCAATCTTTACAAATAAAAAGCATGTTGCCCCCTAACTGAAAACGTTGCCTTAAAAAAATGCAACTGTATGCCACCATTGCAAGAAACTTTTTTTGTTTACATTTTACATTATATTTAGAGAAAATCACACTATTAGAAATTTCTTATCGTATCCCATATTAAAACAATTTCTTATTCCGTAATTAACTGAATGTATCCCAATATATCTAAATCCATAAATATCATATACAACTGCATTTACGAGTATAGTATATTTATACATATGTATATATACATATGTAAATTTATATATACATATATAAATTTTTCTATATATATTCTTTAATACATACATATGCGCGCATATTGAAAAACTGTCTGAATGCATTTTTGTAGAAGATTTTCAATATCGTACACTAGAAATATCTATAGTATTATATTATACAAAAATAACGACTCTATATAGATATACATATGTATATGTATATATATGTGCTTTCTTCTAAAGCAAATACAGAAAGAATGCATGCAGGTAAAGAATACCTTTTTAAAGCTGTCTTACAATTTAAAAGTTACATGTCTGTGGTGTATTTTTATAAAATATAAGAAAACCTCATGGATAAGACAAGCAAAAGCATTTTCACAAAAAATTATAGACATAAAGACCGAATATCATATGATGGACGTATTTTAATTATTTCCAATTTAAAGGCAAAAACTGTCGTGATATACAAATAATATATTATTGCGTTTTTAGATATTTTATATGGTTTTTGTCACCTTAAATTTGTAGGATAAGTTCTTTGTATACCTATTCTCCATGCATGACAATGCGTTTAAGAATTTATATAATAATATCTCGTCACTAGATACATAAAATGGGTTTTTACATTGTCACTTCACTTTCTGACTTCTGAAAACAGTGAAAACAATTACGTGGGCAATAATTTTTAGTTTCACGCTTTTCAATGAAAGATACTGTATCTCCCTAAATTGTAATTTACATATACATCCATATGTACAAGTGTATGTACATCCATATGTACATACATATCTACTTTGTAACTACATCAACCAACTGCTTTATGTGAAAAATTCAATATGTATTTTCAAATCAAAAACTCGAACTTTTAGAACAAAATCATAACAAAACATATGAGGGTTTGATAAAAAAATAAAAGCAACAACGCCAATAATAATCGCAGTCTAAATAATTGAAACCCATGCTAAAAAGAAACAACTACGTAGTTTCTAATTTTATTTCTTAAGACTATACGTTTCTGTATATACACGGCGCATACGTTCAGATGTTCGTACTTCAATATAAGTATACATATACATATCTATTTACAAACTACATAACGTCTGCACTTATTTTCTTTTATTCTATATTTGTCAGCTCTCCTTATCATGCTCTATTACGTTGATAACAAAAGCATTACAACAACTTATCACTTTGTTCAGTGCTCAGTCAGGTTCCTTTATCATTAAAACCCGAAAAAGCATATAAACAATGATTGTGTTTTATGTTTTGCAGTGTGAGTTTCCCTTATTTTCAAAGAGCAACATGTTGCAGAACATATGATAAGTGAGAAATGTTCTCTTTTTAGTACTCACTCATTTAATAAGCAATTGTGTCGTAACGAAATCATATGGTTATTGTTTTTGCATTATTTGTTAAAATACAGTGTATATTTATACAAACATATTATGTGTGTATGAATGTACTGAATACTGTAAAGATAGAGTCAGATGTGGTTAATATTTGAAAAAATAATCTAATAGGTATTTCAAATTATTCTCGCAATCTTGAATTTAAACATTTTTTTTGTATACAGATAAAAAAAAAGTTTCAGTTGAAGTATACACATGCATACATACATACATACATAAATGTTTAAAATATCATGCTTTTAGATGAAATAAATTGATTGAAAATTAGTGATGTTGAATAAAAAGTTTTAAAATTCATGAATATTTTTATTCCCTACTTTTTATACAGAAAATTCATATAAATGTTAAACTTACTGCCTTTAAGCAGTGCAGAAACACAAACACTGAGGAGAGGTGTTGCATAGGATCTTCAAAATGGAAATATAAGTTGCTTCCATTTTTGTTCTAAAATATTATTGTGTTAAATAATTTTTAAATATTCGTCTGTAAATATACTCTAATTAGTGAATATTAGAAAACCCTCAATTGAATAAACTACACATTATTAGATGGTTACGCCTTTTTCGACAAATATTTCCAACTGCCTATTTTAAATTAAATATGTACGAATGCATGTATGCACGTTAGCTTTACATTTTACAGACCAGTGCTAAAGTATATAAACTTTTATTTAAATGGAATAATAAATTTTAGCCACTACTATTTACATTTACATGTGGCAGTATTTGTTGTTGCAAATATTTTATAAGTGTAGATGTGTACACCCATTCACACTTCCATACATGATACTTACTTCCTACTGATAAATGTATTAAAAATTAAATAAATATTTTCTAACAAATTCACATTAGTTACATATTCACTCAGCTGTAAAAAACAACCACGAAACAAAATTCCTGTTAACTATTGAAAATATACATATGCACTTAACCATGCACACAATTATTATACTTATATACACAGTAGAGTTACGTGCCCATATACTCAATAAAAACTATATGTATCTAGCAACTATTAGGTGCTGCTTCTGCACTAAACTTGGGACAGACACAGCATTCTATAATTTTTAGAGATGAAGATGATGGGTTATTTTTTCTCCATGTTTAAAATATGCGTGACGTTTGCGCAAAACATAATATTAGTAAACGTACAATAATAGAACGGTTTTCCGAGATTAAATTTACACATGAATTCACCATAATCAGGAAATATTTAAAATTGGTCAACAATTTATTCTACGTACAAAAAAATAACATCACCCATACTAAACTTTTCCTCGTATTGCATGCAAGTGTTTTAAAATAAATGAGACGCTCATAACCCCTTTAATTTGGCTGTTCACGTTCTCTGAATTAATTTTTTAGTTATTATTTTATATAGATATTTATGAATAAGGGAAGGAATTCCTGGTGCTCAATAATGTACGGCCGTTCTGTATTTTTGTATACTGAGGGATACGTTACCTGTATATGTATGCAGGAATTTTACCTGCGGGCCAAACAATAACAGCAAAAAAAACCAAAGATGGCATATGACACGAACTGCATTCAAAATACATTCCCATCTTCGTTAGATAAATCCTACATGGTTAGGAATACATTTAAGTGTTAATAATAATTTTGACACCTGCAATCATTAATTGGGTCAACAGTTTCTTCAGAATTGGTGCAAATTTTCAAAATTTTAAATTGCATTTCCTTACGCGTTTTTACGTTTTCTTTTCTATAAAAAAAGGGCATATTACCCGCAGGGAGGGCAATTTTGTGTTCTTTTCTCAAAAATTGTTGCCCGCTTAAAAGGTAGCTTGTTCTTTTGTAAAAATGTTGCCCTTTCGCAGGGGAAAAGACAGTGCACTTTTTGCCCTGAAGAAATCGACAGGGTAGAAATTGCGCTGTAAAACCAATGCCTTTTATTTTTACACAGCGTTACCAGACCAGACAATATTCAAAAAAGACTTTTGAGTGAAAAGTGTCAGAAAATTAGATTTTAATAAATATTTTTATTTTTAGTATCGTATAAAATAAACAAAAGACAACAATACGGATGCTTAATTATATGAGATATTAAAATAAAAAATTTTTAGAGTCTCCAGCAGATGAATTAGCCATCTGGCAACTGAACATTTTTTTACACATTTCATAATATATACATAAATGTTTTTTTTTATCAGCTGTTAAGAAAAGGCAATGCACTTTCTTCTATTTTGTGTTCTTTTCTCGCTAAATAAAAAATGTCATTTAAATAAGACAATTTTTTATAATAAATTTCAAAATGTTGTGCAAAAATTCAATTTGGTCCGTTCATTTTATATTTAATTGAATTTTTAAAAGAAGCCTAACGAGTGTGAAATATTTATTTGCATAATGTGTTAACGTTGCACTATTGCTTGTTGTAGGGCTTATCAAAACTAATATTGTCCTTCACATATCCCATTCCACCAAACACATTTCTCTCTCTCTCTCTCTCTGCAAAGTTTCGCTGCTTCGTTGGCATGGCAAGAGAAAGAAAATATTTTTCCTTTTTGTTTACTAAAAATTGTTTCAAGGTTTTAAAAGTTGTCTGCGTGCTCATTACAAGAACCACAACAACAACAATTAAAGCAACAGTATGAACACTTGTGCAAGAACATTTTGTTATTTTGCTACATATGGAAACATCAGTGTAGGCAACGAATATAAATAGAAATAATAAGACGCTGTTTTGGTGATAAGGTTTATCTAAGCTGGATTCACACAAAGCAAATTTAACAGTACATAAATAAAAATTTCTTAAAAAAAATTCAATTCGAACCATAAAATATAAAATTTTTAGTGCTACGCCACTGGGAACGAATAAATATAAATATTATCTACATTTATTACTGCGGTACTTTCTAAGAATTATATTCCTTGTAGAGTTTATTGTTGTAGTTTTTTTTCGTTGTAATTAATTTCCTGGATTATAAACACTCTTAATTTAGCGTTGCCAGATGTTACTTTGTACTCTTGTTGCTAACTTTTTCCAAGTTGCTGTATGTTTCTGCGTGCAGACGCATGTTGAAGGAGGATACCAAAGTAATGGGAATAGAAACACACAATATTAAAAATAAAACAAAAATCCTTAAGCAAGCACATATTCAGACATACACGCATATATACACCGCCTCGTTTTACATGTACGAATATGCCTCCCTATGCATATCCGTTTTGGAAATATTAACATATATGCACATAGTAATAAGTAAATGTGCTTGGATAAAGGATTTCTAATCCGGGATTTTATATGTGTATGTAAAATTATTTATATGGATGGCAATGTTTAACCTCTTTGGTTTATCTTTTCAATCAGCTGTTTATGTTATAATTGTTGATGGTTTGTGTTTGCCTATCTATAGTAATATTTATCATATGGGTACCTATGTATGTATTGTCGTGTACTCTTCTACACGGGAGGATGTATGCAGGTAGATCAATAGCATGTACATATATATGGATACTATACCATTTAACATTTACAGTGTTGCCAGTTTCGGAGATTAGCCCCTTAATAGATGATTTTTATAATTTATTTGGTTATATTATATGGTTACTCAAATTTAATTTTTAAATATTGTCAGGCCCAAGTTGGGAATTGCCAGTCAACAAAGCACTTGGTGGCTATTTAATATGATGTGATACTTAATTTTTGTGAATAAATTTTGCGCTATTATTAACACTAACATAAGAATTTCGTATTTTACAGACCTTCAAACGGTGAAGCAATAACATTCCGTTGTACATATGTACGATAGGTTTTGTATATGAAATTGGGAAGAAGCATTTGATTTTAAACAAAAAGAATTAAAAGTTGGGAGAACAAATAAAATTTGAAATTAGTACCAAATGTGTTCAATAGGATCCGTATGTGATTATTGCGAATATTTTTTAAGCAATGATTTTTTTTAGCTATGCAATCGTTATCCAGGAGTGAGGCAAACGAATGCACTTATCAGCGTAATCAATCTATGATTCTTATTATTATGATCACCACCAGAAGCGTCATAAATTGTATTTAATGAATACATACAGTCAGTTAGCAACCATATACAATTTGTATGCAATTATTAACCCATTTGGAACGAAAGCTGACGTGATAGAAAACGAAGAGCTGTCCGAACTTTATAGTTGTGTAAAGAACTGATAGAAATACCGTAGAAATAACGACATAATTAGAGAGAGAGGATTCCATTAGCGATTTTTAGTAAAAAGTTTCGAAAACTAAATTAATTCGCTTCATTTAAAGATAAAGAAAATTTAAATCAAAAAAAAAATAATTGTTACACATACAAGAAATCGTACATATAAAGTAAAAAAAAGAAAAAATCAGAAAATTTTAAAACTCGAAAAAAATATATAAAACTGCAAATCGCGCGAAAGGTCATTTTTAAAATGACAGCAATGAAGGCATAAAATTGAAAGATTGAAAAAAATTAGAAAACCAAAAAAAAAATTGTAATATGAGAATCAAATTGTCAGGATGAAGGAGGAAACAAATATTGAAAAGATAAATTTAATATTTCTATTTTTAAATAAAAGTGAATAAGTTTAAGTTTAAAATTAGCAAATGTCATATACGATTACAGTAAAAATTCCCTATGAAATTAATGCCCAAATTGATAATTTGCAGTACTACAAAATATAATGAAAAAAGGAATACAAAGAAGAAGAAATGATTAAGCTTTTAAAACTTAGGCCGCACAATTTACCCAATCCGCCAAAGAAAATTGTAATAATTTGTAATTTATTTTTAAAATTTAGAATATAAAATAGATTACCTAGTTCTTTTTAAAACCTTCGAAAGTCTAACGTCATGTGTAACAAAACAACAATGAGACTGGCTGACTATTACTTTCTTGGAAACATTTTCGCACAAGCCTACGGGCTGGTTTAGGTAAGCATTCATGCGCACTTATGGCAATTAATAAAATGAATCATTGGGAAATTAATACATAGTGGTGCGAAAATAGACATTTTTGTGTTTCTTCAGAGAATTAAAGTTCAACGAATGCTTATCAACGGATGTAATTTATTAAACTTTCTTCTTAAAAAAGAAGATATTCTATTCAATGCATATGTGTGGATTAATAAAATTCAAAGCGTCAAAACACACCCATATATATAGATCTAAGTATGCATATACAAACATATACAGATACATATGTGTACATATGTATATAAGGAAGAATAATATCCCATTTACCGCTGATTGAGGGCACGTCCAAAGCAGACTGAACGAGTCCTGTCAAATAAGTATTATAATTCCTACCTTTCACAAAATGGTTGATAGTTATCGCCCGATCCCTGACATACTATCTATATTAAATAAATTTGTTTGTTTTTTTGTCTTTTTTGTAATCATTTTGTGTGAATTAAGAGAATACAGTGGAGAATATGTCTTATTTCATGTGGGTTTTCATTTCTGAAATTGAAATATTTGAGTAGTTTAAAGTTCAATTGTTTCGTAGATATGTATGATATGTAGATATGTATGTATTTCATTTTGTAATCCACAAGTGCCCCCAAAGTAAAAAGAGAAACAGACAAAAAACCCACATTATAATTCTTCTTACTTCATAACCGTCTGTCCTATCACTATTAATAATAAGTGGTTGAGTAATTGTTAAAAAGCATGTTGCAGTTTTTAATCATTTTAAATTCTGGTTGAAAGTTGTATTAATGTATTTATAAATTAAAAATATTTGTTAATAATGCCGCATAAGAGAGGACAAATGAGAAGGAAGAAAAATTTATTATATTTCTATAAGTATCTTAATTAAATTATTGCGCATTAAAAATTATAAAGTTTCACATTTTTATTAAACTACTTTTAGAAACATGTTTAACTAAGAGGCATGACTAAGAAACATGTGATTTAAAGAAGTCAGCTGATGATCAGGTGGGCAAATGCACTCACCTCTTCTACTTTGAGTACATAAAGTGTAATTAGCGAGTTGGTGTTTTCTCCACATACACGTTTGATCCACCACCAGTTGCCAAAAATTTCAAAATAATGATAAAATGTTTTATTTGTCATTTGTTTTTATATGAAATTTTCGTTTATTTCTAATTCCCGTTTTTCAAATTTATAAATTTTTTTCATAAATAAATTTTTTTAATCAATTTAAATTAATTAAAAGCCTGAAAAATTTTCCTCACCTTTTCATTTCGAGACAAATTATTAAATAATTTTTTATTGAAAGGAATATTTAATAATTTAGAATTAAGTTTGTTAAATTTTTAATTATAAGAAAATTTTTTTAATTGTAATTAAATAATTTAATTTTTTTTTCTTGTATTCATGCGACGTATCCAGGAAACCATCATATCGTTAATAATTTAAATCATAAGCTAAGACTTAAAAAAAAAATAAAATTTGAAGAAAAATTTTCATGAAAAAGAGACACAAATTTAAACAAAGAATATTTGTTTTTTTTCATTGTGAAGTTTAACCATTTTCAAATTTTTATATTTCTTTGTGTCTGATTCTCATTACAATATACACAAAGTAGCGAACGAAAGTCCTTTTTGACTCCTTTTCGTGTAAGTAAAATGATAAAAAAAAGTTGAAGCTCGAATAACAAAGACTGCGAACAAAGAACAACGATATTTAAAAAAAAATTAATTTTTATGTGTAAAACTACTTTAAAGAAAAATAAAATAATTTTCTTTCTGTTGCAAGTTTTTTGGTTTTAGATTTTGAGGAGCATTCCTGCAAATATTGAGCACGATTCATATGATGTTTAGAGGTAACGATTTTTAAGTGTTATTTAACATGACAAAAAAAAACGATAAAAGCGCATAAAGCTCATTTCGATACCGTTCGACAGACAGTATTTAGAACAAATTTTTTCAGGGCATTACAAAAAAAAAAACCAAATAAAATTAGTTTTTTTTCTATTTCGTAATATTTTTAACGTTTCATTTTGTATTTTTTAGACATTTCCAAGTGGAGACTTTAGTCATTAAATGGGGACTTGTTTTTTTTTTTTGCTATCGCATGACTTCAAATTAAATTTAGCACGAAGGAGAAGATTCGAATTTTCCTGCATCACGTAAGTAAGTGCTACTGGCTCTTGTTAAAAACCCGGAAATATTTTAATCCTGATTAATAAAATTTTTTTAAAATATGATATCTTTTTTATTACACAACCAGCTTTAGCCTTATAAGAAAAATTTTAAGAAACACAAAAAATTCTAGGAAATGTAAAGCAGATTCTCAGAGTGATCACAACCAAAACTTTGTAATGTTGACCGATGGAACAACTCATGCAGTGAAGTATTAACCACTTCCGTAACAGCTGACTAGATGATCTCAAGTTTCAAAATGCAGCTGCCTATTGTTGCAGCTCTTTAGTTAGCTAATAAGTTATTACGACAAAATATAACAAAAAAAAAAAAAAAAAAGAGTTAATATTGAATAATGCGATGATGCCAATCTAAATATGAGAAAATAAAATTATTTAATTTTTACTGTTAAATAAAGTAATATAATTTAAAAATCGCACACTTCAATTTTTTTTTATAAAAGTGGCAACTCGAGTTTTTTTTATTGCAGCCAACAAAAATGGTAATAAACAGTGGTAGTCGTGTGGTCATTTAGTCGTGTTATGAAAATAAATTATATACTTTTTGACAGGTTATATTCCGCAGTCAGATGAAGCGAATGTGTTGTGTTTTATTATATTTTTTTTTGTTCTGCTTTAAAATAACTTAACTTGGCATTTCATTAAAATATTAATTATAAAAAACTGGTTTTCTAAACAAAATTAGTTAATTGGAATATATACATACATACATATGCATGTATGCCGCTGAAACCCCAAACATATAAAAATCACCCATTATTTTATACGAACTTTTTAACTTTTCCTTTCATTTAATTATGATTTTATGCTTCACATTCTTGTTGATTTTCTTTTCTTTTCTGAAATTGGACCAACAACTATGTTGCAGATGAATGACAACGGTCAGAAAATAACCCCAGAATAAAATATCCGTAAAATTAAAAATATGTATTTGTGTATGTGTACATATGAAAGCGTGTATGTATGCATCTATCTATTATTTATCTATGTATGTTTGTATATGCAAACATAGGTATATTCGTTTGCATGGACGTGCATGCTTATATATTGCTATGTACATAATCACATACTGTTTGAAAGCATTGCACACACACACACACAAACTTGTGTAAGTATGCGAGTATGCAAGCAGAAATGTATTACATATGGATTTGGATGCATACACATAAATAATATACAAATATTAAATAAAAAAGAATGTCGAAAAAATCAAGCGATACCAGTTCCTCGATTTTAAAAAATTTTATTGACTTTGTGAATGGACAGCAAGCAGACATGTTGCGTCTGTCTACACATAAAAGTGCGATTGTGTTTCTGGATTTGGCCTTTATGGACGTAATGAACAATTTAACTTGATTCCAGTCTCTTTGTCTTGAGAGCTGCTATTCTTTGTTTTCATGTTGCCATTTTGTTTTTGTTTCTATCTGCAGACAGCGGTAGTTTATTCAACGTATAACAGGATCAAAAACCTTTGGCGAGGTGCTGCCGTTGTTATCAGAAACAAAAGAGTAAAAAAAAATTTTTTAAGAATAATTTTATTTTACTCCCAGTAATTTTTTACAATTCAATTATTTTTAACAAGTTTTTCGAAATCAACTTTTACACTGCAAACAATTTTTTCAACTTCTGCCATAAACGTCAGTAAACAAACAAAAACAAAAAAAACATTCACAATAAGCAAAAAAGCTGACTGATATTTCGGATTTCCTTCTTCCTTCTTTCCTTTTCCCAAGAGTTATTTATGACTATAAAAAGGTTTTCTAGAGCAGATAGTTATGATTGGACTCATTAGAAATATACATAATTGCAAATTTTGTTTTTGATGAATTATTTTTGTTTTGTTTTTAATTTCACGCAGATCTTAAATTAAAACTATGAAACATTATTTTGTTCTTTGATGTCAGTCCACACTTGTAAAATATTAATTTAAAAATATAACAATTTCTAAAAAATTTTCCAAGCATATTATGATCATAAAGAAAAATTTTGTACAAATTGCAACTGCCAAGCTTAAGTTGTTAATGCAAAATAAATTCTTGCTTCAAATAGGTGGGCGGCGACACACCCCCATATACATATAATTGTAGCATTAAATAAAATTGAAAATAAGTAAGTAAACTTTATTTTTAATCTGCTCGCGTAGGATACTAAAAATTTGGGTTTGCGCAGATAAATTTAAAAGAATGATCAATCCCAGCATCGTTATCAAGTAGCAAAAAGCGTTGCAGATTCAAAAAAAAAAACGTAGTGAAAATATGATATTAGCAAGTTTTGTACACCAAGGCGATAAAATTAATCATTATTTTGATGCAATATTTATTTCACTAGTTTAAGGGTTTATCAATGTGTGTTTACATGCGTGCAAATTTGCATTCGTGTGCTGTACAATTTATGCTTTAAATGAACTAATTTTCTTTAAAAGAATGTAATGAATACATACAGTCAATTTTCTTCTCTTTGTTTATGTTTTGCTTAATTTTTGTGTTTCATTTTTCTATAAAGTTGGTATAAACAGCTGAAAAGCAATTCATGCAAGGCGTATTAGCCACGGGAAACGTATTTGTGTGCACTTGTTTCTATGAATATAGGTATGTATGTATGTATGCTATGTATTTAATAAGGGAGGTCATTGGTTGTCTAGAGAACATTCAAAAAATCAATTGTACTGGAGCCCTGTTTGGCGTTCTTAATGGGCATCGAAGAAATGCTACGTACATAAATCTAACAAATTTTTCTTTGGTATAAATGCACGGATTTTTTTTTGAGAAAATTTCACAAACTTTGGGAACCTTTTACTCTTTACTAATAGAAACTTAAAAATATTTACCAATCTTATATATTTATATATATGTATGTATGTATTTATTTTTACATTTGTGCGTTACGCATCCTATAGTGAACTCAAAGAGAACACTGGCTAATAAGATTTATGGGTTGTCACGAAATGAAAACTTTTAATATTTAATTCGAAACTAATAATATACATACATACATATGTACATACATATATGGAAAATGTATAAAAACAAAAATATAGACGTATCTATTGCAATATTTTTTTGCCAAGTTTAAAAACGTCACAGCATTTTTTTCGATGGTATTTTTATAGTCACATATACATCCATATACATCGGAAAAAAAAATTTAATTTAACTGTTTATTTATTTTTCTCAAATTAAACTCTCTGAAACGTGTTTTATACATCTAAAATAAGTTTTTAGAAAATTATCGAAAACAATCATGTTAATTGCCATTTTAAAATGTTATTTAAAAAGTTATGCATGTGTCACTGAATAAATTGTAACTTCATCACAAAATTCGTCGGTTTTATCTCCATACATTCTTGTTATTGTTGTAAAACAACATACATACATATGCGCATACATATATGCATGGCTGTGTTTACATTGCTTTATTTTATAATAAAGCGAAGCAAAAAGAAAAATAAAAAAAGCAAAAATATACATATATATGTATGTATATAAGAAAAGGAAAAGGGAAAAAAACCTTTTATTTCTTTTATTTTGAGGTTGCAATGAGAATGTAAACAAAATATTTTTTTCACTATTTGCTTTTTTTTCCTTGAGAAAAAGTTAAACGTAGTTGGTACATTTTATATGTATGTACATATCTTTTTGTTTATATTTTTATTAGTGCAAACAATATGGCTCTTTTTGTTGTTGGTTACTTGGTATTTAATCATTAAAGTCAATGTCTTGCACAACACAAACGTGCCAAAGTTTAACAAAAACAACTAACAAGTTCAAAATCTCAACCGTTTAATTTGCTTTAGTTTTTTTATGTTCACATACCCATATATACACACACATGTATATACGATATTTTTTCTCAAATTCTGTTTTTCTTTCCCTCTTGAGTTGAGGACTTGACAAAAACACAGTCAGTAGTTGTCACTCTCTACTCACTGGGATGTGTTGGATTTTATTCATTATTATGTTTATTGTGTGTACACATGCCTACAAACCCACATGCGAGTTTTTTTTTGAATAAACATGTATGACCATTTAAAATTTAGAATAATTATCTAATAAACGTAGCTTAGCAATAAATGTTAGACAATTTACAGCAGCAAGCCAAGTTGTGCTCTGTAAGAAAAAGAACGTAAATAAAAATCTATTAAGTTTCATCTTTTTTAGCTTAATTTGAAATAGCGGAATTTTGTGAGATGCAAAACGAAAATATTGAGAAATGCTTAAAGCGAATTGGCTACAGTTGGTTTCACGACTAACAATTCCAAATGCCAACAAATGCCATGCTCCACTATCTTACGCAGTCGTACGAATCATTCACACGAATATCTCTTTGTGATTTCCTCCTATTTTAAAAAATCGCATCAAAATGACATTGCTGGTGGCATATTATCATACAAAAAATGACGCAAACAATTTTTTTTCGCTTTGCAAAAGCTTAAAACAATAAAAAGTCCAAATAATATTTCAACATTATCTTCTACAAATTAAAAGTTTCAAAAAATTAAAATTTTTGCTTAATAACTGTTATTTTTTTTTATAATGGTTAATAATGAATTTGTTTTAATACTGGTATTGTGTTTTCTGATACTACCCATTTCCTTTAGTTTTGTGGCCGTTCAAATAGCTACTCTCTTATAAACTGGTGTATGATATCCTGAACATTATACAGACGTAAGCCAACTGTTGTGAATGTGGTAAATTGTAGCTGTGTTAGCTTCTAGGAGGATAATTAGTTATTGTCATACTTAAAGAAAAATAAAAATCCTTGCGCTATTCACAATATGACAATTTTGCTGCGCAAATTTGCAGTTTAAAGTTTAAACGGTAATTAAAAACCCTTAAATTAAATGTATATTTTTTTGTGAAAAAAAGAAAATTCATTAAATATAAGAGAATATAACAAAAGTTTTTACATTAATACAGACTTCCAACATTTCTATTCAATCAAATTAGAAGGGTAGGATTTCCATTTTAAGTTTATCAATTGCTATATATAGAACAAAGCAAATTTATAAATTATGCTCAACAAATTAGCAATTCTAAGCAAGAAAACTTAGAAATGAAACACACCTATATTCAAATAGAAAACTAGAAAAGAAATATGATATTATTTTATTTTTAAATTCTGAGTGCATACATGTAAGAGTAAATTAGCTTAGCGAACACTTCCTAATCAATTTAAGTCGTATTAAAATATTTCAATGCCCATACAAACACACTTCAAATATTCGCTCAAAAATACGTAGAATTTCATAAAACAACCACAAAGAGGCATGACACACAATAATAGCGCAAAATTAAATTTCTATAGTTTTGCAACAAGTCACAATTTTAACATATAAAACCATATTTTATATATTTCTTATAGGAAAAGCGTACTTAAAGCAAAATCACATGCCTTCCGCATATGAACTGACAAGGTTTTTGTATAAATAAAATTAGTATTACGACCAGCTTATAATATACATACATATTTATGTATGTACATCTGTGTCAGAGCTGCTTACCGTACTGCAAAGCGACAACATATTGCAAAAAATAAACACAAATTTTTTTATTTAAATACGTTGTCGCTTTGCGATCTAATCGCGTTCATTGTAAATCATATCTTTACCTCACACTATTAACTTTGCTTTCCTCTACTTTAGCTTCATTTTAAATATTAAGCTCGCAATAACAGCAAAATGATTGTAGCAGCAAATGGCCTGTTAAAATAAATAGACTTAAAACGTTCGTACTCACTCACAGACTCGACAAGTTGTCTTGTGTTTAGGGTTGGTTCCTAATCAGTTCTTGTTATTGTTGTTGTTATTTTTATTATCGCAGTTGGTCAGCCATTGTAGTTGTTGGTAGCGATGATGATGGATAAAGAAACAGCTGATTTTGAGACTTGAAAAATAAATAAAAACAAACTGTTGTTGTTGCCTCACCATAAATGTGTTGGTTAGTTTAAATGGTTCAGTGTATATGTGTGAATATATTATAACTTGCTGCTATTAACTTGATACATGTTTCTATACATGCATACATACAAAGATATGTTTGAATGTAGTTTGTAAACGTTATTCACACACATCCATACATATTTATGAAAATTATGATTTTTATTTATATACAAATATACATCCATATTTATATATTTTTGTATATAACATAAAGTTTATATTTTTCATTTAATACGTTTGTATACATACGTATGTATGTATGCATATATGTATTTGATAAGTTTGGTTTGTTTGTTTATTTTTTATCATTTGCCTTGAATAAATGTTAAACGTAGAAAACTGCGCAATATGAACCAAGTTTTTTGTTTGTTTCTATGATCATCGCATTTACATACATACATACATATGTATACAAAAATTTACATTTGCACATTAGGAACATGGTTTATGCAAGCAAATCTACGAACTTATTATTGTTGTTGCAATATATTTGTTGCTTTTTTTATTATCAACTTAAGAATTGTTCAAGCACATTATAATTATGCGCTTTCGAGTATATACTTATACACATAAAAATGTTAAGTATAATAAAATGTATAATAAAAGTTAAATTGTTAATTTTATTTGGTTTTTATCTTCAAACTAGATTGGATTTTCCATCGTAAAAATGTAAACAAAAAAACAGCTGATGGATAAAAAACACAAATCTATTAATGTAAAGTCGGCGGCTGTATGCGACATAGTTATACTCTTCATTTAAAATTTGTATTATAATTATTATTATAATTAACTCTTAAGCCGACTTAGCCTTGAATAACTAATTAAATCCTGTGGAATTTTTATTCAAATGTACTTTTGTATTTTATCTGAAGCTTACAGGTAATTAATTTGCTTTTCGGCGTGAGTACATTTTGTAATTATAAATGCAAATTGTGTCTGCACTAGTTTATTTAATGGACCAGACAGCATACTTATGTAAAGAAAATCCCTACAACTTCAGACTACAACGAGGTCGGTCATACGGCTAAAGTTAGACAAGAAGATTACAAATGAGATTAAAAATGAACAAAATGCTTTATCATTTAGAAAACCAAGTTGCACATACATATGTACATATAAATTTATTTAGAAATAATTTTTTGCGCATGGTATACCGGATTTTGATAGACACATTACTTTGGGATAATTTACTGTTAAAGTTAAGAAATATACCTGCAATCATATCTATATGATCATCTCGTTATCTCAATTAGAAGGACCTAATTTTTGGAATAGAATTTTTTAGTTATTTCAGTTTAGGCATTGAAGTCCACTATAGATGGTATAAAGTAGGATTGAAGAAAGAAAATGGGTATGAACTTTTCAAATAACATGGCCCACATAAAACATATTTTTATTACTTTTGCACAAAAATAAAAAATTTAATTGTTGGTCAACAATCAAGGAAATAGTGAGAAGTTATTATTACTTTTTTGAAAATATAATGTTCGAAAACATTTTTGTTGCAAAATAAACACTTGAAGTAAACGAAACGGCCAATAATTTGGTCGAACGAGTTTTCCATACTAAAAAGCGATAAAAAAGTGCATTAATAACTAAGAAGTAGGCAACGTGAATAAAATTTATTACAAAAAAAAATATTTTTATTTTGCAGTTTTTAACTTAATATATAAAATAGTAAACGTTAATTTTATTATAAAGTATGTCAGGCAACCACACAAATACGAAAGGGCAAAAAAAATGAACCATAAAATTAAACAGAAAAACAAGGAAAAGAAATATGAACGACGGATATAAGAAGTAAAAAAAAACAACATATTCAATATCTCCAAAACCAGATATAAAACGTGCACATACATGCACATTACATACACTTGCTCATACTTACAAACATATAAAGTGAATTTGAAATTTTGTTACAAAATTGTTACAGGGAAAAAGTGTTTTCTCCAAAGGGCAGGGAGAAAGGCAGGGAATCGATAATGATGAAATGTTAGGAGCAAGACAAAATGATCGCAACATTTCACACTCCTGTTTGTTGGTGTATTTTGTTAGCCAACCAAGGGAGCATAAAAAATAACCAAACAAAAACAAAACAGTGATGGCTGATAGATTTTCGGCAAAAACAATTTACGCTGAACTCAATTAAAATGAAAACGTAAATTTCTGCAAAAGTGAGAAACACGCTCATTCTCATCAACTCTCTACAAAAACAGCACAACACAATGAACTAACATACATACATATGTACATTATATAGATCTACACAAACACGATCCAAAAGAATCTCTAAATAATGAACTTGGGTACAATGA
Source organism: Ormia ochracea (assembly GCA_963402855.1). Lineage (NCBI taxonomy): Eukaryota > Metazoa > Arthropoda > Insecta > Diptera > Tachinidae > Ormia > Ormia ochracea. The sequence goes on from OY727109.1 coordinate 51,094,877, forward strand.
ACCAAAATGGACCAGCAGCAAATTATACCCTTCAACAAAGTGAAAACAGACGATAAGCCAGCCAGCCAGCCAGCCAGCGAGAGAGGAAAAAATTGCAAAAACACAAAATTAACAAACAAGTAAAAAGTATCCGTAAATATAGACTTATTCAAAACATTCTATAAAAGGCAGGGTAAAAATAAAAACACACACATTTCTACATACATTTATTTATACGTATATTTACGTATACATGTTTGCCTGCAGTTGGATACATGTATGTATGTGTACACTAGCGAACAAAAGTGCGTATATGTTTCTGTATCTCACCTTGGGGAGAGTGCAAAAGTAACGAAATGAAACTTTTTGATTTTTTCATTTTTTTTTATTTAGTTCAAAAAGAAAAACGGAGAGAGGAGTTTTGTATGCATTCCGTTTTCCATAATAAAACATTTTTTTTTTGCACGGAAAATCTCAGATTGAATGATTTAAATATGTATTTCATTGGTATGAAAGAAAAAAAAAAAAAAAAAAATGTTTTTTCGGTGTGAGAAATATTAGTTGATGTTAGCAAGAAGCAGGGTGGCACAAACCCACACTTGCAGTTACACGTAGGAAATTGAGAGAAGAAAATAAAAACTGATAGAATTTTTTCAGTTAAATGCATAGGGAGCAAAAAATTTCGGACTTTAATTTGGAATAAAATGTCCTCTTATTAAAAACTCAATACGAAATGAAATGTTGAAGCAGTTTTGTAATTATTACTTTATTTTTATTATCCACTGACATGCATATAACTTTTGCTTGCTAGTGTTCATCACTCCGGGCAGTCAATATGATGCCAGGCAACATTTACCTAATGTGAACGCCAAGACGAATTTATAATACCCTTTCGTGGTGCACTACTGGTTAAAAAATTTCCCGACTTTTTATTTATGTCAATTTACTTTGTTGCCTCTACATATAACAAAAATATTTACACAGATACACACACACACCTATGTGTGCATGGGTGTGTGCGGGTACATCGTATTTGATAAAATTTCATTAGTTACATTCCATATTTGTTTGGCAGAGTAAATAGCAACAATGAAATAAAAAACTATACATGTTTGTATGTATGTAAGTATGTATGTGTGCGTGTATTATAATGAGCTCGGTTTTTAAAATAAGAACACAATCGATAGGATTTCCCTTTAAGCGAAATGCTTCATGCGACCAGATGGTTTTGATGGTTTTGATTTGGATAATTAAAAAGCCAATTTTAAAAGAAAATATTGAAAAAGTGAAAAAGTTCGGATAAATCATATTTAATAAAATGAGAGAATACATGGCAACAGAGAATTCTCAATTTTTTAAAAGATTAAATAAAACAGTGCAGTGGATTTGGAAAGCGTATTTTTTTTACATTTAAAATAACAAAAACATTTTTATGATATAGAAAGGGTCCAACTTGCTTGATTTGGATTAGATTTTTTAACTGATTTCTATGTATGAACTGAATATACAATAAAATCACAAAAAAAAATCTTTTGCAAAAAAGTTCGGGTTAGGGCTTTTCTATATATTATGAGCCAATGGAACACTTTACGAATTGATATGTTCATATGTATATCGATATAGTTCTTCTGTACTTTGATATGGTCATACAAATATTTACACTACCGATAATTTTCCATGTCTACCATACAGCAAGAAATAGATAATTAACGTAAAATTTCAACTATAACTTGTGCCGGATTGAAATCGAAATAATCGCACAAATACTTCAAAGCCTTTAGAGCTCAATTTTATACATTTAAAAAAAAAAATAAAAAATTATATACAGTAGTAATAAAATAATAATTTCAATAATACGATAGAACGTTCACAATTTCAATTGAGAACCCGCATGTTTGTTGGGTAATTAAATTCGTGGTACAATAGAAAAAAAGAAGCGAGAAACAAATATTGACATTTTGAAAACCATTTTCTATACAACGTAAAGCATACTACAATCCTCAGGGTCGAATCAAATACTCATGTGCACACATATATTCTTTTAGGGTCGATAAAATCTATTTAATATATTTTATTTTATTTTATTTTAATTTTTTTTATTTTATAAACAAATACGTTGTTGGCACACTTACGTAGTCCATTGTAATAAAATTAAACATAATAAAAGTGAAAACGAGCCAAGTAAAATCTTGTATGAATGTATATGCACATGTATATTGTATCTATGTGTGTGTACGTTAAAATTTTCATAAACAAATTCAAATATGTAAACGAAACCGAGAAACAAAAATGGTTATTTGGAGAAAATGAAAAATTGTTTTATGATTTATTTATACTATGGATACGAGCTACAATTAAAGAAAATTTATTTAATTTAAGTTCACAATGCCTGTCGTCGTATGCCTATATGCCTAAGTCGACTTTTTAGAATGTCTGTGAAGATACATAAATACGTCGCATTAAATACATCGCATTAAATACGTTTTTAATAAATATTCCATATTAGAATATTTCTGATAAGCATTTGATGTAAAATTTCTAATTTTTTCTACAATTAGAGTGACAAACTTACATTACCCCAAAGGATACCAATTAGGCTAAATAAACTACATTTATGTAACAGCTGAAAGATGTTTAATTTCAACAAATGTTTTACCACTTTTTTTTTAATTCGTATCATTTTAAATATATACTACTTTATTTAAAATCAGTTCACATTCATAGATATTAGAAATCTTAAAGAATGACCAAATTTACATGCCATTGTGTACTCTCCAAATATTAGAATTTACCACACCTTCTTCGGATAAAAGCTCTTACACCGTGCAAACCGATCAAATAGTTTCCATATTGGGAATTTACTCCGATTTTTCTACTTTATACTTTCGTGACGACAATTATTTATAAACGAGTTAATATTGGAATTATCTTGCTGAGAGCGCATAAAGGAAGTTTACGTGCTACTTTGATATGTAGACTGTTTTTGATAGCCACCTTTGCATAAAAATTAATTTTTTCATAAAAAAAATGTCAGCACTGGTTATTAATTATTTATAATAACGGAGGATCACCTTTGCCTGTGTTCATTGTTTATAATGTTAATAATACCAAGGACGAATCTACAATCATTTTGTGACCTGTTATTCAGCTAAACTCAATGAGTTCTATTAGGTCTTTTAAAACTACAATTTTGCTTGCCATTTAGGTAAAAAATTAATTTAATTTGATTAAAAAGATAAAGAGAATCATAGAATGTTTTGAAATGGTAAAACTTTAATTTGAAAAAAAGTATTAGCGAAGGGTGTACATTCGGCTTAATTGACCTATACATTTCAGAAAAAGTTATTACGTATTCATGTGATGAAAGAAACAAACATGTTCACAAATTACCATGTAGCAAGTAGTGATTTTAAACTCTTAAAGCGGACTTTTTTCATGACTATAATTATGTGCCAATTTAATGGGAAAGCGAAAGAACAGCAGTTTAATATTGCGTAGCAGTTACTTATTGCATGTTACAAATCAAAAAAAAAAATTTAATTAAAAAAAAAAATATTGTTAAAATGTTTCATTTTTTTTAAGTGATAAAAAAATTAATTTTAAATGACTTGTTTTTGTTTGTCTACAAGTTTTAAAATTTTCTCCATTAAACTCTTAATTGGCATCAAACTACGAAACACCAATAAAGTTCGCTGTATGAAATATTTTTGTACAAGAGATATAAAACCATACACACACATCCAAACTTATGTAGATGCATGCATACACAAACAAACGTCTGAATGTTGTTTAGAGCATATTTCTAAGTAATCAAATGAGAGTTCATTATGAAATTTCATTACCTCATCATATAAAATTTTAAAAATGGTTAGAAAATATTTTTAATTCAATTTGTATGAATGGATGTTTTGTGCATGCATGCATGTGATAACAAGCAAGAATTAATTTAAGCAAAACGCACATTACGTGTCAGCGGCCCCAAACACTCATCCGCAACAGCGCAGTGGTAACATTTTTTTCCACCACTTTTCATATGCCTGTGCAAAGTAACACAAAATGCTGGATCTTTGACCCATTTAAAAAGTAAAATTACAATACCAAAAAGGATACTGGCGAGATTTTGTATAAAAATTTTCAAACCTTTTTACTGTTCGCAGCCTTTAAAAATAAATTTTAAATAATTCCAAAAAAACAATAATAATAATTATAGTGATAATAATAATAAAATAAAAATGGAATAAGGTTGAAAAATTAGTAGATAAAATATTACGCCGTAATTAACAAATGAAAAGCAAAATCCTTAAAAGGGAAAGCAAACACACAAAAAACCAAATAAAATAACTTTGTGTTCTGCAAATACATACACACATACCTATTTTGGATTTTTACTATGTTGCCGCATTTTCAAACGGTATGGATGGGGATTTGTATGCGTATGTATGTAAAATCCTCTTTTGGTTTTGACCGGTTGTAGTCTTTGGACTGCAGTCGCCTTTGTGTTTAACACATTCGATAGAAAAATAGCGAGAGAATGTAATAAAAATAGTTTGGATTCGTAATCTGGATATATGTATGTTCATATGTATAATCTTGCATATTAGATACATACATACCTTCCCATTTAAATACATACCCCACGCATATATGTACATGCATACATCTCTTTTAAATAATTCTCGTCCAGAATTTTCCCACTAATGTTATTTACCCTGACTGTTCGAACAAAAATTACATATACCAATCCGTTCACTGTTTTTCACATACATATACATTTACACATCCTTTGCAAATAAATTATAATTACTGTGGCAACCCACCCAATGTGACAGCCCGCAATAATAAACAGTTGATCTGGCAACATATAAATGAAATAATATAATTTAGTTTTTCTGATACACAAGAAGTTTTGTTTTGGTTACGTTGTAAGAATAAATAAACAAGTTAATAATAAATAGGTTGTTTGTTAAATTTGATCTTGAAGTAGAATCCTAGGCTGGTACATTGGCGACGAGGTAAATATGGAAAAAAAAATATAAAAAAAGAAAAAAAAAAAAAAAAAAGCACGTGGTGGCACGGAAAAAAATTGCTGTCGGAAAAGAAAGTTTGGCAAGAGCAGCATGAATTGATTAATTAATACACAAAAAAAAAAAAAAAAAAAAAAAAAAAAAAAAAATGATTTCATTATTGATTTCAGAGTGCCAGTTAGGCAAATAAATTCTGTGTTCTAGTTCAAGGAACGAGAATAAAAACAAGCACGAGCGAGGTGTACAAATCTGTGTTCCAATTTGGAAAATCCATTTGGAATAAGATCGGAGCCAGTTGGGCAAATCAAAAGTACAAGTAAAGGTACAATACGACTAATCGAAACAATAACATGAGTGAAACAAATGGAATAAAGCCATTTCTTTGTGAAGCGATTGACAAGTCGCTTATTCGTACTGAGTGGGAAGAGTGGCTAAGGGCATTCACTTTCTACATTGAGGCGGAGGAAATAACTGATGTGGTCAAGAAAAAGAATAAACTCTTACATTATGGTGGCACTCAACTACAGAAAGTGGCACTTAACATTCCAGATGCCCTTACTTGTGGGGAAAAAGACAATGCCTTTACAGTGTTAGTAGACAAATTGACGGAATATTTTTCTCCAGAAAGAAATTCAACATTTGAGAGGCATTTGTTCCGATCACTTAAGGTAGAAGAGGGAGAAACCTTTGGTAAATTCTTATTGAGGACGCGACAACAGGCTTCAAGGTGTGTGTTTGGTGAAACAAAGGCTGAAATTCTGGAAATCAGCATCAAAGATAAGGTGATTGACTCATGGGCATCTGCGGATTTAAAAAAGCGGTTACTGGAAAAGGAGCACTCCTTAAAGGAAGTTATTGGAATTTGCCAAGTCCATGAGCAAATTAATGCCCAGTCAAAAGCAATGGAGGCTCCAAGGACATCTTTTGAAGTCAATAAAATTTCAGATAACGAATGTTTTAGATGTGGCCAAAACAGTCATGACGGAAACAGTGCAGATTGTCCAGCCAGGAAAATAAAATGTAACAAATGTGGCCTTGTGGGACATTATGCTCGAAAATGCCGCACGGTATCATACAAACGGAAATTTACTTCAGCTGATAACAGGAACCCAAAGCGTCGAGATTCTAGTTACGCTAAAATAAGATACATTGATAACCAATCCAAACCAAACGATGATTACTGTTTTAAGATATTTGATAAAGGAGAATCCGCGGTTGAGGTAATACCGTGTTTTGTAGGTGGTAAGAAGATAAGCATGTTAATAGATTCCGGATCAAAATACAACCTCCTGTGTGAAGATGATTGGAATTTGTTGAAGACCGGGGAAGCAGTCATGTGGAATATTCGATTTGAATCAGAACACCAATTCAGGGCATACGCTGGAAACATGCCACTTACGATCAGAGCTGTTTTTGAAGCTGTCATTGGGCTTGAGGAAAGTTCTAATTTGATTTCAACATTTTATGTTATTGAGCGGGGCGAGCAATCATTGCTGGGTAAAGATACTGCCATCAAACTGGGAGTATTGAAGTTGGGTATAGGCATCAATCAGGTGGAGACATTGAAACCTTTCAATAAGATTGCTGGAATCAAAGTAAGCTTATCCGTCGACACCTCCATAAAACCGATTCAACAACCTTTGCGTAGGGTGCCAGTTTCTATTGAGGATAAGGTTGAAGCGAAATTAAATGAGGCATTGGCTTTGGATATAATTGAACCGGTTGTTGGGCCGAGCGCGTGGATATCTCCGGTGGTTGTTGTCTTCAAGGAAAATGGAGACATTCGGCTATGTATTGATATGAGGCGTGCAAATGTGGCAATTTTAAGGGAGAACTACCCCCTGCCAACTTTTGACAGTTTTATGACGAGATTGCAGGGAGCAAAATTCTTTTCAAGGCTTGATTTAAAAAATGCCTATCACCAATTGGAGCTTGAAGAGGAAAGCCGATACATAACAACATTTATTACTTCAAAAGGCTTATTTAGATATAAAAGGCTGTTATTTGGGGTTAATTCAGCTCCAGAAATATTTCAGAAGACTATGGAAAATATTTTGGCTCCATGTAAAAATGCATTAAACTATTTGGATGATATAATAGTTTTCGGCGCAACTGAAAAGGAACATGATAAACACTTGGAAGATGTTCTTACCGTATTTAAGAGCTTTAATGTGGCCATAAATAAGGACAAATGCTTATGGAGGGTGCATAGGTTAAAATTTTTAGGCCATATTCTATCGTCAGATGGCATAAGTGCGGACCCGAACAAAGTCGATAGTGTTTTGAATTTTCGAGCCCCAAACACCCGTGAGGAAACTCGGAGTTTCCTGGGTCTAGTAACCTATTTAGGAAAATTTATACCCGATTTAAGTGATCTAGTTGAACCCTTAAGAGCGACCACAAAGGCTAATGAAAAATTTATATGGTCCGCTAGACAGGATGAGGCATTCACAAAACTCAAGGAAAAGTTGGCAGAGCTTCCAACATTAACTTATTTTTCACCAAACCGACGAACAAGATTGATTGCTGATGCAAGCCCTGTGGCTTTGGGAGCGGTCCTCATTCAATTCAGTGACGATACTCCGTTAGTTGTGTCTTTTGCCAGTAAAGCGCTGTCCGAAGTTGAGCGTCGCTACTCACAAACGGAAAAAGAGAGTCTTGCTCTGGTGTGGGCTGTTGAAAGGTTTTACTACTACTTAGCAGGTATCCAGTTTGAGCTAGAAACAGACCACAAGCCCCTGGAAGCTATTTTTAAACCAACATCGAAGCCGCCGGCCCGCATCGAGCGTTGGGTGTTACGACTGCAGTCGTTTGACTACACAATTATTTACAAAGCAGGAAAGCAAAACATTGCAGACTCGCTATCCAGACTCTGCAATGTGAATACAGCTGTTACTTTCGACAAACCATGCGAATTTAGTATTTATTCTATCGTGGGACATTCTGTTCCGCGAGCGTTAACAGTTTTGGAAATTGTACACCATAATACCAAAGATGACGAACTTATGATGGCAGTAAAATGTATAAATACCGACAACTGGTGTACAGCAACTAAGAACAGGTATTATCCATTCCGATTTGAGCTTAGTATTTTAGGAGATTTGTTGCTAAGAGGAACAAGACTCGTGATTCCAGGGAGCCTGAGACAACAGGTACTAGATCTAGCGCACGAAGGCCATCCGGGCGAAACCGTTATGAAGCGCAGAATTCGGGCAAAGGTATGGTGGCCGTTGGTTGATCGAGATATAGAGAAATTCGTTAAGAGCTGTCACGAATGTATGTTGGTATCTCGGCCAATACCACCGGCACCTATGAATAGAAGGACCATGCCGAATGGTCCCTGGGCTTGTGTAGCAATGGACTTATTGGGTCCGTTGCCAAATCACGATTTTGTATTTGTTATAATTGACTACTATTCGCGATACCATGAACTTAAATTTATGAGAAAGATAACATCGACTGAAATTATTGACTTTCTCGAGGAAATATTTGCCCGACATGGATATCCGAGGTCAATAACAGCTGATAATGGTCGCCAGTTCGTAGGCGGGGAATTTAAGGCATTTTGCAAAACAAATAATATTGAAGTGATGACATCACCGCCTTATTGGCCCCAAGCCAATGGAGAGGTCGAAAACTTGAACCGCTCTCTGGTAAAACGACTTCAAATTGCCCACTCGCGGGGTTTGGACTATAGAAAAGAGATTCGTAAGTTTACCCTCATGTACAACGTCACCCCACATGGTACAACTGGGAAAGCTCCATCGGAACTTATTTTTAATCGAGTTATTAGAGATAAGATTCCGTCGCTGAATGACGTTGAAGAGCATGTTATCGACTCTGAAGCCAGAGACAATGACATTGCGAATAAAGAAAAGGGAAAACAGAGAGCCGATTTCGACAGAAACGCCAGTGATTGCGACATCAAAGTTGGGGATAAGGTGCTGCTTCGAAATACTCTGCACAGTAACAAACTATCTACAACATTTGGAACAACTGAATATGAAGTAACTGATAGAAAGGGAAATGATATCGGAATATCAGGAGAAGGCGGGGTGTACCGTAGAAACATTACTCATGTTAAGAAAATTCCAGCTGATTCACCGCTGCCATCTTTAGCCAAACCTAATAAGACTTCGGAAAAAAATTCAGAACATCGACAAGACCTGGATTCCGAGAATAGTCGTCGTGCCGGTAATGAGCTGCCACCGGGAGTACCATCAACGTCACAGAATATCGATCCAGATGAACCCGGGCCTAAATTGACATTGAAGCTTAAGAATATAGGAGGGATGTGGCAACCCACCCAATGTGACAGCCCGCAATAATAAACAGTTGATCTGGCAACATATAAATGAAATAATATAATTTAGTTTTTCTGATACACAAGAAGTTTTGTTTTGGTTACGTTGTAAGAATAAATAAACAAGTTAATAATAAATAGGTTGTTTGTTAAATTTGATCTTGAAGTAGAATCCTAGGCTGGTACAATTACAATTGCAAAGACCTTTTCCTAGTACAAACATTTTGCGTTTTAAACTTATTAAATAATAATTTTCTGCCTGTAAATAATTAATTATTTGACCAGTGTCAAGGCAAGGCAAGGCAAGGCAACATTCTCCAGTCTCTACGAATGTGTTTTACTCGCTTTCATTGTAGAGTTGAATTCATTATCATTGTTTATTTGAGTATCCATACATATGTATGTTTTAGGCAGATTTTTATTAAATTATTCACAAAACCTTATACATACATATACTTGTATGAAGTGTATGTACATACATACATATGTGTCTATACAGCTACATACATAAATATTTATGCGAAAGCATTAAGGAATTATTGCGTTAAAAATTTATATTGCTTTTTGTTTTTGTATTTACACACATTTCCATAAATGTTTGTTTGTTTAGAAACACCATTTAATACCACCTCAATTCCCCTGCTATATTTTTGTATATTTAAATATAATATTTTTATAAAAACGTTTTAAAATATCACAAATAAAATAAATAACTACATAAAATGTTGTATAAACAAGCTAATAAAAATGCGAAGTTGGTGCAAAAGTACGTAGATATGTACATGTATGTGCGTACTTAACATGTTTATATACATTTAAAAAAGTACTTTAATATAAATGCACTTTAATAAAAAAAAAGTAACTATTATAAAAAGTTCTCGATTACAAAAATTCTTTTTAGAATATAACTTTTGTAATAAAACTTTTATAAATAAGTGCCTTTTATACAAAAGTATTTTTTGCAAAACTTGATCTTTTATAAAATTACTTTTATTAAATATTAAGTATTATTTGACGTCTTTGTTTAGTTCTTTAGTTAAATTTTCAGACTTATATGTATGGGTATTCTTGCTCTCAAATGGAAAAGCCCTGAATTTCCTGAAGATGTTATCAAAATGTTTACAAAATACCGAACAAAATATTTTTAAAAATATTAATAAATATAAAAAAACCGAAATAAGTTTAAAAATCAAATTGAACAAAAATTTCAAAAAAATACTTATGTATATAAAAACAGTCTCCTATGGAAAGCTTCTTTTCCACAAATAGCTGCATACATTTAAAAGAAAATAACAATGCAGAAACATAATTTATAAACAAAGGTACGTTATATACAAAGGATCTTTAAAAAAATTGACGTATTCATACCAATGTGCATACATACATATGTACATATGTATGTATGTACTGAAGTAGACAAATATGTATGTATGTATATAAACATATCAACAAAAAGTGAAACCTATTTAAAATTTGGATTATTAAACCAGCTTTTCAAAGTACTTGCAACTATGCATACACATGCATCTACAATGTACAAACGTGCATACATGCATACATTCATACATACCGTTGGTCTCAAATAGAAAGGCATTTTTTGTATTCAGTTCATACATTGAAATCAATAAAAAAAAAATATTGCAAAAATGCGATTTAGGGCCTTTCTACTTGATATCAACGATACATACTTACACACTACTTTTTAAAGTTACACCACAGAATAATTTTAGAAGAAATTAAATAAAAACAATTATGATACAAATTGCCTTTTTGAGTTACGTACCAACATGAATAGGCATGTAGGCAGGAAGTCGAAGACTTGCTACAACTATCAATCTGGGAATATTTTTTTGCAATATTATTCTAAATTTAAAATATTTGTTCGAATTTGTTTTTAGCATATAATATTTATCTACCAATGTACATAATTGACAGTAAAATTTAATTTTTATTATTGGTTATAAAACGTTTTACTAGTTTTGTTCATTTTTAAACACCACCCGAGTATACATGCATACATACTATTTAAATTGCAATACTTTCGTATTTTGTACTTTTATATACTACGCAATCATTTTCTTTGAATACTGCACTTACCCCAAGTATATTTACGCCATACTTCTTTCATTTTACCAAGGTTTCTTCTTTATTTGTAATTGTTCAAGTTCTTTTCCTTTTACTTTAAGGTATTGATTTTTTTATGTTTGGTTTCTCTTTTAGCCGTTCTTTATTTTTAACTAATTGCTGGTACAAGTTTTATAAATCATAATGCAAATTTGAATAATTTTGCAAGATTAGGCACAACGTAAACAGAAGTTTTGTTCATAAAAAATATAATTAAAATTGCAACAGCCACGAAAATATACACTTTACAAAAATAATTTAATAAAAGGAAACTTTTATTTGAAATAAATATGAGAAAATGAATTTTCTACATATGTAAATGATTCGTTAATTGTTGTTATTTTTGTTTATCAGAATTATTACGTGCTCTCTCTTCATTTACAGTACAGAGATGACAAAATAATAACAACAAAATAAAAGTATTGACCGTTTACAGTGAGAGAGAGAGTCAAACAATTGCTACAAAATTCATTTTTTTTTATTTTAATGTCAAAACAAAAACAAAACAAAACTCACACTCATGATTAATCTCTCTCTCATACACTCAGCTGGCGACACAGCTGTTCTTCCGTTTTGTTAGCAACACAACAAAGAACTAAATATACGTACAACATAACATCGATTTTTGCCAACACACTTTTTCATCTATTGTTTTTATGTCTTTTACTTTGTTCCTTCTTTTTCGTTCGTTTCTTCTCTATACAGAAAATTTTCGCATAAATTTTTACAGCAATTAATTCATCGCAAATCATTAATCTTTAAGAAAAAATAAAAAAAGTTTGGATTTACATATTGAGAAGTTTTTAAATATGATTTATGCATAGAGAATTACAACACTAGCAATAACCACAGATCGTCAATAACGGAGTTTGCATAATCAAGTATACATACACACATGTACACCAATTCGAGAAATAAAATGTCGGCGGTTCACTAGAAATTAAAGCAAGTAATTCGAAGATTTCTTTTATTATAATACAACACAGTTCATAACATCGTTATGGTTTATTATTTTAGGAAAGATACACACAAATAAAAATATTATACACTGGTGTTTTCAAGTCTTTTTCTACATTTGATTAAACAAAATTGCTCATACCAAACTACGCGAGTATAAATTCACATTTCAACTGTAGCAGTGATGCCATCCAAGTGGTTTGGTTTGGTTTAACAGAGCATTTGACTTGTCAACCAATTAAGGGAATGTTAACGTTAAAAAGGAGTTGCCAGTTCACAGTTTTATTTTCGAAAATAGGGAATTTTTAAAAGTAACATGTATTTCTTCAGCTTAAATATACATAAATAAATGCTTCTTGATAAAAGTGGTCAGAGTTTGCACTCTTGGCAATACTTTTATTTGAACTAACAGCGTGAGAGCTTAATGTGAGCATTTTAACTACATTAAACTCAAAGTATTTATGTCAGAGTGCTGTCAAATTCTTTATCCTAAACTAAAGACTAAAATACATTGTATTAACAAGCGCATTAGATTGCAAAATTTTAATTCAAAATTAAATAAAATTAACGTTTTTGCTTACCTTTCAAATTATGAAAGTTGACATTTCGAAATAAAACACGATATAACTATAATTGGTTTATAGTAGCACATGCTTCCTTGTTTTTATTCAAAGTCCTCGTTATTTCTCGGGCTTTTAATTAATTAATATTTTTATAGTAGTTTTTATATTATTTCTTTTTAAACATATAAGTTTCGGTTTTTTATTTCGTGGTTGAAATATTTAAAATAATATGGGGTTTTTTATTTATTTATTCTTATTTTTTTTTTTTTTGAATGCATTTTAAGAAAGAGAATTTGCTTTCATATAAATATATCTTCAGTTATCTTACATTCTTGTATATACTTTTATAGATGCTGCCTCATTATTAAACTGACCACCATTTTCTTTTATAAAATTTATGACAACAGGGACTGGCTACCAATAAGTATGAAGGGAAAACTAATTATTTAAGAGGAAACCGACAAAATTGATTGATTTTGAAATAATATTTTAAATTTATTTCGACATTTTAATTGATACTAATGCTAACTATTTAATCTTCGCGTCATATGAAATTCTAAAATTTTGTTTCAAATCTTATATAATAATCTAGTGTATTATTTTTTATCATGTGCGAAATTTAAAATTTCTAGGTGTTATTTGAAATTGATTTTACGAAATTGAAATCTTGGTATAGGGGAATCCGATATAACAATTTTGAACCAGAGATCTCTTGGCTAGATAACTGTTGGAATCGAGGTTTCTTTTCGATAACGGTACTTAATATTAGTAAGTAATTTGTTCTGTAAACCAGTATTTTTGGAAGTGTTTTGAAATCGCAACAAATACGTTCTGCACAATAAACTTTTAGACTATGTGTGATTTGAAATGGTTGCGACTTTTTCAAACATTTTTACAAATGATTTCATAATAAAACATTTTTTTAAAACACAATAGAAAATTTTAAGGAATCAGCATGTTAAATATTTACACAAAATTATATATATATTTTTTTTTATTAAATGAATTAATTCGCAGGAAAAAACTAATTTAATGCTATTAAACGTACATGCCAGTCAGCAGGTAGCCAATATTTTGTTAATTTAAATAAATTTATAACTTTTAATTGAAAAATGTTGAAATCATATTGTTTTAAATTAAATTTATTATTTTTCCCTTCACAACTTTTGGTGGGAGTCCTTACTTTGGATCCTTAATTTTTTATTTTTAATCTCTCCTTTGTTTTATATTTGAAATATATATCGTTAGCTGAAATTCAAAAACAAGTAACAACATTTGCTGGTGGATTTATTATTTTGCATTACATAAATTCCATTAAGAATTTTTAAAAGTTGAAGTTATTAAATTATTTATTAATTACACAGTTTTGCATTTCAGTTAACACTATAGTGAATGAATATATATATGTATACATATATTTAGTTTCTCTTAAATGTTAAAAAATATACTTTTATTTCCCTTTTATATATTATTTATAGTTTCCGAATAATTTACAATGTTGCTACGCATAAAATATTACATTTCTTTTTTGGGCATAATCTTCTCTCTCAAGCAGATTTTCTCAAGTTTGTGGGGTTTTTGTATTTTTATCTTTCTTTTTAAGGTTTCAAATATATTAAAGATTTTTCTCATTTTGTTATATTGTTTTATTTTATTTTACTTTTTGAATAAAATACGAAATTCATTTTATTTTTATTTCTAGTTTTTGTTTCCAGTTAAATCAATCAGTTTTTTATTAGTGATTTCCTTTTTGAAATTTTTTTTTTTATAATTTAAAAATTAATTTTTGTTTGTTTAAAAGCATTAATCTTTTTTGTTTGTTTTGTTTTATAATTATTTTTATCACACATTCTAAAACTAAATTATAATAATCATGGTTAATCATTATAATCTTGAATTATTAATTATTTTATTATTTTTGTGTTCAGTTAACTCTAGGTCCTAATATATATAAGATTTAAAAATATATATTTCTTAGATAAGATTTATAGATGTTGATTACTTTTCTTAATTATAAAAAAAGGAGGAAAAAAGTGAAAGTTAGTAAAGAAAACAATACAATTCAATCACTCAAAATCACATAATTGAATTTGAAGCTCTTCTTTGAAAATTTTGGGGTTTAATTCGCTATTTGCCATTTTCAATAATTTAATTATTACAACCAGTATCCTTTTCAATTCTCTTTAGACACAAAACAATATCAAGATTCGCATTTTGATCAACGAGAGGATAGCCGTTCTGCGACAAATAATTGTAATTTGCATCAAAATATTGAAAAATATTAAACAGCATATTTGCATCGTTAAAAAATATGATTTTTCAACAATATGCCAAATGGCAGTCCTAGAAAACTGCCTTGTCACTAGTGTATTTGTTTGTAATTCGTAACCATTTTGAATGTATTACCAATAACTTTCAATTATTTTCAAAAATGTATATTTTGCATGCGAATATCACGACCATTTAATAAAAAAATTATATATAACTGTATTATTGTTATGAATATTTTAAGTATTTAAATATACATAGATTACATTGTAAAAATAAAATTGTTATAAAGTTTATTTCTTTAAAAACATTTTTTCATAAAAAAGCAACTAAACCAATTTCGAAAATATGTATCGTAGCCTTGCCAACATGTAATAATTATTACTACCAAAATTCGAATAATTTGTTTAATTACGAAAATAAAAGTGTTATATTAATTTTTTACATACACACATGTATGTGTTATTAAATTTATTTGTTGATTCTCATAAAAAATATAATCTAAATAATAATTTGAAATAGACTTTTAAAAAATTATTTTTTTAGTCGACCTGTTCCACTTTGTCGCTCGGCATTTGTCGACCGACGACTTTTATTTAAAACAAAACAAAAAATTCGTTTTGCAGACAAGTGGACAATTGATCAATGTTGCTCGACATGATGGGGCAGGGCCAATTTTTTTCTTAAAAACTGTGTGCAGACATAAGCTCTGAATTGAGTAAAATTTATCAGATATCGTGTATGAATGACAAGAGCAAGTTCAATTACGTGTTCACACGTAACATTTAAAAATTAAAGTTTTAGACGATTAACAATTATGACTCACAGAGCAGTTATTTTCATTGCTTTTGATATTTTAATTTATTTTCATTTAAGATAGTCCTGGCAACTAGAAAACTTTTCTTGCCCACTAAACAAACTTTCATCAGTGTTATATTCCCCACCATTTTATCCAATTTAGGTGATCATTTACAATGAACAGGTTATAATTTTTTTTATTAAATTAAAAGTTGAAAATATGATTTGTACACATTTTTCAAAGGCCATACAAAACGGCAAAATTTTTAAAATTAAAATTTTTACAATATAGAAATTTGTAAGACATTTAATATAACATAAATTAATATATGAGTACTAAGTGCTTTTCTAAGAATAGTTCTTCAATACTTACTAGTAACGACTAACAAAATCCGATAGCACATTGAAAGATACACATTGAAATAGAATCTAATATTTAAAGCCTTTAAAAGTAGAAGAGGAAAAGGAATCTATCGAAGAAATAAATTTTATAAAAATGATAATAAACATTTATTTAATTCGTTGTTAGGACTATAAAAAAAATCAAAAAACCCAAAAATTAACAAATTCTAAAAAGAAATTTTTTTAGGCGTCTATAAAAAAGAATTTACCAAAAATGGAATTAAAATAAAAAAAAATCTTAAAACACACTAAGACAAAATATTTTTACATATCGCGATAAATGGAATAATTTTTTTTTTTTGATTTTTCTCATACAATTAATTTTCATTGTTTATATGTAAATTGTATCTTGCATAATTAATTGTAATTTTTTAAACAAAAGATAATCTAATTAGAATCTTATTAAAAAAAATTAAAAACATTAAATAAATTAAACTAAAATGAGAGTTGATTTTCATCATTTTGCTTCTTTAATGATGACCACAAATTAATTTCATATCGAGTTGTCAAAACTCTCTTTTTTTTACTGTCATTTTCTTATCATTGTTGTTGTTATTGTTTGGGTGTTTGTGTTGTTGTTATTGCAACTTTTTATAATTAAATATGCAATACATGCAATACATGCAGTACGTTTTTTTTTGTTTTATTTTTCTGTTTGCATGTTTTTATTTTTGTTTGTTGCTTATTGTTATTGTTGTTGTTTTAAATGTTTTAGACAGAATTACAATCACGCACATGTCCTTAAATTAAAATTTAAATGGTGAATTTATAAATTGCAGTAAAAATATAAAGTAACATTAACGATGCGACTACAATGGTCAGTATAATCAATATAATGCTTGCAAATATATGCAAACATCAGTCAGTGGGGCCTTTGCACAGCAATTTCCTGGCAAAGCCAATGGCCGAATCTCACAAAATCTCACAACATCGACAATAACGTGGTCGTTGTCCAGTGGTAACTGGTGGCGGTGTAACTGGTGCAAAGTACGCATGAACTTTTATATTTGGTAAATGTTGCTGAAAATTAAACACACAAAAGACGAGTTTTCATTAATTAAGCTCAGGCTGAAGTTTATTTCCACATATTTAGATAAATAGAAATCACATATTTAGAAGGCGAACAAAATGTATTTTTCTCAGTGCAAGAATAGAAAATGGCGATTTTTTCATTTTATATTAGGTACTAGATCACAAATCTTACCTTTAGTTTGCGTATTGCTGCTCTTGTTATCAATTGGCAGTCAAATAGCTCAATTCTTTGTAAATTATGACAAGATACTAAATGCTCTAATGTACGATCAGTGATTAAAGGACAATTATCCAATTCGAGGACGGATAAACTTTCGGCGGCACAACTGCCAGCAGCGAGTTGACGTATGCCATCATCCGTTATCAGTTCACAGTGTGATAGAAACTGAAAGCAGTTACATACACACATACATAAGTGAATATATAAATTTCAAAATAAATAAAATTTAATGAGCAGAAGTACCAGTTTCTCTAAACTTGGGCAGCCCGTGGCCAGATGTGCTAAAGTTAAATCAGTAATTTGATTGCACTCTTCCAAGTCCATGCGTTCCAAATATTTACAATTTTTACCCAGGGCCTGAAAACCTAAATCGGTGAAATTACGGCAACCGGATACTTCCAAAGTATTTAAATAGGGATTATTTTGCGAGAGTGCCATCAATGAGAGATCGGTCAGTTCTGCACATTTCGATACACAGAGTTTTTGTAAATTGTGACAATTACTTGCAATTTGTCTAATCGATGAATCAGTTATAGTCTGGAAATAGAAATATATTACATAAATTTCTATATCAGATTTTTTTATTTATTTTTTTTTTTTTTTTTTTTGTCAACGCACCTCACAGCTGTGTAAATTGAGCACCATTAAATTTGGACAAAATTTGGCCAAACATGAGATGGCATTGTCGTTCACTTGCTTACAACCTTTGCTGCTGAATTTTCGCAAGTAAACGCAACCTCGTGCTAAAGCTTCAACACCATTTTCGTTAATTAAATGACACCATGATATATTTATTTCTAATAAATTCTGTAAAAAATAAAAAAAAATATATATCATTTTATTTAACATTTCCTTAAATGAGCTTACTGCAGTTAAAAAAAAATAACCGAAAAAGTTTCCTTTTATTTTCAATTCATTTACAAACCCAAACCTTTATTTAATCGAAATAATCACTTTATTTGTTTAAGGCCTTGTTTCACTATTCCACACAATATTAACACATGTCAAATTCGGCATGTATTATGAAAAAGCATTATAGTGTAACCTAAAACAATATTATCTTTTTGACAGCTAACCTTTTTGAAAATTTTCATAAAATTATAGAGTTCGTCTGATCAGGGTTGATTTCACTTCAAGCGGCTGAGCAGAAAATTACTCTTTTGTGACGCAAAGTAACAAAAAAGTGGAAAAATATATTATTATTAAAGTTTTGTTTATACCTTGAATTAGTATGGTATGGAATTAGCGTACATGTAACATATATAACACACACATACATATGTTTTCGTAATACATGGATAATATAGTGTACCACCATATACACCATTTTTATTTCATTTCACAAAGTATAAGACTTGATGTCACTTTCGTTTGAATGAGTCGTTCGACTGTGTAGGATAGTGAAACAAGGCCTTGACTTGCTGTTCTTACAGCCTGGCTCAAGAATCCAATTTTCAAAACTGACTCAACGTTGGCAACTTCGCATGATGATATCACTGCTGATATACAAACTTCAGTAATAATAACAATACTATGCAAAAATAAATTTCAGGTGGAAACACCGCTTTCATAACGTTTATAAATTATAGAATATTTCCAATTGAATTAACAACAGCAATAAAAACTACTATTTTGAAAGCTTAGCCTTAGTTTTTGATATTTACAGTCAACAGCGCAGCATTTATGTTGAAAATCCAAACTAATTTCCAAATGTTTGTTTAAATTAATTAAGCTGATCTTATTTCAGCAAGCTCCAGCTAATCTTTTATATTTTTATTTTATTTGATTTTACATGTCGAGGATGCCTAAGAAATACTCGGTTTGTTGCATGTTTTATGTAAGTGTGCATGAACCTTCGCACACAAACGTCAAGCATAATTCCGCTATTCATTTTGTTAGAAAAAATATTACATATTCATTCTATTCATATTTAAATAAACCATAAATAATTTATTTTATTATATAACTGTTTTGTTATAATTTTCATTATAATAAATTTGAAGCAGATAAATATTAGTTTTTTTTTGTCAGAATACGTGTGTATGTACATATTTAAAAACGTATTACTCTTTTCGATTTTTTTTTTTTAATTGTGAACAGGTTTTCCACCATGTCATTAAAGGGTTAAATCAGCAATGAATTGTTGTAAAGTGAAGGCTTTTCGCGTCACTTACTTCCTTCTTGAAGTGCTTAGTATTGTATATGGGGAAAAAGCATAAAACAGCTTAAAACAAAACTATTAATACACAAAATTTACATTTCATTGATAAAGAATTGTTAATAAAAAAAGGGAAAAAAGAAAAAAGCTTTAGTGCATATCCGTGAAAAAGGCATTTAACAGCTGAGCTTTTACTGAAACGGACATATTTTCTTGTTAAATTTTTTCATTCAAATGAAATTGGAGGACAAAGTTATCGACAACAACAACGACAAAAAAGAGCAAACAGTGTCATAGAGTTTAGACTACGTAAATAAATAAATGTTCCTATTGTGTATTACATGTCCGTATGCATCCCTGCACATGTTTACATACGTATGTATGTATTTAGACACTGTTGCTAACGGGTGTCCCAAATAAAAAAACAAATTATGAGAAAGTGGGCCAATGTATACATAAAACCTCTGTAATGATTATGCTGCCAGGAATATATGTGTGTATGTGTTTGTGTATATAATTTTAAATAGTGGGAGGCAGGTTTCAGTTGGAAACTGAATATTATAAACATTATTAAGCTCTAAGAAAAAATTAACATTGATAAACTGTAAATAAAAACCTCTCTTCTTCTATAACAGCCACTATTGTTGCTTCTATTGTACGAAAGAAGAGAGTGAGAGTAAGGAAAAGAGTAAAATTATCCAATAAAACGTCATGTTTATATCCATCTACAGAGATGTAACTTACAACAGTAAACAAATGTATATTCTTGGTTTTTGTGAGAAAAGCACTTATATGGGAAATAAAAAAAATATTATTTATAATATAAACTTTACACTTTTAGTTTAGTATTGGGTTGGATTGTGGAAGATTAGTTGGAAATGTTTTGTATTTTGAGCAGAATCCTAAACGTGCTTGGCGTCAAAATTGATTTCTACTCCTTTATCTCTAAATACAATTAATTGAAGAAAAATGGCAGACATGTCTTATTTGGCTAATCGTGGGTTAGCGTAGGAAACCCGTAGTGAATATTTTCCATTAGCGTGGCAACCAAACACAACGTCTGATGATTCAATTCCATACCCAGCATTTTCTAAAATTAACATACAAATTTCAGCTTTTATAGTGACTTTTTTTACGAAAAAAGTACCATGTAAATTGAAACGAAACGTCTCTGACAACGAAACAGAAATAATATAATCAGTCATACATCCAAGCTTATATGCACATATACGTGAAGAAAATAAAATAAAAATTCCTATATGTACTTTAAACTAGGCCAACGATTTGAACAGGAAGAGAGATAGAGAGAATAATAGAGATAAAAAGAGAGAGAGAGAGATTCAAGGATATTTTAAAGCTTTTCCTTAGTTTTGCAAAAGCATTAACTTGGAATCTCATGTGTACATGGCAAAGGCAGTAACATATCTTTTAAAAAATAGAACAGCAGCCATATTATAAGGACACAAATGAGAGCGAGAGTGAGCAAAAAGAAAAAAGTACGATAATATAAATAAACAAATTGCGCTCTTTTAGGCCTGATTTTTTGTCCTTTACTTATTTATTATTTATTTTTAGTTCTCTGTTATTGTATAACGATTTCTTCAACAAGGTTTGTTTATATTACGAAAATTTCAACTAAAAAGGGATTTAGAAAATATATTTACATATACTCATACACATGCACTGTGTGAGCACATTAATTTGTAGTGAGAGAGAACAAATTTCATTACTACACTTAGGAAGGAAGAGCAATAGCAATTGTACATACAACAGGGAAGTATTAAAAAAAAAATCAATTAAAATTGTGTTTAGCAGAGAAGGCAATTTCATGCTGATTGTTTGTTTTCTTATTGAAAAAAAAAAAAAAAAAAAAATTGAAATTGTTAATTGTTAATTTTTCTTCAACTTACCGGACAACCATCCGAAATATATTTTAAACTATTATCGGTAATATTAGAACATGATTCTAAATTTATGGAGGCTAATTTTGAACAATGACGACTTATAGATTCGGTCGATATATCGGTTATTTTATTACATTCAGATAAATCCAACTGTTCTATGTTGTGGCAGTGGTTGGCTAGAGTTCTGCAAAGACACAAGCATGTACAATTTTCTAAATTTTATAATAAACAAATTTATTTATAATAATAAAACGTTTCCATGGCGCAGTACAAGTTAACAAATTTTTTAGCTTAAATTATCGCTGTGCCACCAACGAATATTAAGCATATGAATTTCACTAAAACCGGAAATTAGTTAAAATTGCTTATTATTTACGAAAGTTATTTCTATGTTATGGATTTTGTGGCTTTTTATTTTGCAATTAAGCTTAAGAAAATGTTCCAGTTTCAATGATTATTGTAAATTTAAAAAAAAAAATTCTGCGAATTCTTTTAATAAATATAGCAAATGATTAGTTTTATTTTTCTTACTTATTCAAAAAATAAAATTTCAAAGAGAACTTCTTTAAGAGGTTTAAATTTAAAGTACTTTTTTAATAGAAAAAACTTAAAGGGATCATAGTTTTTTTTTTTTTGAAGTTAATAAAAGTTTTTAAAGGTTTTTCTCATAATGTTCTCTTATTTGAATGTGCTTCTAAAATAATTTTTTAAAATGTAGTTTTGTAAAAGATATATTTTTAAACTGGCATTTTCATTAGCACTTTTTTTAAATTGTAGTTTTTAAGTTCACAAGAGATTAAGTTTTAAAAGGACTTTTTAATGACATTTACTGTCACAGGGATTATTTTAATTATGCCTTTACAAGATCGCTTTTTAATCGACATTTGCATAGCTGGTATTTTCGAAGCCGTTGGTTGTTTGTGAAATAAAAAATATATATACACATTTTTTTTAAGGTAGTCCTTGATTTAATCTGTAAACAATTCTTCTACCTACCGTATTGATTGATCTCCCACAGATTTACAACCTCGCAGAGAAAGAAATTTTAAAAATCCTCCACAACGTTGGGATATATTTTCTATGACAGGACCCTGGAAAAATAAAGGAAATTGTTTTTAATTTACCATCCACTGAGCATTCTTGAGGTGTTGGGTAACATTTTATGAATGAAAAATTGCCACAGAAGAATGGCAAAGGACGGTGTGTATACATATGTTCTCATTTAAACGTTCCAACAACCATTATCTCTTGAGATATTAAAGCATTTGAATTTTTTTATTTTGCATATGGTAAAGTTGATAATCCGACGTACAACCTTAGCCATGTGTAGCTGACGATCTTATTGCCTAGTCGAGCCCATAAGACCCTCAAATTATTTCTAATTTACCACACACGCTTTAAATAAAGTACAACTCACCTCAATATCACGTTGAAAATCAAATAAATTGACTTTCTGCCAGCAGGATCCATCTAAAGCTAAAATATTCCAATATTTGGAGACCTAAACGAAAAGCACACAATTATATTGAACAAAAATGATCACTTATTTGTCAAACGTACTTGTGCACATCTGCATAATGAAACCACATCCAAATATGAAAATATACGTAATAGTATTTCCTTTGGCAGTTGTTTAATAAGTTCATCATCATTATCGTTTGTATTGAGGAATGTTTGCTATAATTAAAACAGACGGGAATGCAAAAAAAAAAAAAACAAATAATAAATTTATTAAAAATAAAATTAATTATTATTGATTAAATTGTTTTTAGTTATTATTTTCTGCTTCCATTCATTTTTCCTTTGAAAATGTAATGAAAGAAAAGATGTGTGAGAAAAATGAACAAAAACTAAATGAAATGAAATGAAATTGCAAGTTCTACACGACCCGATATGAATTAAATCAACAAAATAATGCAAATAAGAATAATAATGAACACATCAAAAAAAAAGAAAAAGAGAAACATTTTAACATTTCCTCGTCAATTTCCTCACATTCAAAAATCAAATAATTCTAACACATTTTGCAAAAGTTTTACTAGTCTGGAATTAATTGGAAAGTGTTAAGAAATGTTAGATATTTTCGGTTTAAAAAATATAATTAAAAATTGTTTATTATAATATTCTTGCAGCTTGTTCGAATAACATACAGTACATTATAACACATTATATGTACATCTTGGGAGGTATAGAACAATGATTAGCACGGCATTTTAAAAAACTGACCACAAAATGACAATTCAACATGTAAAATATTTTTTTGCTACTCGATTTCCACACTTTAAAAAAAATATAATATTTCCAATTTAAATAATCGATAAAATTTATCATTTATATTTTATTTAATATAAATAATTATGGAAAGTGCTAAAATAAACAAATCTTACTAGCAATTTTGCTTAAAAACATGTTGCCATGCTAATGTTTCCTTGTGTTGCTAATCAAATGATAATGTACACATTTGCATAAGCACATGTTGATAAGAAAATGTTTATAGAGAAATGAAGCAACAAAAACTGCTCAATAACCTGAAAACTAGTCAAAATATTATTAACCAATGCGAGGTTTTCCTATTAAATATAAATGAAATTGGTTTAATTATATTAAAAAAAAAATAAAAGCACAGAAATATATGCGTATGTGTATATTTCCTTACATAAAATAAATGAATAAGACACGATATGAATGTTATTTGGCGAATTTAAATTTAATTCTAAATGATATTTAATGAAGATTAATGCTTTCATTGTACATAAAGCGATTTTGGTTTCAACGATATGCACGACTATATTGTTTTGTTTTAAAAATTTAAAAATTAATTTATATTTACAAGTCCATTTTCATCAGATGAATCCACATCCATTTTGTAAGCGTGAGTTTTATTATTGTGTTTGGCAATATTTAATGAATTATTACCAGCAGTGATGTTGGAACTTGTACTGGGGCCAGTTGCTAAAATTAATTCAGTTTTATTTTTGGGCTTCGTATTAATGAAAACCCGTTGAACAACTCCCGGACCACAGCCACTGCTACCGGCAACGCCAGCACTAGCGCCAGCGCCATTACTAACGTCAGATGATAATGTCGACGAGGAAGCTAAAGCCGAGGGTGACGCCGATGTTATAGACGAAGAGGATGACGAAGAAGAAGATGAGGCGGAGTTATTTGAAGCAACAGAACTCCAAAACGATTGGGCCGTACCGACACAACCACTTACACCGCCACCACTGCCAGCGCCTATAACACTTAACAGTTTGCGATTATTGTTGTTGCTAAAACTGAGATTTAAATTAAATGACTTTTTTGCAATTGGATTATTGTTATTTTCACGCATGGCCTTCATTTGGCCATCGCTGTTTCTTTGCTGGCGCGGTGACCTCAAAGGAAATATTAATTCTTGACTGCCTGCACCTTCGCTGCCTGTAGTGCTTAGGCTACTATCGCCAACACTTATAGCTTCGGCATTCATTACATTAACATCAACACTAAGACCACCAACACTACTGTCACCACCTCCCCCTCCGCCAACCATTTCACTTATACTTTCACCAGCTTCATTGATAACACCTGCACTGTTATTCCCACCAATTCCTCCGCCACTATTTTCAAAATTTGAATTATTTTGTATGAACATTTAAATCGGTTTCTGTCCACAGCTTTCAATACTTCTGACTTTTCACTTTACACAACAAAATTTTTCTTTCTCTCAGTTACAATTTCCCACCAAATTCAGATTACTAGAACACATTAAACGTTTTTTTAATATTTTTTTTCTTGTTATTATTATTTTCATTAAGAAAATTTATAATTTCATTAAATAATTTTATTGGAGAAATCATTAAAAAATCGGTTGTAAAATATGATATATGCAAGTAGAATGTATATCTAATGGATGCATGTCATTATGCAGATGTCTGTTAATTAAAATAATAATCTGTTAATTGTTTTGAAATTAAATAGCTCGAAAAAATTAATCAAATAAAAAAAATGCAAGTCTGTTAGGTTTGCATGAACTGGCGCATTGTGTGAACAGCCACAAAACTATTAATTAAAATTATTTGGATTTTTGTTTTACTTTTATTTTGGCTGATAATGAGGAATTGAAGTGACGGCAAAAAAAAAAAAAAAAGAACGAAATATTATAGGGTTTCCTAATTAATATTTATATGTATAAGAGTGTGTGTGAATGCACTCGCAATAGGGAACAGACTAAGGCAAGTCGAACAATAAATACATGCACACACATACATATTTATGAAGTTGCTGGAGAAATAGAGGGATCGCCTCGATATTACTCCCACATCTTATAATACCACTTATAATTGAAAATATGAAATACTTTTGGGTTGTTCCGTGCTGTCCAATATGTGGCACAGGGTATGGTAAGGCATTGCTGGTTTTGTTCTCTTTTGTTGGCAAAAGTTTTTTTAAAATTTACATCTCAATGTCAAGAAATACAAAAAAAAAGTAGATAAATAAATAGATAATAATAATTATTAATAATTTTTTTTTGCCAAAAATACATTGAAATTTGTTGTTGTTTTCAGTCGTAAGTGAGCCAAAATGTGCATTTCATTGATTGCTAATGCATTTGAATCGAGCTATGTAGTTTGCGGATTTCGGGAATTTTTAATTAAAAATGCCCATATTTTTGGATTTCTTTTAATCCTAATGGTTCACAACGATGCAGATCGATAAAATAAAGTTTAACAGAGAATCAAACAAATTTAACGTGGAGCAAAATTAAATACCAACAGCAAATACAAATTGTAGTACCCCTTTCCGTCATCTGGCTAATACGCTGCTCTGACGTTTTTCTCCATTTAAAAGTAATTGTTGCCTTAAATTTGGCAAGTTATATTAAATTGTTCTACAAATAGATAAAATTGAGTAAATGCAACTGTGCTGAAGGTTGGTTTAGTGAGCCAAAAGAGTTTTCTAGTTCGCAACCCGACTGACATGAAAATTATAATGTTAAAAAGTAATTAATTCGCCTTCTTAATGTGTGTCTGTTGCTCTCATGACTCACAATTAATAATTGGTTAAAACTTTGTTTGTAAATGTCACGTGTGAACAGAGAAGAGTTTCAAATAAATTGACCCAATTTGCATTTATGCCTAAAGCGGACATCCATCGTTAAAGACATACACGACAATAGAAATGGTGGTGTCAGCAGTATAATAAAAAATATGAAAAATTATCATAATAATATTTATTTTAATATTTTATTTTATTACGGGGACTGTCAAATAATAGTTGTTATTTTTAATTACACTAAAAGCAGAGTCAAAAGTAAATATTAAGCAGAATATAGGAATTCCATTATAATAACTATTAGCTTATATTTATTTCAAATTTAAATAATTATTTTATTTTATATCACTGTAATGCGCATTTTCTAACATGTGAAATATTTTTTAAAGTGACGTTACTAAAACTCTTACAATCATCTGCTTACAATGTTGCATCATTTGCAACAGTTTGTACGTCAAGAAACGGCAGTTGTAGCAGTGGAATTCAAAGAAAACTTCAATAATTTAATGGGAAGGGTATGACGGGGCTTCTTTAATGAAATCACACAAAAAAAGGTCTCTGTCCTTTACTTTTTTATACACATTCAAATTTACTTATTGAATTTCTAGACAACAGAAAATGATTTTTATTGTCAACAACCTTTAGCGTCAATGAAATTGCCATTGTTTGTTATCACAAGCAGAACACCAGCAACAATTTAATAAATCAAATGTACATTTTATTAAACTTTCCATTTTGCTTACTATTCCCTAGGAAAAGAAGGAGAAAAAAAGAAAAAAAAAACTTTATGATGGCGTCAACCAGGCTAGACTACTAACGACTCCCAGAAAACTTTGATGGTCCTTTTAACTGTACATGTGCTATCCCAGCTCGTAGTAATTTTCAAAGTTATTCACTTCAAAACTAATTTGAGGAGCAACAACACTGTCAAGACTGTCTTTTTGGTTTGATTCTATCTAACAAGTACAGTGTAGTGAAGATACGCATGTTTAACGAACACAGAAATTTCTTAGCAATTATGTCTGTTACTGTTTTTTTTTTTCCTTGTTGAAAGAAAATTCTTTGTTACTGTAGGGCAGTTGATATTTGTTTTGAATGGTTGCAGCTGTGTTGGCTATTAACAGTTTAAATTGCATCAACAAAAAAGGATGTGTATTAAAAAGGATTCAGAGAGTGTGCTGGTGTTAAGTCTAGGATGAAAAATTGGTTGAAGGGTTTTGAGAGGGTTCTTTGTTGTCGCTGCGTTCATAATAGGAAAAATTAAAAAAGAAAAATATTGGCGCCTTCGCTCCGTCACAGGATTCACCAAAGAAGAGACAAAGAAACATTTACAGCAACTTAAAAATTATGAGTTGAGTAAACGATAGTAAAAAGTGTTATCAAAACCTTATAGTAATCGTGCAAAGAAACCGCTGGCAAACATTTAATACTCTCAAGGCAAATTGGCAAAAGAAGAACTCAAGTGCATAAAGAACGAATAAAAGAAATTTATTACGTACTACGTTCCACCAACCATCATTGTCCATCCCACTTGCATGTTCGTATGCATGTATACATTTATTTTATTACAAGTGGCATTGAACTCTATCATCAAGTCATGAATGTAAAAGTACATAACAATCTCACTTTATGCATGCTTTATTTAACCAATTTAGTACATAACAAAAATATGAGGGACGATTTTATTCGCATGATATTCATTTTGAACAAATGAAAAGAGTTTATTGGCATAAAATTATTAATGATTTTGTTTTTTTTTTTTTTTGTTATCTGTCAAAGTCAGCATTGCAACACTGAAATTTTTATGTACCAGCTGGTCAAAGCTAAGCATCTGATTTGTTTAAGAACTAGAAAAATATTTTTATGCAATCTCCAAAAAATTAATATTTTTTTAGCTAAATTAATTTCAGGTTCCAAGAACCGCTCTAAGCAAGTAACTCTTCTGAATATTCTGATTTTGATGCATAACATGCCCCACCGACGAACGATGAATATGGCAACCTTGAGCGAAGATCAAATTCTGTACTCCCCTTTATTCACTTTTGTCCTATCATTAAGAAACACAACACTTTACAATGTGAACTTTGCTTGTCTAAATTGGGTATCAATGTCAGCTTCTCACACCAAATGTTTCCAAATAAATAGTTTGGCTTCAATAAAGTATCGATTCTTCAAAGGTTCTGTTCTCAAGTTCTTAATTACATACATATATAAAATTAGATAAAAGAGAGGAACTTTGCCGCCAATTGCGTTTAATTTTTGTATTTGGCATCGTACTATAGATACATCCATACATATGTATATATACAGTGATGGTGATTAGATTAGTACACTTACTCATAGTTATCGTGTTGTCCAACTGTCAAAATTATTTATTTTCAAATCTATGACAAGAACAAAGTACGGGAAAATATTTAAAATTATGAATTTCCTGTACAGAGATCCCCCATTAGACATAGAAAACTTGTGTTCCAACCTGTGTAAGCCCAATGCAAAACAAAATCGCAAAACCAGCGGCAACACGTAATGCCTTTGGTTGCCGACAATGTTGTTTTCCTCCGGACATTATTATACGGTCTCACAATGTAAACCGTCGGCTTATATAAAAAAGTGTATCTCTGCTGTGATCGGTGTGTTCCACTGTCATATAAAGAGTTGTACTGCTTTGAATTTGTAAACAAAAAACAGCTGACTGAATGGCACACTGAAAATACATTGTTAAAAAGGTTGTAGTGTCACAATATGCTTTTATATGGAAAAAAGCAACAACATTTTTGCGTTAGTATGTAATTTTATGAAATAACGCAAATATGAGCCAATAGTATTAAGTAATTATTGTTTCGATGCCGATTGTCACCCTGCTATAGATTGTAAATTGCGCAAATGAATTATCAGATATCAATATAATGCAACTATTAAATCTAGCAAATTAGAGGATGCAATTTAATAATCAGTTCTAAGATAAATTCTGTTCAAAAGCAATTTATTTTTTTGTTTGTTTGATGTTTCATATTGTACAGAAATTCCAAAAATTTCAGAAATTTTTTAATGTCAGAATCGTTATTATTTTCTTTTCCAAACTTTGGTACCCACTTCATATTAATGGTTTTTCATTATATTGCACAATAGAATTTTATAAAAAAAAGGGGGATTCAAATTTATAAAATTGTTTTGACAATTATATTAAAAGTTTTTGCATTTATTTATTATTAGCATAACAAATAAATTTTAAATATAGTTTTAATAATATCATTATTATTACATGAGTCGACATTTTAGACTAAAAGAAATTAACACATTTGTGTTTGATTAAAAAGCACAACGGAAATGTGCTAATCTCATGTTCACAACTGTGATTATGCACACAGCACGTTCGGGTTCTTATTTGTTTCAGCAGACACACATACTCATACGCATATGTAAATATATATTACATATATACATTTTTTTGCATAATTGACGAGATATGATGAGCTTCATTTAATATAAGAAAAAATAATAAAATATTTAAATACATTTACTCGTACGCAATACGAATAATATATGGATTTATATGTGTCACGTAAAACGAATTTTTCTTCATTGCTGTAATATTCATTGCTACCGCTGCCGCCAAACGACTTGAGAATATTCGCTGCCATTATTTAAAAACAAGGAAAACATTTCAATTCTGTTTATTAGTGCTGACAACATGTAGCGTGTTAAACTTTCAAGGCCTTGTCACATAAAATACTCCAATGATATACTTTGCACTCTCTCAACTTGCAAACAGTTGTAGACGGGAAATATTGTCAAAATCAGCTGTTTTCAAAAGGGCCACTAAATGAGTGGTGGCCAATGACTAGTGTGACACTTGTCAAACTACTAAACCTATACCTATACAAAATTTAAAAGCCAGCCAACTGTTGTTCTTGGTGTAAATGGAATATGCTGATATGAATACAAATAGATGAACTTAATTCTCAGTTGAAGCTTTATAAAGTATATGTATAAAGTATTCTATGTGGCTACACCTTTGAAACTGGCTTGCTTAGAACTGATGTGCAGACGACAAGCATGACAATATTTATAAAATGATAAACGATGGGCAACTAAATAGACAGAGAAAATGTTCAAGATTAACACTCGTATGGGCTTGAGAATTTAAATGCGCAGCAGAGTTACTATAAGGTCTTTTGTGGTAACGTCTCAGAATTCAAAACCACATAAGCCTTTAAAATAAAGATTATTTACATACAGAACTATTTTTCGAAAGAAATTGCCATAGAATGGTTGCCACTAATGTTGCCATTCTAATCACTACTGCACTAGTATCCACATCATTGCAGCATTTTACCACTTAGAGAAAAAAAATTATTATTCGTAATAGTGACACCTTGACATTGCAATTCAATGTTATTAATATTATGACAAAAATAAGATTAATAAGGAAAATATATATTGGCAAGCACTATCAAAAAGTTTTGTCACGTTTTAAGTGTTTATTTTCTCATGTTGAAAAGTTTGCCAGTTACAAAGATAAATAACTTATTTTTATTTAGATTGAAATTGATTTATTTATAATTTTGTTTATCCTTTTCTCTTTAAATAAATTATTAGTAAGCTTTATATAATTACATATATGTATGTACATATATCATTTCACATCAATTTAAAATGAATAATAATTTCCTCAAATAAATGCAAATGAACAGGATATTGAGCACAATTAAAAAAGAAGAAGGTATTGATAATCCGAATATTAATTTCCTGCATTTTATATACATATATGTATGTATGTATGTATGTGAGTACGGCTTTGTAAAAAACGAACTTGAATTTAAGTATGAATTTACGTATCTGATATAATTTCACATAAAATTCAAATTCTTAGGCATTCAAGAAATAATAAAATCCCAAAGTCTACTGCTAAAATCAATAATTTTTTATAAATAAATAGTTTGAAATACTTCTGAACTATATAGGTATTTTCATTCATTTAATAAAACTTTCATACATTTCATTTAATTTTTAATTTAAGATACTATAAAATATCGATTTAAATAGATATGTAAAAATGTATGCATATCGTTGGCTTAAGTATCTTTTTTTTCAATAGAGTTGTATTCGTGCTGTCAACAAATGAACTTTATATTTAAATCCCTAAAAAAAATCTTACATACAATATAAATGAAAAAAATGTACTGCAGAGTAGATATAATTATGCCATAAACTAACACTTCTTACAATTATTTTTACAACGACAAAGAAGTGAATCAGTTTTTAATTGAAAAAAAAAAAAAATAAAAAAGAAAATAAACTCCTAATTGCACAATATCTTTATAAATCAGGAAATTTTGTTGTGTATTTTTCACTAATAAATTTCTTGCAATAACAACACAACTTCCCTTTTGTTTGTTAATTATCTAACAATTTTTGCTTTTTGTATTTGTATTTTTATTTTGTATTTGTATTTATTTATGGCTTAAAATATTATGAAAAAAACACGCGAAAGACAATGCAACAATTACCAAAAAAAAAATTGTCTTTTTGGAAACAGAAAAATGAAATAATAATGAAAACAGAGATGGAAAACTCATTATTATCATAATTTCCCAAGTACATACTTTTCGATTACTCAATTCTAGAAGATAAAATATTTTTTGGTTCTGAAATTTTTTCATTTATAACTGAAAAACGTCCTTTACCACATTCAGTGAAAAATAATAGGTCTAATTACAATTATTAAGAAGGAATGCTTAAATTTATTTCAGAAAAATATCCAGTAGTTATTTTTTTAACACTAAACCAACACACATTAAATTTAATTTAAGTTCGTTAAAAAAAACTATTTTTTTCCTATAATTTTCAATTGAAGAGACTCTCACTCATTTCATTTGATTAGATTAATGCATCACAAATTCACAAACAAGCAAACATTTTTTGTCACTAATTTCTGGCAGCATTTTCTCAAAAGTGTTGTTTAAGAAAAAATTGAAAAAATTGAAAAAAAATATAAAATATAGTTGCTCACAAATATGCTCATTCATACTCTCTTTCAATAGGAAAACAATAACAATCCAAAAAAGAGCAACAAAAACAAAATATAAAAAACAGCTGATGACGTTCAGAATAGACAACAAAAAATGAAACCACACAAACTATGACAATCTAACCTTTAAAGCAACATAGTTATATCTCCACAAGATAAGAGTTGGCAGCGTATATATGTATATGCATGAGTTCACATACAAACACATAACCACCAGAAAAAACCAAACAACGTGATGTGTATAGAAGTATGTATTTATGTATGTGAGCGCCTTTCTATGTTAACGGTGTGTTAGTAACATACTCCACATAAGATATATTTTGTTTGCGATTTTTGTGCACTCAAAAACTCTAGACTTTGATATTTGTTAAGATATCGGTATCTAGCATAAAAGAAATGATAATGCGTAAATACTTAACATGTGTGTAGTATGTACGCGGAAAAACTTTGCAACCAGAAATACTCAAGAAATGTAACAACGACTACTGGAAGAATAACAGGAGGCGATGGTTTCGAATGGTCTTAATTTTGTTAAAAAACGAAACTAATCCAAACAATATAATAATTTTTGAGCTACATGCACGGAACAAAGAGCACTCAGGTATGTACTTACATATGTACATACATATGTATGCTTGTATGCTATTACAAAGCTACAAATTGTGATTACAAGCTGCTTAGAGTCTTTATATTTATGTATGTATGCATATAACAATGAATGAAAATCTAATAAAAAAAATATTAAGAAACAACTGAAGAAGGGAGAATAATAAAAACAATAGGGAAAAAAGGCATGAGCATGATGATGGCGTTGTGATTGGGTAGCAAGAGGCTGTGGGGAAGTTGAGCTTTTTTTTTCTAAACATCCTTGTGCCATACAACTAACTACGTACTATAGTTGTGTTGTGATGATGATGAAGTGAGAGTAGATTTCGTTTTTCAAGCTAAATGAAGAAAAAAAAACTAGAAATTTTTTTAAAAAAATATGTAAAAATAAAACAAATGTATGTATCTATGTATGTTTGTCATGTATAAAAACAAATGAGAGCATAAAAATAGCATTTATATTTATATTATATTAACAATAATTTTATGAATAATCAAACTACGAAAAATTAGCAGTATTGTTGAAAATAATGGGATTCATTAAAATTTAAGTTCACATTGTCATACATTTTATATAAAACCTGCAAGAAATTAGATGACTTATGCAATTTATATTTTGCGCTCCCACACCTCAAATTATAATTCGTGTGTAAAGACTCAGTTCGCAAGGAACATCGTTAACTAAAATTATGCAGTTGGTCTAATTTACAGATATTTTTAACCTTTTAAGAATAAAAAAATGTCTTGCAATAAAAGTGGCCTCTTTTGGCATCAGCGAAAGAACAGAATTCTTTCAATGTTCTCAAGATAGAAATACCCTGGAAAGGTGTTGACCACTACAAACTGCGTAACAGTAATTAATGTGACAGAAATTCAATACTTTGGGTTCATTCAAATACTTTTCCTATTTACTATTTCTATTATGCTATTCCTACGCTCTCAACTGCTTAACACACGCTCTTAAAAAAAATGCAAAAACAAACTAAAAATATCTTAGAAACATGTTAAATTTGAAAATCTTTTTAGTTTTGCGAACAGTTTTTGCCCAAAATGGAACTAAATTACTTTTAATATTAAATTTCATTTTTTTGAATTTTAAACACAATTTTTTTTTTGCAAATTTAAGCACTTGAATTTTTTCACATTTTCCACTAATTCTCTCCCATTTTCTTTACATATGTATGCATATGTAAGTTTATATGGGAATTGATTTAATTTATTTATACAAAATTAATTATACTTCAATAATTTATGGAGTTCAATGGAGTTCACTTTAATTATTTTATTCCCTCTTTCTTTTTTTTATTAATAAATAAGAATTGTTTATTAAAGTTTAAAAATGAACAAGAACTTTTTTTGAAAAACCAAAACAATACAGGCTGGATTATTAAAGAGGGTTTTAATTGAAGTAAGATTTTTTAACTGCCTCAATTTTCTTTGTTTTATTTAGCATACATATCTACATAAATAAATATTGGATTTCATTGCCTTTAACGTTAATATATTTAAATTATTTCTTTCTTATGAGAACTTACGACCACACAATGTTCGAGAATAAAAGATATATGCATGCATATGTATCTTGTGGAAGTATGTATGTACTTTTATATATCTGTATGAACACAAACAGAATTTATGTAAAAGCAATTTCTTTTTTTTTATTTTGCCACAAGTAGAAAAAAACAGTGTAGAAGCCACTGCTTCTTATAAATTCTAAAACTTTGCGCTGCTATTTATTTAAATAATCACTATAATCTTTTTTTTACATAAATTTTTTTTTTTGCTTTATGTGTTTTATCTAATTAATTAAATATCTTTTGAACGCAAAGTGCCTCTTGCTCATTGTTCCTTTTACTTAAATTTTGTTATATTGTGTTAGATATTTATTATACATGGTATATATTCGATTGATTTGACTTGTGAGCTTTTTTTCCTTCTATTTTTTTAGGTATTATAGTTTTTTCATTTCGTTTACGATTTATATTTAAATTAATATTTTTTCTAGCTCTTGTTCTGCATGTGTGTTCGTTCCAAAAGTCAAATTATAGTGCTTTAGTTTTCAATGTATCTGCAGCTAAACTGGTTGGTTTCGTTGTGTTGTAAAAACTGTGCTGCTCAACAATATTTTGAACGAACACAGTCACAAGAAGCAAAATCAGAAGAGAAATAAAAACAAACACTCACTTAAAAACACAATGCTTCTAAGAGCACAAGAGTTGCCAGACACTTATAAATTTTTCTTAGACACATAAACCAAAACTATTCGTGACAAATTATTGAAAATTTATTTTTTAAATTATACAAATTTTCTTTTCATAATTATTTGACACCATATTAATACAAATTGCAATTCGTAAATTCTAATAATATAATAAAAATGAAATCTTTGATATTAGATGCATATACATACATATACATATTTATACGTTTTATATATTTTTGTTGAAAAAATACTTCTATTTGCATCTATTTTTTATTTTTTGTAAAAAGAAATTCCAGAAAAAGTTAAAATACTCAACTTAAGCAACACGGGTAATTTTGGGAATTTGGTGTTTCTCCAATTGTAACTGATATCTAAGACACATTGGTAAGCACAAGTGTGCAGACGAGAAAAAGACAACAAATATTCTGATTTAATTTTTTGCGAAAGCTCAAAGAAGTAAACACAAATAAAAAAATAACAAAAACAAATGCTGAGTACGAAACCATATGTTGAAGTGGGGATACACAAACAGGAGTGTGTATGTACAGATGCAATAAATAAAGCAGAAAAACTTGCAATCTGCAAATGTAAATTCAACTCTCCCTTTATTGAGTTCCTTTCCATCCACTAGTGACGGAAAAAAATAATTTGTATATGCAAGTAGAACATTTCAGTACAAAAGGTACTTTTTTCGTAAGAATTGTACTTTAACCAACCTTCACAATATTCTATCTCGGAGTTATTTTCTTTCACGAAAATTTTACATAATCAATTTATAATCATTTTTCAATTATTTTTGATTTACAATTTTTTATTAAATATTATGCTGAGTATTAAATATTGAGGATTTTAATGTCATTTAAAAAAATTAACGTAGTACAAAATGCTTAATAGAGTTTCTTTCAATATCCCGGCATTTAGGCTAAAACATTATAAAAAAAAATATTTTAATTTTATAACAATTTTAAAAACAAGTATATATATATATATATCTTGTATGCGTTTCAGAATGTGTGTGCGGTTATATTGAGGTGCAACAGAATTTAATCCCTACCGAACGTGGACCTTACGAAAGCGGCTTTAAAATGTTATAGTTATTTGAAAAATATTGCAAATATGAAGAAATCAACTCGTGTAGTTATAAAAATATATTTTGCTACTCTGGTATACTAAAAAAGTACTATTCCAGAGTAATTAAAATTAAAATGTTTCAACTCAGGGGTCAGAAATGAAAGTGAATTTACATATGCAATTACATACATACATATATATCTATATATACATATATATATAAATATATGAATTATTCAATTGAAGGTACATAAAGGTGATGCTGCATTTCGACAGATAAGTAATTTTTTGCAGTTAGAGATAAGTACACGAATATGTATGGATAGCATGCATGTCTGTTTTATATAGAATATTGTTAACCCTAAATGAACCGGAACTAATAATCAAAATTATAACATATATGTACGTATGTATGTTCTTTATATACATCGTAAATATCTATTTAAGTACACTCATTGCTGTGGCAATAAAAAAATATTATATACGTATGTATGTAAAAACAAAACGTTTGTAAATTATTTTTAGAAATTTTGGCTTTCGATGAACAATACTAAATAGGTAGACGTACATGTATGTATGTAGATACACATGCATTACCTTCCTACATGCACGAGTATTTCGAAATAATTTGATAACATTTTAATGACCTTGCTTTTCATATTCTAAGGAAACGTTGCCACATATCTCAGTTAATATGTGCATCTTAACAACTATTTAATAACACTGTACTCGGATTATTATAACTTTCTTTTCACACCGAATGTAGTGCTACAAAGTACAGTTTGGATAATTAGCGGATCGTAGTATCATCTACATAGACAACAGCATTTTTATATGCATTAAATTATTAAAATTAATGTTACATTGAATGTTTTTCACCAAATTCAAATAGTAACTTACAAAGTGCTTGAAGAAAACTAAAAATTGTTCCAACATTTTCAAAGAAAACAAAGTTTTTTATGCTTATGATGATCATAAGCATAAAAAACACTGGCTATTTTTCTCGGCAAAAGGTTTTTATAAAATTTGTATTTCTGAACAAAAAAATCTACAAAAACCAGTTTATTTTCGTTGAATTTAACAAATAGAAAAGAACTTTGCACTATTTAATCTAGAAATATTTTATTAGAAAACTATTTATTTTAAATTCCAAAATAAAGATTAAAAAAAGTGGCTTATCATTGGATGTAAAACTATGTTTGGTATTATTGTTCTTTATGACATATATCTACCAAATATATACAAAATGGTCATCAAAATCGAATTTTCTGTACTTAATTAAATTTAATTTAATTTTCTTTACAAAAATTCATAATTTACGTGTATATGAAAAATCGACAATTTTTATTACATAATTTTGCATTCAAAATCAGAAAAACCTGTAATGCTCTAAAACTGCACCAGCTGGCAACATTGTTGATATAAATGTTTCAAATCTGCAAATACTCATATACATTGTTCTTACTTCTCAAGCAAAAACAAAACTAACAGTACATACGAACGAATGAATACTCTTGTATACATCCTTCTGTTTTCGCAGCCAAGTACACATATGCAACACATCCATGCATGCATGGATTTGTAATTCATTTGTTTAATACTCTCTGCATGTTTAAACAAAGAATGCATGTTTTAAGAAAATATTACATTTATTTTAATTTTAAAAAAAGATGACAAAAGCATGTAAATGAAGAATTAAACTACTTTTTGCTCACTCTCGTTTCATGATAATTTTAAATGCGCTGTATGCTCTGTTTGGTAATGCGCATAAGTTGTTAGTGTTTTCGTAAATATTGGTCTTCTTCTTATTTATTTATACATTGCACCTCTTTCTCCACCTCTTTTTACACTCTAGTAACAAAGATTGCAGCTAACTGAGGGCAAAGCATACGGAGAAAACACGGAGCAATACAAAAAATTTTAAAAAGAATGAAGAAACTAATAAAGTAATGAAAAGAAGAAATTTCACTTGTAATTAAAAATCATTAGGATGCACTTGTTTAACACATTTTTTTTAATTGCATGTTGGCGATGGAGGACGCTGTATTTACGTTGATACTTTTTTTTTACAAACTTTCACACTTCACGTACAAAAATATTATCCAAATGAGTTATTTGTTGCACAAATCGTTATTAATTATATCTTGCGCTAATTTTCTCAAAGCCTTTTCGTGTAAATATTCCAGTAAATTAATTGAACTTGGGACATTAAAGTCAAACGTATAGTGGTGAAGTCGTCCGCTACAGATCAATGATTATGAATTTTTTTTTGATCTGAATTAGATAATATGAATGTCAATATCATGAGGTTTTAAGAACATGGCTGTAACAGCCAGACAACGCATACCGTACCACATATTCGGCACCAGATATTTGATTTGATGGCATCAACTCTCTCTCATCGTGTCGTAATCCACAATATTTCTGTCAGTGTATCTGTCTTTCATTAAATCCACATGGGTATCGCATTGTTTTTAAGCCATAAATGAAAACAAAAAAAATTAATAAAAATAAAAAGATTTCCACAAATACATGCCACGTACTTGTAATACTCATCTGTCTAAAGATGTGATGCTAATTTTGTTATGTGAAGGAAAATATATACAATTTAAATAAAAAATTAGTTAAGTTTTATTTACATACACATCCTATAAGTCACAAGTTAACCTGACAGTCAGTTCCTATTTTTGGCCAACAGTGAATAAAATTGGACCCTACGCGGTGCATGGTTGTTGTGTTAACAATCTATAACAATTGATATTTTAAATGCATTTGCTGCTTAGGTTACTAAATTGATTAAATCCAATAAATAAGAAGGTCGCCAAAGTGATAAAATGTGGTTTTTCAAATTTTTTTGAATATTGCCAATATAATACCGCTTGTCACATTCCAAGAAATAATGCGTTATTT
This sequence comes from Ormia ochracea, assembly GCA_963402855.1. Taxonomy (NCBI): domain Eukaryota; kingdom Metazoa; phylum Arthropoda; class Insecta; order Diptera; family Tachinidae; genus Ormia; species Ormia ochracea. The sequence goes on from OY727109.1 coordinate 51,134,464, forward strand.
ACCCAAGAAATTTAATTGCCTGGTAATATTAATTTAATCGGCCGCCACGATCATGTGATTTGACACCGTGTTTTTTCCCTCAAAAGAAAAGTATGCATCAATAAGCCAAGAACACTAAAGCTAAAGAGCTAAAAAATTAGATAATTCGTACAGGCCCATATTTTAGCAAAAAATTACTAATTTAGTCATGTTAAACATTTTGTATGTCTGAACAAACCTCGCCTTACTGGTGAAGGCACCCGAGGAACAGCTGTGTGGCTCGTAGTAAAAGAAAATATTACTTGGAAATATTTCATATTTGTCGCAAACAATACTTAAATGCAAAAGTATTTACAATAAGTACCTACACAATGCATGCATGCGCGGGTATGTATGTATGTTCAAGCATACTTAATATTCAGTCGTATATGCATGCGAAAACAGTTTGTGCATGTAAATATAAGAGACGGTTCGCCCATGCCCAAATGTGTACGTATTATTACAATTACGTTTACTAATTATTTAAAGGCAAATAATGTCGGTCGTCGTACACAAGTCACTCATCCACTTACAGCGATATCAAATGTTAACCAGATCTCATTTGAATAAGTTGGTTTTTAGAAGGCAACTACTTTCTGCTACACAATTACAATTCTCATGTTTTAGAAAGAAACGAAAAATGCAATGCAAATCTATGCACACGTAATTTGTAAATGTTATTTTCACTGGCGTTCTTTTGTTTGAAATTGTTATAAATGTATTATCGATTCTCTTCCGGGTTAAGTGGCTTTTATAAAGAAAAAACAATATCTGTGTAAAAGAAAAATATAATGCAATTGCAGTAGCAAACATTACGCAGACAGCCAGAGATGCGCACTCTTATGCACATGAAAAAATTTTAATTGCAAACGAACTTAACAGAGCGATGAAATAAGACCGAAATTGTTGAAACAACTAGGAACAGTATTGCCAATAAATTTTTGGACATACTAAAATAGTAAAAAACGCTCGCTCGCTCGCTCGCACACACGTACACACACACACACACAAAGAGAGAAAAAATAAAATGAAAACATAACCTTGTCCTAATTAAAAATTGTGCAATAAAAGTAAAGCATAAAGATATAAAAACTAAAGCAATGAAATGAAAAAGAAAGATTTACAGAGTCATTATTGAAATATGTGTTTGTTTTAACTTGACATGCAGTCAAGAATGCCATCATTTGAATTGGGAATCAAGGATGGCAATTTAAAAATCAATTAAATTATACATACATAAAAGCGTAAATGAGCCCACATACGGCGGACTGTTTTATAATAATCCCTTCCAATTCCACACTAATTTTACTACACTTCACCATACAAAATGGAAAGAATGCTGTAAAATAATTTTGTCATTCCATCAGCTGCTGCTAGTTGTTGCTGCTTGTATGCTTTTTTGGCTGGTTTCAACAATACTAATTCGAACTTTTCAAATTCTTATAAAAAAGGCGAACTCATTAAACTTTGTCCATCTATCCGCCCAACCAGCGGAGAGCTGAAATGTTTGTTATTTTTCCAGTCCTTGTATTTATCAACCGATTTACAAACGCTGCAAAGTTTTCTTGCTCATCAAAATATTTTTAATGGAATTTGTAGTGTTCCCTAATAACAGAGTTGATTTCTTTCTCACCCTGCCTTGTATTTATTTATATGGCAAAAGCAATAGAACTAATATTTATTTTTAAGAAAAAATATAAAGTAAAAATGGCAGAGAAATATGTATGTACATATATGTATATAAATAAATGTTTATACAATTTTTAAAACAAAATACCTACCGTTGGTCTCAAGTAGAAAGGCCCTAACTCATTTTTTTTGCAATAGGCAAAACAAAATACATACCGTTGGTCTCAAGTAGAAAGGCCCTAACTCACTTTTTCAATAGGCTTTTTGAAGTGCATATACATACTTAATAAAATCTATTTCGAAAAAAATGCTAGTTAGAACTTTCCTGATGTCACTATTGAAAAATAAGTGAAGCGCAGAAACATGTAACTTGAACAAAAGGAAGAAGATTGGAAGTGCAATTAGAAAATCCGGTTTTACACACCGAAACCAAGTTAAAGAAAATCAAACACACTTTTGAAGAATCTTTACAGGATACGATGCAAAATTGTTTAGTTAAAACCAGTCATTCAATGCGACAAACTGGAAAATTACATGTATTACAATCTATATTAATGTAAATAAAAAAGCTTCTTTTAAAAGTTGCAATTTTTAATGTTGTTTGTACGATAAAAGATTCCTAGACGAATTTGGTACTTTACTTTGTTTTTTTTTTTTTTTTGTTTAATTAAGACAGCAATAATTTAGTAACAAAAATTTTATGCAACGTGTTTATTATTTAAACAGCTGTTATTTTTCCAATGTAAAAAAATTTGAAACTCCTGGTTGTTTTTTGTTTTTTTTTCATTAATAATAGTAATAAAAACAATCCCTTTTTAAAAGCGTGTTTAAATTTTATACGTTATCGATTAGTGAGTCTGTCAGTCAGTCTGTTCAAAACAATCACTCGAGCGCTTAAGTTAATTAGATATTTACTCAATCATGCCATTTAATTGTTTACTTTTATCGTTCAACATTTAAATCAGTAACAACACATATGCATCTATACATACATACGCACACACTGTCTCATTGATACAATCCCATTCTAATTTTGCTGTAGACAAAGAAGTCAGTTGCAACTTTTTTTTTTCTCATACTTAAGTATGACGAAATATTGGTGTGCGTGAATGGCTCGCTAGATGTTTGAAAATGCATGTCGGAAAGTTGCAAAATAAAAAATATAAAAGAAAATATTGTAAAAACAAAAAACCCGCCATTACGCTTGAACAAAAATATTCTCCGCATACACCCATACCAAATAATTTTCCTACCAACAACAACGAATTTGAATTTTTGATTTTCTTTCTCTTTTCTTTGTAGTTGGAATCATAAAATTATTATTTAAAGATCAAAATTTTAAATTTATGCAACTGCATTAGGGCGCATCTTATTTGTATACACTGACTCAAATAAGTCTCCGTACAAGTACCTACATTTTAATAAAAATGGTGTATTTACCGCGAAATTAAAGGTAGATGTCAAAAAATAGTTCTAAATAAAAGATATTAAATTATATTTTACTAGTCTGTATTTATTTTTTTTTTCTATTTGGTAAACCTACGAGAAATTGAAGTAAATATTCAGCAACTCTGTTTTTTACGCCAAAAAAGTCTCCGTACAATGAGTGTTTTTTTAAAGTAACGGGCTTTTTTTTTTGTAGACAACAGGTTTCTATACTAATAAAAGTAATTTTGGCTACTTTTATTTGTGTTTTCGTAAACGTTAGAACAAAAAATAAAGATTAAAATAGTTATGGACAGCAAAAATAAACAGATTTCAATGGACACTAAAAAAATTATAATAAACTTGAAAAAGGATGGGAAAAGTTTATCCGAAATCGCAAAAACAGTTAAAAGACCTCGCTCGTCTGTTCAATATGTTGTTCAGCAATTCGAAGAAACCAAAACAATTGCTAATATACCAAGATCTGGTCGCCCAAGGAAGATTGAACTTCGTTTGGAGAAGAGAATTGTCCGAACTGTAAATGAAAATCCTAAAATTAGTGCCTGCGTTATTGCTGGAAATCTACAATATACTGATGGAATAATTGTCGACCCTCAAACGGTAAGAAATTGTCTTAAAAGAAATGGATACAATGGTCGAGTGAGCCGCAGGAAGCCGTATGTTCGAAAAGCTAATATGGAAAAGAGATTGGAGTACGCCCCCGAGCACATTGATAAGGATTTTTCGTTTTGGGATCAAGTTATTTTTAGCGATGAAAGTAAATTCAATATTTTTGGGTCAGATGGAAGGAAAATGGTATGGAGAAAGTCGAATACTGAAATGGATCCAAAAAATTTGGCACCAACTATAAAGCATGGAGGCGGCAATGTAATGGTATGGGGTTGTATAGCTTCATCACGAGTAGGAAACCTAGTTTTCATTGAAAATACAATGGATAAACTAGCATATTTAAATATACTAAAAGAAAATTTAAAGGAAAGTGCAAACAAGTTGAGTATGGGACGGTTATATTACTTTCAACATGACAACGACCCCAAACACACCTCTGGAGTGGTAAAGGAATGGCTGCTCTACCATGTTCCAAGGAAATTGAATCATCCACCTCAATCGCCAGATCTCAACCCGATAGAGCACTTATGGGATCACTTGGAAAAAAAAATACGCCAGCACAACATAACAAACAAAAACCAACTAAAAAACGTTATAAGGGAGGAGTGGGAAAAAATTGACCAACAAATTACAACAAAGCTTGTTCATTCCATGCAAAATCGTTTAAACTTCGTAATTAATAATAAAGGTGAGCCAACGACGTACTAATAGTTTGTTAGTATCATACCAGCTTAATATGTTGACATTTTCATGAATAATAATTTGCTGTACGGAGACTTTTTTGGCCCTTTATTTTGTGCAATCAATTAAATTGAATGAATTTTACGTTCTTTTATATGAATATAGTTTATGTTTTTTAAAAAATGAATTACTTACAAATGCACTTTTGCAATAAAATATAATTTGACACCTTCAAGCTTTTATTGTTTTTATAATTCTAACAGTTTTGTAATACTAGTCGTTGTACGGAGACTTATTTGAGTCAGTGTATATAAAAAAACAATATTGCAATTATATTTCAATCAATGTAACCAAAAAAATTAAGGGGCCGTTTCAGCCCAAAATAGTGTTTTTTAGCCAATGAAAAGGATTGATGTCATGAGTTTAATTATTTTAAATAAAACAGTTTCACAAAAATGTGACACACCTGGCTTTTCTTTGAATAAAATTTTTACAAGTTTTTACACTGCTGAAAAGCAGCTGCTTTTTGTTACTTATTTCAGTGTTACCACACTAACTTGTTTGAATGAAGAGGATTGAGTTAAGTCAAAGTTTAAACTGTGTTTAAACCGTAGTAACTTTAATAAAAACTCAAATTTAAAATTGCACTAATTTATTTAATTCATTTCAATATAATACACATGAATGCAATTCGGGGAAAATTACATTCATTTTGAGTTTTATAATTTAAGAAAGAAAAGAGATTTGCAAAATTAGAATAATTCTAATAATTAGCTTATTTTAATATATTTGAATAATTTTACAAGTCCTAGCAAAGTAAGAGAAAAACTTCCAAAATCTATTAACTCTCTTCAAAAACGATTTTTTTAGAAAATTTAAGAAAATTTAATTTAAATTTATTTTTTAGAAAATAGAAGCTTCAGGCCTAAGCACTTCGTATCATAGTGGTTTTGGGTTGTCCGGAATTTTTGATGTTAAGGATGCACCTTCCGTATCTTGCTGCGCGAGCTGAAAATCAACTATAAAAAATGTGTAAACAATTTTCGCGAAGTTATAAGCCAGAAAAGGGGCTATGTTTTCGTGCCTTGGTCAAATGGAATGAAATCGATTTATTTAATTTACGGATTACGAGAAAGAACAATAAATCAATATTGGACGCAAAACAAGCGCAAGTTGTAAAAATCGTTTACTAGAGTTGTTAGATAATAAATACCATGACCTCTAATATTGGTATTATAGCCGACAATCCGAAATCTCTTAAATAAAATGTTGAATTTCACGCAAGAAAAATATAATTTCGTTTTCTCCTATCTTTATAAAAAATGGGATTTTAAAAATATTAATTACAAACTTGAATTCAACAAAAAATATGAGACTGCATAAATGAAGCCTTTCTATTTTAACTTTCCTTGTTTTATCAATAATACAGCTGAATGGGCGCCCAACACCCACTTTAAGAAGGTTATTAACGTTTTGCGTTCTTTGTTACATTAATCATAATATATAAAGGAGCTTGCATATATTCTAAACAAAGACAAGGGAGTTCCTTTTTCATATAACGGACAAAGGGATCACCACACGAAAATGTAAAGAATGTTGTGTTGAGCTTTAAAGCAACAAGCAATTCAAGGTTTATGGGAATATTGAATGGCTGACTTTAAGCAGCGTTCACTTTTTATAGCACATTGTCTGACAGACAGAGCAGATAGAAGAAATTGTGCAATGCAAACAAGATGTAAAATTTATTTATTGTGCTAAAATTTAACAAGTTTCGTTAACTGTGTTTTCTTCTCTTGCTCATTCGTTGCTTCCATTGCTCAGTATTTATAACTACGCTGCACATTAAATGTACAACGAACGCAAAAGCCAAGAGGTTGTGAACTTGTGAAATGCCACCCAACATTTTGTTTATGGCTTGATGATTGCTATTCAACAAACTTTGCCAGAACAAAGAAGGCTTTTATGTTTAAATGTGTAAAAGATTATAAATATGCATGCAAGTTTTCCAAAATGTGTGAAAGGAAAGGGAGAAGCGCATTATCTCCTCACATTAATGTTTTGTGCCTAAGTTTCCATTCGATTTTTTATAATTATCGTATAATTAGAAACTTGTGAAAATTATTGACACTTGCATTCTATAGAGTGCCCCAAAATTAAGGCAAGTTTTTGAATTTTTCACCACCTGTGCAGTAATTGTTGGCAATCCTGAAACAAAACGCAATTCCTCAGCTGACAGTTTCAACAAATAGCTGCCAGCGGGTTTCACTTTACAAAAGAATCAGTTTCGAAAATTTCTAAAAAAATAAAAATTTTTAATTTATATTCTAAAATATAATTTTTTAGATACGTGCAAATTTTACTACAGGAAATTAATTGGATTAAATTGCCAAATTAAGTTTTCATAAACCGGAGAAACTACAGAAGCTTACACAAACTAATATTTTGGGAAGTAAAATCCCATACAAAAGAACTCTGATAATGAAATCGGCGGATTTAAAAACCAATTTTATTATGAATTTAATTTTTCATTTTTATTTTTATTCAATATTACTATTTTATTAATTATTAAATATTGTTTTCAAATTTAAAATCTTACAGAAAGTGTTTACACTTTGAAAATATGGGGAAAATAAAAACAAAAGTAAAAAGAAAATATTAAAGCCCTCAGATATTTTACAAAACGGATAAACTATTAAATAATTAAGTTTTCATTTTTTGTGATTTATGTGACACATCGGCGGCTCCTAGGAGCTCTGAGTTGTACGACATGGTAGTTTGCAAAAGTTAAGGACATTCTCAAATGCGGAAAATGCATGAAAGGCAAATGCAACTGATAAATATTGCAAAACGGCGATGAAATGATTGCTTGATTTTCTTTGTATGTGTGAATGTTTGTAAGAAAATGAATACAAGATGACGATAAAATGGAAATTAATAAAATAATACAAAATAAAAACTAATCATAACAAAAAAAAAAATATTTAATTTAAAAAAAAAAAGAAAAGGAAAAAATAACTTACATCATTACGCTGATTTGGATGTGGGGTGATTTTTCCAAGAGTGTTCATGGCTTTCGATTTAATTTTACATGACATTTAAAGCAAAATCAAAATTAAATACTATTTGCTTTGCGTTAAATAAAGTAACAAGAACTAAAAAGCTAAGCAATCGAAAATAAATGAAAAGTGAAAAACGAATAATCAATGGCAACCAGCATGAATATTAGCGATAGTATTTTTATTGGAAAACGTTCGATTTCATTCAATTTCTACCCACAATTGTATTGCACTCAATAATTTGTTTTCAACTTTTGCAATTTGAAAGCCACAATTTTTCATTTACACCCAAATTAATGGATTGTTACTCTGCTTTATTTATTTTTTTATTTGTTATACATACGTACACACATACATGCATGTATATAGATTATCTTTATATTTTCTTATATATTCCTCTTTTACAATATTTACTTATTTTTTTATTATTATTTTTTTAATAACCCACACAATTTTTGATGTAAATGCGTAGTAAAAGATTTGTTGCAATTTCTTTTTAAAGCATTTGCATGTATTTTATATGTGATTTTCGTATGCACACAAAACAATTTGAGTTACTTTCTTTTTCTTTCAATAAATATCACATCATGCATTTATTAAATTAAATGATTCTACTAATACTTTATGATTTGGAATAAATTCTTAATAATTTGTTTACAATTAATTCCACGCGTTTTCTCCCACCAACTACACTCAAACTGCACTTGTATAAAACTGATCACAAATACAACAAAAAAAAACAGTTTTAATACGAAAATATTCTTTTATTCTTGGCATTTTTGTTGTTTTGTGTTAAATGATGAGGAAAACAAATACAAATTTTTGACTTATTTGTATCTGTTATATTTCATTGTGATTACTTGGAATACTTGCCAGATCGTGTTGTTAATATACACTGAAATAAAAAACTTGCAAAATTTTTTTTAATGATGTAAGATTTTTTTTCGTTTCCTCTTTTTTTTTGTAATTAAAGCTTTTATTGTATTTTTTTTATTTAATATTTTCCTGCCGAACCTACTCACAGCGGCAGCGAAATATTAAAAATAAAACTAAAATAGAAAATACTTAAATAAAACAATCTAAAATACAAAGGACTGAAAATATATATAAAATAAATAAGATTGAAAGAAAATACACAAATACCGGAAAACTTAGGAGATATAAGCAAAAATGATAAGAAAATGATATTTTCGTTATATGCTTAGAAATTACTCAAGCTTAACGGATTTTGTAATGGGATTGAACTGTCATGTAAATATATATAGTAAATATTTCTTTTTTACGCTAAAATATAACTGACTAAATAAAATGGAATTAATTATATTAAATTCAAAATTACTATTTTCAAAAGATTTATTAATTAACGTATACCGCCAAGTGTTGTCATACAGTTCTATAAGGCTAAAATTAAAGAAAATGAAATGGTAAGATCAGTGTTGTAAACTTATGTATAAAGTGTTAATAGTAGTTGCATATTTAGTTTGTGTTTATTGATTATGACCATGTAGGATTGAAATTAATTTTTGTATATTAATAACTTATACAATTATAAATGTTTAATAAAACTCACTGCATGACTGAAATTTATCTATGTGAAATAAATCCGTTTCTTTGCAACAGTTAATTTTTTTTTATAATTAAATTATTTATTTTTATTGAATTGCTTGCTTTAGTATTTTCAAAATAGTACTGTACATAATAGTAGGAGGAATGAGAGACCCAATCACACTCGTCCCATCCTTGTTCTTTTCGCTGTATTTTCAAATCTTCCATCTACCAAGTACATTTAAAACTTTTAAACGCAATTTAATTTAATAAAACAATAGCATAATTGTTATTATATTAATGTTTGCAAACGGAGACCAAAAATATGCTACTTTCATTTGAATAGATCTACACTAATGTTTATGCGACTTGTTTATTTCTTATAGTTGAGTTAAACCTCTACAGGCATGCAAAAATTTGTTTAAGGACAACAATTAAATCAGCAAATTAATTAATCTTTAAAATCGCTTAAAATGTTATTAAAGATTAACTCTAAACTTTAGAAAACGCTGCACATGATATTACTTAAGAAGAAGAAGGCAAAACTAAAGGCAATTTACTTTGTGACACATTCCAAGTTTTTTTTTTAATAGCGGGACTTAATTTTAATAATTTATACAACTTCATAATTGTAAAAATGGTAAATGATTTATTAACATTTAGAAAAATTAATGCTAATTTAAATTTCTCTTCATAGGCCAATTATTCCGAGGATCAATTAGCTGGTAAGTTCTGTAACTCCAAACACTGTCGCATGTGTCGTGGAAAAAAGTTCTTCGCAATTTGGGAGTTGTCATGAACAAGCTTGTGTTTTTGTTTAGGGCTACTTGGGTTTACAAGTGGAAGTGAGTCATAAAGTGAAAAGGTGATTTAAAATATTTTAGAACAAAAACAAAAAGAAGTAAAGAAAATTTTGAAGTGATTTGCTGCCAACTCATCGTTTTAAAATTATTTGAATGGATTATGTTAATCATTTGTATTATTTTTCTTTTTAACAATGCAAGGCAAAAGGTGATAAGCCATATATGGATATGTTGTCTGTGATATGATCACTTTGAACAGATACTCTTTTAATCAGCTTTATTTTTGAAATGTCTTATCAATTTCATTTGACCAGCGAATTTATAGGAAAAATTTTGTAACAAATCATTCGTAAACAATTCGGATAATTGTTAATTTTATTTAGTTTTGTAGATTGTTGGAATCTACCATATAAAGCTCAACAGGCGAATGGAGATACCTGCATATGTATGCATGTCTCTAGGTACAACCATACATACACATTTCAGCGCAGCTTTGATAGGTAGCACACATTTACGCGGCATTTGCCATAAATGGCAGCGTTTTCTACAAGTAAAATTTTTAGTCGGTTATTATTAACGACTTGAGTGTTTGATTTTGTAATAAAGAACATTTGCACATCTATCCACATATATACGCATACACTTACATGTAATTATTCAGCTTAGTTTTTTTTTTTTAATTTGTTATGCAATAAAATATATAAACCGTTTATATAAATTTTTGCCTTTCCGTTTAGTTTATCAAAGCTATATAATATCCTCTTATCTGCAGTATTTTATATAGATTAGTTGTAATGGCATTAATAATTTATAACGTATTTCATATCTTCATATCGGCTTTAACGTATTTCATATCTAAATCACTTTTTTTTCTCTTTTTCCATATTCCGTTAAAAAACTTGCTAATGCTATCATAGCAATAGTAGAAGTTACATGTTCTCTTTCAAAGTAATTACAGGCCTTTCGATATTACAGTAGTCAAATGTAACTTATTGTAATATGTTATGCGAAGCTTTTTTGATTGCGTAAAGGCAAGGTTTTGCATGGCAAAAAAAAAAAAAAAAAAATTGTTGCTACCTTATTTTTAAATGCAGCACACTTATTTTAAAGCCAGTACACTTAGCAAACCATTAGCCATAACGTTTTGGTGTTGTTTTAGTGTTTTCAAACTAGTTTGCTTTAATAATTCAATTATTAATTTTATAAAAGAAATTAATAAAGTATTTATGAGCCGTATGCATTTTTTTTAGTTAATTTGTCAGCAGAAAATGTTTTATTGAATGAAGTATTTTAGTAATAAATATTTTATTAATATTTTTTTTATTATTCCCCTGAATATTATTTTGAGAATACAAAAATTATTTAAATAACAAAAAATTTGCGAGTGTTAAGGCGAATTCATCATTCTTATTCCAAATTCTGTTTTTAAATAAAAAGAAGAAAAAATGTAAATACTGGAAAATGTGTTTACTTTTTAAGGCTTTACTTTTTATTCCAAATTCTGTTTTTAAATAAAAAGAAGAAAAAATGTAAATACTGGAAAATGTGTTAAAAGATATAAAAAAGAAAAAAAATTTGATATAAAATAAATTTGGTCTAGAAAGTGGAGAAATGTTTTCATGTTCATGCCTTATTCTGAAAGTTAAAAGTCGATTTGCGTACAGGCAATAATTAGTGCCTTCACCGTGTGAGGAGTCTTAAGATCTCCTGATAGCATTTTTGGCTTGATCTTTTGCTTGAACACTTCCAGCGAAATTGCTCGAGTATATTTCTTAAATAATATATAAGGAACACCTCCTATACAGACACGCCTTTATAAATTCATTAATTTAATTTTCATTATCGTCTGTATTTAAAGGCGTTAATAAAATAAAATTAAATAGCAACAACAATAATGAAATGAATGGACAAATTTGGTATACAAATACCAAGGCAAACTCATTTGAAACACGAACGTGAGAAGGCAGTAAAAAACAAACGTTCGAACCACTAAAACTAAGCTAATGAAACTTACCACAATTGCAGCCTATTGCAGCGACATGAAGCATAAATAACGTTTAGTTGTTATTGAATTATTAGCCCGTTAAATTGTGTTCTTCGTTCGTGGCTTTATATTCACAAAAGGAAAAAGTTTTTCTAAAATATTACAAAAATAAAGAATTGCTACGAAAATGTATTTATACGAGCCTCCAACAAAATACACATTTACCACCGTCGAAGGTTAGTTTAAATACTGGAAAATATACTGCAAAAGTGTAAAAATCGTGTTAAGGAAAATATTAGAGAATTCTTGTTAAAACAACATTTATATATACTGCATTTTACACAATAATTTAATTAAATATGTTATTGGTTTTTTTTTTACTACTCGTAACACAGATAATGCCATTAATATAGAAACTAACCAATACTGAAGTTTCGTGGTTGCAAATAATGTCTTTTAATAAATATTTCGATTCAGTTAAAGGTTGAAGAAAATGTCTTAAAAAAAACACATATGAGTTTTTGTGATTTAATTATAAGCAATAATTAATGAGATTTTAAATTGATATATTCCAGAATTCCAAGAAGCTTTTAATTTATTTGACAATCGTGGTGATGGCAAAATCCATGTTAGTCAGGTTGGTGAATGTTTGCGAGCTTTGGGTCAAAATCCCACCGAATCAGATGTTAAAAAATGCACACATCAGTTGAAGCCCGATGAACGTATCTCCTTTGAAGTTTTTCTACCCATCTATCAAGCTATTTCAAAGGCCAGATCTGGTGATACAGCCGATGATTTTATTGAAGGTCTACGCCATTTCGACAAGGATGCTAGTGGATTCATTTCATCTGCTGAATTGCGACATTTACTTACTACACTAGGTGAAAAATTAATGGATGAAGAAGTTGAACAGTTGCTGGCCAATCAAGAAGATTCCCAAGGCAATGTTAATTACGAAGAATTTGTGCGCATGGTTATGAATGGCTAAGCATGCAATTGGAGAAAAATTGTAACAGCTGAAATAGGACCAGCCATGAAGACATCAATTATATTACAACACCAAGCGTTATTTATACAATTTCCATTGTTTTCTACTTACATCTAAGTTTTGTCTTTCTTATCTAACACGCTAATCATTCGGTAATTGAATTTAAAAAAGAAAAATACCAATTTTGCATACGTACGGTATTAAAGTATTTTCCAAAGTATTCCACTTTTGTCAGTTGATTTATTTATTTGTTGTTTTGCATTTACTTAAAATTACACTATAAAAAATTAATTGCCTCTTGTTTTCGCAAATATATTTATAAATTGCCCTTCCTCATATTTTTTTTATAATTATATACATAAGCATATTTTTATTAATTTGTAATAATTCCAACAAAAAATAAAAAAATATACATATGCATATATATATTAATGAAAAAACTTATTTACTAAAAATGAAAACATAACAGTGTCCCGCTTATTTAAAATTCCCATTGCCAACTGCAAATATCATTTATATTCAATGCAGTTAAATCTTTATGCAACTGCAAACTGTCATCTATTATACACATTTGAAACAAGATGAAAAAAATTATAAATAAATAAATAAATACGCATTTGTATTAATAACAAGCTGTATTGATGTGTCTTAACTCACCTCTTAATTGTTCATAGTCTGATAGCTGCATGCCAAAACGTTGCGTTATATCTAAAATACTATTGTGGCGACATTGTTTAAAAAATAAATGTGAAAGCAGTTTTAAGGCCGACCATCTGTTGCTGGGTCTCTTTTCCATACAAATTTCAGTAAACTGATGAAATTCATCAGAAAACATGCGTTGCAAGTAGATTTGTTGTGTTTCAGCAGCAATCGTTGAATCGGTTTTATTTGCAGTGGCAATAATTTCTATAAAAGTAATATTTTTATAATTATACCATCAGCTCCAGTTTGCGATATCGCTCGCAATAAACTATTCCTGTTTCAAGTTTAAGAAAATTCCCACATAAATTATATCATAGATTTGGTTCAGTATGTACTTATACCAAATGACGAAACGGGCTTTTTGTATTGAAATAAAAACAGAATTTATTTATTTGTACATACTTGGCAAAGTATTTGTACAAAAGAGCAGGTGGAATGAATACACCCTACGGGAATACAAATGAACACTGTCTTCACACAGGTTACAAACGTGTTAAAACTGAGATTCATCAAAAAACCGCAATATATGCAGTTATTTGTGGTAAAACAATTTTTTTTTTCTTTATTACTAGTAATTATATAAGAAATGTATTCTAAAGCATCAAATAAACGGGGAAAAGAAATAAGATTGTAGGCTTCGCATCCAAAAATATATAAATAGGCTTTGCAAGGCCTGATGTTATCATTAAATGGGATGGATAACCATTAACCAGATATCGATTTTTCTTTTTTTGCTTTATACTAGTAATTATATAACAAATATGTTCTACATAAAGCATCAAATAAACGGGAAAAAGTAATAAAATAGCCATTTGCAAAGACTGAGGTTATTATCACTTAATCCAATGGATACCAACCTAACAGAAATCGAAATTTTTTTTTACTTTATTACTAGCATACATTTAAAAAATATATAAGAATACGAAAAATAAAATTCATCAAAAAGCACAAGATATGCAGTTAGTTTTGGTAAACCAGAAAAAAACCCAACCAAAATCGCGCTTAAAACCTCATTTAATCAAAATTTACCCAAAATATTTATATCATATCAAGGAGAGAAACCTGTTGTAAGTATTTAAAGGAAAAAAATACATAGACTCCTTTATATGTAAATGGAACATACATTGCTAATAAAAAATTTATACTCATATGTGTACTTAAAATTTTTTTAGAAACAAAAAATTAGATGTAAAAAGGAAAAAACTGCAAATAATGATTTTGTTTTGTATATTTTAATATATATAAAAGTACTTACCTATCATTTCATCTACTGCCGGGCAAGTGGAACGATCCAATAATGTTGGCACGTTCCCCCTAATTTTTTCCGTAAACATAAAGGTTGGCTGAGAATCGGCAAAGGGCTCAACGCCATTGGCCAATTCGCAACTTGTGATACCGATTGAATAAATGTCTGATTTTTCGGTATAGCCTATAAGATTCTGTTCAAGAACTTCTGGCGCCAACCAATTTAAACTGCGAATGCTATGTGGTGGCAGCTGATGTAGAGCAGTAACACGCCCACCATGTGACATAAAACTTGTACAATCTCGAAAGCCGGTCAGAACAGCCTTCGTCTGGTTAAGTAGGATGTGGCTAGCTCTGATAGAGCGATGAATATAACCACGACGATGCAAATACTCCAAGCCTGACAACACGTCACGCATTATCAAGGCTATAAGAATTTCTGGAAAACCTTTAAGTAAATAAAAATTATTTATGCTTTAATATCTGCATTTCTTGTTTTTCTGATTCAAAAACTTACTTACCGGTTGGAAAACAATTCTTTATTGTGTCACGGCAACTGCCAAAACACATTAAAGGGCTGACTAACCATAAATCAAATTCTTTTACGAAGGCGGTATAGAATTTATGCAGGTTTGGATGACTAAAATATCTCATGGCCAATACCTCATCCTGTATATTTTCTGCTTCCTCTTTAGTTGCTCTCTCCAAATGATACTTCTTCACTGCAACGTGATGATCATTTGGTATATATTTTGCCATATACACAGCGCCATTGGAACATTTTGCCAGCTCTAGTTTTATGTCATAATCAGGAATATTCCACCCAAACATAGCAGAAATTCCCAAGGATAAAATATAATTGCACCAGATCACAACCGCAATTAAAAACAAAGATGAAATATGTTGTCACGGTAACAGGGTGACACATTTATGTCATAAATAATGGGAGACTGCACAGGGTAGAAATAAATTCTATTAAATCAAGATGATTTCAGAGCCTGTCTTTTTATACATGTCAAAATATCGCTCACGAAGGGAGCCATAATGTCACAAAAAGATGTAATCAGTAAATTTGTTAAAATTATTGCAACAAATCTGACATTTATAACAACATAGTATATGGCGACCACCTTTTATAATGAATATAGAGAAAACAGCAAAAAATATTTCATTTTATATATTACACTCAAAGGTGATAGAAATAAAATTTGGAGCACAGTCTGGACTGCATTAAAATAATTTTTATTAAATACGTAAAAAATGACTGATGCCTGGGATGATATAAAAGCTTTGAAAAATAAACGCAATACGCTGAGAGAAAAGTTAGAAAAACGTAAAAAAGAAAGGCATGGAATATTGCAAGCAACCGTCGGAACTAATATATCAGTATCCTCCAACAAGGATGAAATTAATGCGATGGATGCAATGAATACTGCTGCTGTAAGGAACACAGAAAATGGTAAAAATATTTTTTTGTACAAGCATGAAACTTGTTTACCAACTTTTAATGAAATGAATATATTTTTAGAATCTGACACTATTGTTGAGCAAGCGTTGTTAGAAATCTTAACAGCGCCATCGCTAGTACTACCAATAATTTCCACGCAACTATTAAAAAAAGTATCATTAATAACAAAAACTGCCTTCACCGCGGGAAGTGTAGATTATATATTGAATAAATTGTCTAAACAGGGTGCTGTGTGCGTAAAACGAGTTACGATTGGCGACGAAAGTGGCTCCGAAGTTATATCCTTAGAATCAAAGGTGTTAATAGATTTGTATAAAAATTTCATTAATGAAAACTTTGATTTAACGGAAGAGATAAAAAGAAAATATAAGAAACTATGTAAGTTTTTCCTACTTGACAAATATTTTAAATATCACATTAATAATTCCAATTTAGATGGTGACACGTTAGAGGATAATGTAAGCAATGATCTTCCTGATGAAGGTGAGGATAGTTCTGATCGAAAAGATATCATTGCGAATGCTGATTCAGATGATATTATGGTAAGACAATTTCCCTGCATAAAATCGGTTGATATTTTTTCATGTTATTATCTTAAACTGATATATTATTTAGTCCCTTCTATCTATGCCTTCCACGCGCGAGAAGCAAAGTAAACAAGTTGGTGAAGAAATTTTAGAGCTTTTAACAAAACCTACTGCCAAGGAACGTTCAGTAGCCGAAAAATTCAAGTCGCATGGCGGTGCTCAAGTGATGGAGTTTTGTCCCCACGGGACAAAAGTGGAATGTCTCAAAGCACAACAAGCCACAGCTGAAATGGAAGCTAAGAAAAGAAAAGATTTCTTAGATAATCAAAATAAGCTTAAAGCACAAAAACGGTTGGCTGAAGACGTCTTAAATGCAGACAGTCCTAATGATGAGGTCTTCCCTGTCAAACGCTTAAAAAGCAATGAAGCCGGCGAAATAGCTGAATCAAATGAAGCATTTGATGTAAAAGCAAGTGACTCGGGAGCTGAGGATGGTGAAATTGTGGCAGATAATCCAAAAGAAGAAGTCGTGGAAGACGACCAAGAACAAATGAATGATGAAAATCTACCTCAAATCAGTAAATGTACCAAATTACATTTCAAAAAAATAATCCAATCGCATACTGACGAATCTTTGGGTGATTGTAGCTTTTTAAACACCTGCTTTCATATGGCGACTTGCAAATATGTTCACTATGAAGTCGACACTTTGCCCAATATTAATACAAATAAACCGACCGACGTTAAAACTAATAGATGTATTAAACGTAGTGTAGATCCTAGTGTTACTTTATATCCGCCTCAATGGATACAATGCGATTTGCGATACTTAGATATGACAGTATTGGGTAAGTTTGCCGTTGTTATGGCTGATCCGCCCTGGGATATACACATGGAACTACCTTATGGGACAATGTCGGACGACGAAATGCGTCAATTGGGTGTGCCGGCTTTACAAGATGATGGCCTGATATTTCTTTGGGTTACTGGACGTGCAATGGAACTGGGCCGTGAGTGTTTAATGCTGTGGGGGTAAATACTCGTTTAAATATTTATTATAATTAATTTCAAATTAATTATAACTTGTAGTTACGAGCGTGTGGATGAATTAATTTGGGTGAAAACCAATCAGCTACAGCGTATTATACGCACTGGACGCACCGGTCACTGGCTTAACCATGGCAAAGAACACTGCTTGGTGGGTATGAAAGGCAATCCTAAAAATCTTAATCGCGGTCTGGATTGCGATGTTATTGTGGCCGAAGTTCGAGCCACTTCTCATAAGCCCGATGAAATTTATGGTATTATTGAACGCCTTAGTCCAGGTTCCCGTAAAATAGAATTATTTGGGAGACCACACAATGTCCAACCTAACTGGATTACTTTAGGAAATCAATTGGATGGCATACGTTTAGTAGATCCCGAACTAATAACACAGTTTCAGAAACGTTACCCTGACGGAAACTGCATGGCACCTGCTACCACTAGCGTTACCAGCACTAATCCTGCGGTAAAGAAATAAAAAAAATAATATCTTGACTTAAAAATTGCGGGAAAAATTGGTTTTAATTTTTATTTAATGTTTGAGTGAAAGAGAAAACGATGAGATTAGTAAAAGTAAATAATTTTAACAGCGCACCACTGGCATTGGAAAACCTGCTACGACACTTCGAAAATTTATTTGACATTTTAATTGCAATTTTCTGCAAATTAAAAATTATGAAATATGAGGATACTCATTGGTTTGAAGATCAGTTTGCCACTGCTAAAAGCGAACAGAGGCTGCAGGCTTTACTCTTCAACTTGTTTCTATTTTCATATGTCCCACCATGGGCAGGTGCTTTTTAACGTTTCACATAATTATAATGTTTGAATTAAATTTTGTTTTTAGTCGTATTCATTTATCGTTATTTTTAATTGGATTTTTGTACTTCAAATTTTGTGTCTAATCCGTATCTCGATATAAAGGTTTCAAACTATACTTAGAATCGAAGTAGTAACGCAAATGAAGGAATTAAAATTATATATTTTATTTTGATAGCCAAACACATGTATGCATGTTTATATGCTGAACTTAAATTTATCTACTAAATAATTGTATAATATTGTCATCACGTTCATGAGACAAAATTTTATAAGAGATTTTTAAATATTATTAAAATTATTGCTTTATCTTCTGCAAAGAAAGAAATAAAATAATAATATCTATATATTGAGTTTTTTTTAGATATTTTTCTACAACTCAATTGGATTTCATTAATTATATTCGGATAGCAATAATTTATTATGTACAGAGAATGCATTTATTTGTAAGTTCTTATTATGTTCTATATAAAAATATATGTTTGTATTGTATATATTTTGTTTCCGCTATTTTGTATTTAAAAAAGGGTATATTCAGTATTCACTCATTTTTGTATGGGAGTTTCCACATTTCATCTGACTACTTAATTGTTTGTTTTTTAGAATTATTCACTTAACTTTATCCTTCACTCTTACTAAATAGAAGGCTAGTGATGTTATATTGCAAAATTTGAAAGCAAATTAAGAATGTGTTCTTGTGGAAAAACCCATAAATGTATTTTATTTAAAAATTATTATTATTATTAAAACATAAATTTTTTAAAATACATATTTACATTGCAAAAACAATTAAAAATCATAAATTATTACTTTTTTTTTTATTATTATTCACAGAGTTTTTAATGATAATTTGTGGGAAGAACTAAAGATACGTTTAATTATAAATAAGTTAATCAGTCCAATTGCGAATGTTGAACAATTACTTTTCTTCTACACAAAACACCTCCAAAAACCGATAAATGTTATTATTTATTTACACAAAATTATTTCAAATATAAAATATAATTTTTTTTATTCAACATTTTTTGTATTGGGAGTTTAATTCTTTTTTTGCTCGGAAACAAGTGATTGCAATACTTCTTTAGGAATATTCATAATTGAACTGATTATACAGGCATGTATGTGATTAAAATGTGTTGTATTTAATGTGAGGGTATTGTAAGACTATGGACTGCTCTCAATACTACATAACCTAAAACCGTGGCAGCCGCTACACCCAAACTTGCCTTCCACCAGAGTGTCGGATTTTCAGCCATAAGACCAAATTGACGAAAGTGCCTGCATAAGAAAGAAATACATTTCAAATATTAAATATAATTTCATCAATAATTATAAATATTAAAAATAACGCATAAACACATACGAATTATTTTGAATTAATTATAGTTAATGAATTTAATTACAATATAGAATTACCGGCGCTGCCCTGGTTAAAAAGCAATTCGAAAAGAAAAAAAATTACGGAATGGATAAAAATTAAAGTCGGAAACGAAAGTGACAAAGTGCTTTTTTACCAACAAAAATCATATTGTATTGCATTTATAGAAATATATAAAACATTTACTTATTGTTAATTGTTTAACAATTTATTAATTCATTAGAAGTAGTTCAATTAAACTTACGCCGATTCCCACAGCTGTACCAACCTGTGCTTGTAAAACAGTATCCATGCGGCTTGAAAGCGTCTGTTTCGTTTTATTAATTATTTTTCATTACATCAATTCCACAATGTTTATTCATAATTATTATAAACCAAATACACCACAGAATATGTTTTTATTATTATTATTATTAAATCACCACCACATTTATTTATTTTTTTTTGTTTTGCGTTTTTTTTAACAGGAAAATAAAATTTGAAAATACACAAAAAGAGAAATATTTATTAATAAATTGACGAAATTGGAATTTGCTACAAAAAATAAATACACAATGGCAAGAAAATAAAATAATAATACCAATGGGAATAGAAAATAATGAGGATTTGATGGAAACATAAAGATTTACAATTTAAACAGACGAACAAACACCCAATTTTTTCAAAGTATAATTTAGGTTTTCTCACTTCTTTTTTTTACTTCGTAAAACTACCGCTTAACAACCCAACTATTTTGCTTATTGATCTTATTATACTTATTTTGCTTTTGATCTTTACTGTTCATTTACTCCTAATGGTTGCAGTGTTTAAATATCGTTAGCTGTGCACTAAATGAACTGTTTGTTTTTGCTTCTCAGAATACCGAACTGTTAGTTTTAATTAAAAATAAAAACTAACAAATTACTTTTAAAAACTTAAAACAACAATAATATTTTGTGTTGAATTTTAATAATAGTTAATTTAAAGAAAACTTGATATTCCTATAATTAGTATACAAACCTAAATATTTTATAAACAATACAACTCGCAAATCCTGACGCGTAGAAGTAAAATTAATTCAAACTAGGACAATGGACAAGGCATCAAATGTGTTAAAAAAAATTAAAATATGAAGCGCTAATTTTGAAAGTGAGACAACTCCAATATATATATATACATATATGTATAATAATTTAATTTTGAAAGTGATTACAGTACCATTTTATAATAAATTTTTGGTGTCGGTAAGGAAAAGTGAATGCGAAGCCAGAATGAAATGAAATGACTGGGAATAAGATTTATAACAAAATAAAGTGTTAAACAACTTTCTATGATTTTAATTAAGAAAATCAACGTAAAAAACATTTTTCGATATTTTTCTCTCAATGCAGATAATTAAATATCCTGAAAAAAGTGTAAAATGCAGTTGTCTTACTTCCAATATCAATGGCTCTTGTTTACGTAGATATATCTATAACATATATACATATATAATACTTACGGAAAAGCCGCCATGGTAGCCAATTTACAATATAATTCCTTTTTATCGTTTTTCAAGCTAAAAAGGTGAGGTGGTAACAGCTTGTATTTATTACAAAACTCAGTTGGTTGGAGCAAATAACCCTGGCGACGTTCTTCTAAATCAGCCTTCGTGCCCACAATCATAACTGGAATTTTACTCTCGGCAAAGTATTTAATGTAAATGCGTGCAATATACGCAAAAGAAAGCGGATTCGTATAATCGTATACCAAACAAGCCACATCACAATTGACTTCCTGAGGCTGCAAAGGATCTAAAGCGTGATTGGCATCGATATCACGTAAAATTAAATATTTTTCCTGTCCATAAACCTACAAGGCAAACATTGTAAAAACTACATTTACACTAAATACATTTAACTCTTGTTTACCTGAACGGTATTGCAACAATATCCAACATTAGTTTTAAATTCTTTGCCAATTAAACTTTTTATGTCTTCTCTTAAGAGAAACGCCCTACATAGAGCTGTTTTTCCCGATCTCTTGCCACCTATTACATGGCATATATACACCGAGCGACTGCTTTGTCTTTTTGCTAAATCAATGCGACGTTCTCGTGTAACATGTATGGCAGCTAATTGCGTATCATTTTCATGAACATTAAACCCCAAATATGACAAATACTCCATAGTTTTATATACATCTGTTAAGGTCATTAATGTCCAGCGGCTCAACCAGCCGTTTAGAGTAACCCAACCCTTTTCATTAACTGGACATGACTTACGTATATCGGTTGAATAAGACCAAGGTGGTGTTGGACAAGTGCTAAATAACATTTTGTGCTCTTCCGGCGATAAAGCTCCATCAGCATCTCTGTCATATCTCTCAAATAACGCAATTAAGAACTGCTGACCTCTGTGCGATAACTCGGTACTACTGCCAGGTGGTATTTTCAATGATGGTCTCAAATATTCTTTCGACATTTCCAACTGTTCATTGTAACCGAATCGCCTCAATACGGCCCAAGTTGTTTCGTTACGACCACGTTGTATGAACAAAGAATGAAGAAATAAAAAGCCTTTAAGCGTCACGGAATCGTTATAAATGCCATCAGCCACATTTTTCTGTATAACCGATTTTACTTCGTCCAAAATTTGTGGCTGCAATGGTGTATTGAAACAACGTCTTTGGAATAAGTTGAGCTCGTAATCGTTCAGCAAATTGTCACCATCAATGTCGCAAATTCTAAAAATGCGCACCAGAGATTTCTTACAAGCAGAAGTAAGCTGAAAGTTAATTTGTGAAACGATGTTATCATAGAAGTCGAACTTTGATATCGAGAAAAAAAAATTAATAAATATATACAACAATTGTTAAACCGCAATAGATTTACATCAATTAATTATATGCTTAATACATTGAAGTGGCTCAATATTAACCAAAGGTTGAAATTGAATGTAATAAATTTCATTAAGAAATTAAAAGTGGGAGGTAGAACTGAATATTTGATGGAACAGACAAGATATGTAAGGGAAACTCAGTCATATAACCTAAGAAACGTTAATGATTTTAGACTACAGAAAGTTACCACAAAAAATGATGAAAAGAACATTATTTTATAAAAGGCTAAAGTTATACAATCAGATGTCGATTGAAACAAAAAATTAACAAAATAATATATTATTTAGAAAAAGAGTTGTGAATATTATTAAAAATAATTTATTTCAGAACTGTTAAAATAATTATTGAAAATGTATTTATATGAATTGTTAAAATTAAAGTATAAATAACACTACTTAATATTAAAAAAAATAATAATATAATGGCGATTCATTATTAACCCGTGGTATTGGGTTGATTTAATAAGTTGTTCTAATGTTAAAATTAATTATTTTCAAAATTGGTTTTTATGCAGTTGCAAATTTACTTACATCTTGTTCTTCCATTACATAAAGGGGTGACGTCGGATGTAGTACTGCCTTCTGGGCGTAGTAAAACATTTCCGATATATTGTGCAACGTTTTTGCTGAACATTCTACACAACTTTCAACTTCAGGAAATTCTTCCATAATGCTAAGAACACTCTGAAAAAGAAAAATATGAAACCCATAATGTAAACTGTAATCAAATTGCTTCATGTATATAATACTACATTTATGGTTGAGTATTCGATCAAGTCAACTTTATTGCCAACCAAAACTACTGGTTTCTTCGGATGATCGTCACCCACCGCATTACGTATGAAAGGTAGCCAATGAGATGTAATACGATCCAATGTGTCATCGTCGTCAACAGCATATACAATGCATACAACATGAGATTTGACGATTTCTTCATTTAACGTTTCATCGCTTTGTTCTATATCTGCAAAATGTAGTATCATAGGAAGTAATATGTAAGAGAATATAAATAATTTTATAAATTATTTTAACATACTTGAATAATCTACAATATTTGTTGGCACTTGCTCTGGCGTCACATTAGCAGGAATGGTTATCTCTTCCGCCTTAGGAGGAACATCTTCCGGAAATTCTTCACTTACTAAGGAAAGAATGAGGGAAGTTTTACCTACACCTGGCTCACCAACTAATAATATACGGACGTTTTTTTGTTGTGGTGCATTAAATGATACCATTCTAGATTCTTACAGCCTTTCCTAATAAATTGAAAATACGAAGCCAAACCAAGGCTAGATAAAACGCTGTGGGGAGAGCATTCAATATTAGTTGTTAAAATATTTTTACTATTTGTGCAACAATTATCACTTCCAATCCATTGTTATTTATATTTGTTCATTATTTCTAAATATACTCCTACACTAGCACTATACCGCATAGGGTTCATTTCATATCATCAATATCTTACTCATAAGAATTATTATTCTATTCTTGTTTGTGCCAGCCAATGAAATCAATAATTCTTTGTGGTACTTACATGTATTTGGAATTTAGTTACTATTTATTGTGTTTTCGCTCAGATTTTATAATATGAATATTTTACAACTGAAATAAGCACATTGTAATTGATTGCTTTTATGTTTTTTAACTAAAATTATATAAAACGTTTAACAAAGTATTCTCGGATAATATATTTTTCTTTTCGAATAAAGGTAATTGTTGACAGCTGGCTTTTGTGAAGTTGCCTGATTGATAACAATAGTATTACAGGGTAACATGTAACATATTTTTCGTCTCAATAATAAATATGCTTATTTATTATTTTTAATATAAAAACTTTGGAGCCGAAAGTGTTTCTCGTAACCAAGCTTAATGTATAAAATATATGTACTTATATAATTTTCAATTTAATAACATTTATTTTCCAATTATTTAAATTCAAAATATATAAGAATCAAAGTATGTTCAAATTATTTACATGTGGCAACTTCTGAATTTTCAAAAGAGGGTGCCTAAGAAAATATAATTTTTACAGCGGCATTTTACCACAAAGTATAATTTTACATAACAATTTATACAAAACCCTTCTATATCGTGGTATATATCAAATATTGTGTCTCATATATCATAATTTTTACTTTTTCCATCTGCTTAATAATCTATCAACACGGCGAACGCAAATCAAGGCTGCACCATGTGCGACAAATTGGGTTTGAGGCCTTTCACCAAGCAGAACATATATTATTACTACATTCCCTTACAGGGTTTGTCCAGTTACGGTGCGTTGGCTGTTAATGTCATGAATCCTGCTTTGATTTCGAAGTTATTTACACCCAAAAAGGATTTAACTAACGTACTGCTCTTAAGTTCAGTAGTGGGCGGTGCTTTCTATATATATGGGAGACCAGCTTTGGCCAAAATACCTAATGGCAAGCGGGGTGTATATGCTCTTCTTGGTAGCAGTCTATGGGCTATGGGTTCGGTATTGGCTTGGGCTTTAGCTAAATCGTTGGTGCCAAAAGGTAATGGTGCGGTCGCCACAATTGCTGGTTTGGCTACTGGCGCAGCCATTGTTAAGGTATCCGTTGACTATTTTGAGGACATTGATAAATTGGCGAAAAGCCTTTAAAGTAAATGATGGTGTTAATTATAGCACAACACAAACCTGTGTGCTATTTATTAGTAGTATTAAGAGCTTTGTGTTAACACACATACTAACCAACAACATACTTTGCATTATTCAACCTTTGCCAGATTGAATCACTTTTTTTATAAATATTTTTGTTAAAAATAATGTGGAAGAGAAATAATATACATGCATACTTATAAACCTTACAATTCTTAAAGTTGTACATATACTTAATGCTAAGTTTTTAAGTTTATCCTAAAAATAAATTTTCCTTGTATACCCAGCAGTTTTATTTTCATGAAGTTGAAATGCTAATGAACTTTGCTGTATCGGATATTTGTGTGGACATATAATTTTTTTTCATTATCAGCTCTTTAATCGTGTTCCTTTTTGGTTGGCATTGAAAAACTTCAGTTACTCATTAAATTTTTTTTATATTTTACAGAACAGAAAAATGTGGAATCTGTTTTGGCAGAGTATTTTAGTGATTTTATTTTTCAACCGATAAGTTGATTGCTGCTTTTAGTGATATTTCCCACTTCACAATCCTTAAGGAAACCGAACTTAATCCCATTCTGAGACGCTTTATTTTCCACAAAAAAATAAAATAAGTGGCTTTCGTTTAAAGCAAACTCAGAACTCTTGGATTTAACAGGTTTCCTTGCGGAAGTGTAATATATTTTGCTTAGAAATTACAACAGATTATATATGTTTTACAACGTAATTATATAATTTCCGTCTTTGTTCAGGTGGTTTATACTGATTCGGAAAAGAGATCAATACACAATGTATATTGCGCATGTGTGCGTGTAATTTATAATAATGAAATTGTTGTGCGCACAGCAAATGCATCGTTATAAAACGAGATTCATAAATACACTACTCTGGTATATGAAGTTATAAAAATTTTATTTTTTCATTTTTTACGCAAACAAAAACTTCTATAAAAATGTCTTTACAATAATTGATGATTTAAATTAAAACAGTAATTATCATTTTTGTTTCGATTTTTAATGCAACAACGTAATCTTATATATTATATTGTTTCTATGTTTTACGTTAGTTGAGAGGTGAAAAGGAATTAATTTATAGTAAGGAAATAAAACAAACTATAGATAAAAAACACTGCACAAAAATTATAATTTTGCTTAAAATTAAAAATAAATTATCTTAGATAAGATTTTGTTTTTTATCATCTTTATTAAAATGTAGTTCATTTTAAATTTTTCAAATTTAAAATATTGCTATAAACAGGTTAATAATTATATATATATATATATATATATATATATATATATATATATATATATTGTTTTTGGAGAGGGAAGTGTTGTATTTATTATATCTATACGTATTTATGTATGTATGTGTTTTAGCTAACAAAATTTTAATAAACATTTGACTTGAAATAAAAGAATATTTTATAAAAAATATCTTTATATTTAAACACAAAAAAAATATCAATATGAAAATATAATTTCAAAAAATTGCAATTTATGTAAAAAAATACGTTAATAATTTTTTTTAAATCGTAATGGAAGATAAGAAATATAAGAAAGAGTTTGGAAAAACCTTTACAAATACAGCTATAGTGCTATCGAATAAAAATGAAATAAATTGCAAAAAAAAAAAAATAATTACAAATGTGTGTATTTAAAAATAAAGACGCATATTTAACATAAGCACTACAGAACACCGCTACCTCCTCCTCCCCCACCATCGATTGTACTTGCATTCGTTGCGTTTGGCACGCCTGAAGACAATGTTGAGGATGTTGCAGCTTTATTTTGAGCTGCGGTTTCTGCGGTAGATGCTACAGCTGTTGCCGGCAATTTTACTTTCAGTTGAACCTTTAAAACATCTCTCAATTCATTGAGTTCTTGCGGGCCCTGCATTTGACGCTTCACGCCACGAGGCAGGCCGCGGCATGATGCCAAATTAATTGTACTCATTAAAGGACAATTGGCCAAAATCACTTTAACAGCATCTTCGGATACAGATGAACCACATAAATTTAAATGCCTTAAATGTAAAGAGCAAAATTTTATATATAAATATTAGAATAGAAAAGTAATAGAAAATATAATAAAAATATAATTTGATAGTTTTAAAATACTTACGCTAGACGTGACTCGGCACCTTTGTCTGCCAAGGCACATAAGGCGTTATCTAAAGGTTGTTGCACATTTGCCCATGCGAGATCCAATTCTATTAGACTATGAGCCCACTTTGAAGCAATTAACTCAAGACCCGATCTTAAAAATATACGTACATGGATGTATTTGTAAATAAGTATAACGGTTTTGAAAACGATTTTTTGAAATAATAGAATATTTTATAAAAAATATCTTTATATTTAAACACAAAAAAAAAAAAAAAAAAATATCAATATGAAAATATAATTTCAAAAAATTGCAATTTATGTAAAAAAAAATACGTTAATTTTTTTTAAATCGTAATGGAAGATAAGAAATATGAGAAAGAGTTTGGAAAAACTTCTGAACAAATAGTACTTCTTAACAAATAGAAATGTCTTATTGCAATACATTCTGTTCTAGAAATTAAATTTCTACTCACCCCATATCTCTGGTAACTGAACATCCAGATAAAAATAAATGTTTTATATCCCACGCAGGTAAACGTATTAAACTTTCATGGGTCAAACGGGAACAGCCCCGCACATCTAATAACTTTAATTTTGAAGATGTTTTTAAAATACGTTGAATGTGTTCATCGCCAAAAAGACGCGATTCATCAGTTACGGCCACGGAAAGCTCTTCCAGGTCGGGAAAACCCGGTGAAACCATCTAAAGATGAAGAAAAAGAAAAAAAAAACACAAAAAGGTAAGTTTGCATTGTTGATTTCACATATCATAACAATTTTATATACCATTTCCTGCAGCGAAGCAATACTCAATGTTATATGTGAATTTGTAATGCGTAAAACTTTTAGTTTTGGACAGCCCTGCTGTAGCTTTTCTATATGTAAAATGCCATGAGAAGTGGCTTGTGTTGTAACATTTGAAAGGTCCAAAAGCAATAAATTTGGACAAAATGTCTACAATAAAAATTATGCTTTTGTTAATTAATAGTTATTTTGCTGTAACTGTCACTTATTACCGATAAAACGTTTATAAGTTGTGGTATTCCAGCTAAACGATTGTGCGCCAAATAGAGATGCGTTAAACGCTGGCCCATTACTTGCATAGCATTGCACAAAGATTGTGCTCCTACAGCACTTTTACTAGCGTTCATCTCAACCTAAAAAATAAACATTTTTAATAACTTGCAGAAGTAATTTACCAACAGGCACTGCAAACACTTTATTATATTATTTGCAACTTACATTTATAGAGCTTAAATCCAAACGTTCTAGTTTTTTCATATTTTCAACTAGATACGTCAAATGATCGTATGTGAAATCTTTCCAGCCCGACAAAGTGATACTCGTTAAATTCGGTGCACCCGCCGAAAGTTTAAATAAAAAACAATTGATATCGGAAACCTTCCAATTTGCTGGGAATAACCACAATATTATATACAAATTACATTTCCTACATTTATATACTTACAAACATTTAATTCTGTACAACATCTACAACGATTGTCCACAAACCATTTCAATCTAAGTTCGCTACGATATTTCTCCTTTATCCAAGTACTTAAATCCATTATACGCCACAATGTAGGTGATAAAGAAACGCGACGCCACAGCGAGCATACTTTCCCCAAACGTAAAAGCGTTGGAAGACAGCCATCCTTTCCCACAACAAGTTCAAAAATCTAAGATATTGTTTTCTTAAAATATTTGAATTGTATTTATATTATAAAATCAAAGAAGAAAACCTTCGAAAGTGTGGACTCGGGTAACTGTGATCCCCATATTGTTTGCTCTACCGGTTCTCTGGTATTTTCATTGTGATTTGCTGCAATTGCAGTTGCTGACGGTGTTTGCCTTTTGGTATTTCGTTCCTTTTTGCGTTTCGGTTCATAATCTATTTCATCAATTTCATCATCATTCAGCTTGACACGCTGTTTAACAGTTCGTGAGCTTTTGCGACTTTTTATCGATGAAGTGGCTGCTTTATTGAGACCCCTGGCTACAGCCGCCATGGCAGCTGCTGTAGCAGCGTTCAGAGAACTATCGGACTTTTTAATGCACAGTTTAATACCAATTTTATTTTCACTTATCTGAATGGAAAAGAAATATAATTAATTTGCTCCTAATTCTTGTACAAACATACCAAGAAAAAATATTAAAATTTATTTTTCCTTTGGAATTATCAAAACTGTTTAGTAAATGATGTATTTAGCACTTCAGAGAATAATTGTAATATTTTACTCACCTCACTTTCATACATGGCCACTGAAGACTTTGGTCTCCTTGATCGTGCTGTTTTTGCAGATCTTTCTAGTTTTTTACTCATGGTCGAAAGGAGAGGTTTGCCAGCATTCGGTATTGTGCCGTTGCGCACTACATTAATAGGCTGCTGTATGCAATTGCTTCCCAAAAAAGACGGCACACATGCAGAAGATGGGCTTTGCGGTACAGGTTCAGGCGAATGTTTCGGTGTACTAGTATCTGTGGGTGGGGTACTACCCGAAGAGTTTGTCGGCGGCCGATTCCGTACAATGTCTGTGCTAGAGGGTGGTGTTGAGCCGGGAGTGGAAGTGTAAGGGGAAGTTCTGCATGATGATTGGATTTTATCATCACTTTCAATTGGTAGACTGAGGGGAGGTGACTGAAAAGAAGTGGAGTTTTCATTGCTGGTGGTGTGCGTTGTAGGATCTTTTGTCGAATTGTTGCGGTCTGTGCTGAATTTTGCAGTATTGGCATGAAATTTTGATTCATTTCTAAGAATGCCTGCATTCCTATTGATTTCCGTTGGTATTTTGATTTCACGCTCACTATCATTAGGATCGATAGAATCCGCA
The DNA here is from genome assembly GCA_963402855.1 of Ormia ochracea. NCBI lineage: Eukaryota > Metazoa > Arthropoda > Insecta > Diptera > Tachinidae > Ormia > Ormia ochracea. Next base: position 51,164,825 of record OY727109.1, read on the forward strand.
CCCTTCTCATCATCGCCTATCTCCATCTTATCATTTCCATCGTCTTCCCTTTCAGGCACTTGTTTTATTTCCATTTTTATATTTGAGCCTTTTTCTGCTACAACATCTTTTTCGATATTGTCACCATCCATACTTTTGTCCGTTTTTACATCCATATTGGCGCCACATTGATATCCTTTATCTAAAGAATTTTCATTTGAATCCATAGATTATTTGAGAACTCAACACAAGTTTTCAATTGGCCAACTAAAAGTAATAATAAGGAGGAGCGTATTTTAATTCCTTTTGAATGAAAATTGAATTGATTTACACTCCTTATTGTTGTTGTGCTTTATATTACGTTTAGCGGTTTTTTGGTCTATTTTTATTTTTTTTAATTCTTGTTTTTCCACTACAAGTACAGTTATTTTAACAAACTTTTCCCTTAAATATTTTCCATTACAGATGGTTTATTGCAAACACCTTAAGGGCTTAAATTATTTACATCTCTCAGCTTAAACTTATTTCTGAAGTTTTCTTACTTGCTAAGGATAGTTTTTGCTTTTTGACTTTCTTAATGTTGAATTGTTAGTGGACGCCACCAAAGAAATTTTTCTTCTTACAGTTTTTCTGTACTCCCGCACTCACTGCTTATTTCATTTTTACTCACCACCAGCTACACAAGTGAGAAGAGTATCGATATAGATAACCACTTCAATTGTTTTTATTTTATTGACTTTTTCAATAGATAAACAATTTTTATTATTACATTTTCTTTATACGTATTTGTCATTATTTTAATAAATTCTCCAAAAGATTTTATTTGTTTAGGCAATTGACTCGAATGGATTATATGCAATAAAATTGCCCTACTTTAGCAATTAAATGCATTTGTTATTTTTTCCCACCATTTAACGACGTAGAAAAGTAATGCAAAATTGATGACGATAAAAGTTGTAGTTTCGTGAATAACGATTACCCGACGATAGTTATCAATGTTGCCAGATATGAAATTCTCTAGTATAAAAAAACACGAATTTAAAGAAAATTAGATGTATTTCCACAAAAAAATTAATTAAAGTCTGTTTAAAAACTATAAGCTTATTTGGAATTCCTACGGCAGTGAAATGTTATCTACATTTTTTTTCTTCCCACATGTAACGTCTTGCCCACGATGTTGTGTGGCAGCTTTATTCGCTATTTTTACATATCTAATTGCATTATAGTAACCATTTAAGAAACAGTTCGTTATTTGCATTTTCCACAAGCAAGAACTGGTTGTGTTAATACCGTTCTTTTTCTTCATATTTTATCGGTTAAAAGTTGTAAAAATTAATTAAAACAGTAAAGTATCAAGAACAGAAATTCATAGTGAAGTTTTAAATAAAAATATTTAGTGGTTCATGAGTATTCATATAAAATAAAAGGTTAAAAATGTGTGTGTCGGGTGGTAAAAGAAAATGCAAAAAGCCTTTGCGAAAATTTTTTTTAATTTCATTTGGCGGCAAACGGTATGCCATTTAGTCAAATGAGCTTTAAAGCTTTTAGTGTGGTTTTTTTAAATTTTTAATTCCAATTGAATTTGTATAACGTTTATGAAAAGTGTTTGAAAGTTTGTTAAACCTAAATTGTTTATAACTGCTTGAGGAAGATATTAAATTTAAAAAATAAGGTAAGTATCAAAGCGAATTCATTGCAGGCGTTGTTAATCACACATATGAACTGTTTTTATTTTTGTAATTCGAAAATATTTATCATAATTTCATTTTACTTAGAATTTAAAATGTTTTTTTTAATATATTTTCCTTTTTTGTTTTCAATGACCATGTGACTATTTTTTGGGTATCTTATTTGCACTAATACAAATTGTAGCCAAGCATCCACATATTAATTTCTTGATTGTACATATTTGTGTATTTTTTAAAATAATCTCATGGCGTCATTGCATTTATTTTCGATACATATAGAGTTTATAGCTTATATGAATACTCCGCGTATATTTTATCAGCAAATATTGTACCATGTTACTATTTTTCCGTTGCATTTGATAGACATGTAGTTTATATCCGACAGGAATATTTTGCGTGTATTCTGAGAACAAATATTGTACTTTGGTTCTTTTTTGGTACCTTTTTGGTATATTTTATCTTAAAACATATTTAGCTCGAGTTAAATATGTAATTACGTAAGCTTTTACGTCAGAACATATTTAATTTAGCATATTTATCCGCACACATGTAGACATATATTAGAATATGTAACTTTCTGTAATACACAAATTTTATGTTTCAAGCTTTTGCTGTTAAATATATTTCCTTGAAAACTTTTCAAATTAATAACTAAACATCAGAAACAAATTTATTATTTGGCTGCCAATTGCTTTTATTAAGTAAACATTGTTCTTTAATCATCATGGTGTGCCTGGCTCTGTCTATACGCAGAGTAATGGAAAAAATTTCCTAATGCTCTCATGGATACAAAATGAAAATTAAGAATATTTATTAAACAAATTAGCACCGAATCTCTATTTCTTAGATTTCAGCAAACACAGAAAATAATAATTGCGTGTAATCAATACCAGATCCAGCCAAAAAAAAAAAAATTGTTGCGTTCGGCACTTTCTATAAATTTTAAAACATAAAGTTCGATGTACATTCCTATTAATATAATTTTGCATATTTTTTAGTTACAAACTCTCAAAGGTTAAATTACAATTATATTTAAATTGTTTTTGGACTGTAGAAATTAAGTAAATGTGAAATCAAGGTAATTGTAAATTATTTTTTTTGCAAAGGTGTAAATTACTTTATTTTTTTAATGTTAAATAAAATAGTGAATTTCTTTTTGGGACTTGAGACAATGATTTTATAAAGGACATAATAAGTTATGCTCCTACGAAAATTTAATAGAAAACTTTTTGTAGACTACAACTACACTGCACTGAAATAAACTTTAATTTTGTCATTTTTGCCATTAAATGTGTAAAGTTTTGGCTATATTTCGCCTTTTACTACCATATTTTGGTAATTTCCATATTAGATAATTTTTGGAAAAGTCTGAGCCGATGGGTTTTTAAATTTTAAACTCAATTTACACAGACAGACGGACAAACTTTCCCTTCTTATATGTACACACTTTAACGGTCGAAAATTAATATAAAAACCTATATATACACTTCCATCCTTTTTGATGAAGAAGAATAAAAGAAGAGTGCAACCACAATTCTTTTCGTTCAAATCAAACCATTTTCTTTTAGTCAACCCCACTGTGCAATAGCGTGCAATAACATGTTCTAATACTGTTGTACAACACCTGAAAGAATTAGGAGGCAAATGCTTTTTTGTTATTAAATTAAACTTTCAGCTTTTCCAAAATTTTATTGCTAAAAACTTATATCTGTAAATATGTATATATGTACAGTAGAATCTCCAAAGTAAATTCTTCAAAAAAGTTAACTTTTGCTTTACTTTTTGTAAAACAATCAAAAAAAAGATTGATAAATTTTATATAATTTATAAAATTAATTTTCCATAACCAGTCACCAACATACAAGTCCAAACTATAACACTATTATCACTATATTTTCCTGTTCCTTTAGATTTGTTTTTTTGACCTCTCGATTTGCTTTGCGTCAAGCATATGCCAAGCCATTTAAACCAAATATTTTATATTTTAATTTGTCTTTGGAAATAAGCGCTTTCTAAAGTTCTTCATATAGTTCTAAGATTGTGCACAAATTTCAAAAAGTGATATAATTATATATAAATGTATATCATTAAAAAAAATTGGTTATATTAATTTCTTCAAAGTACATATTCTTTATATATCTTTACAATGCATTCGTAAACAAACACAATGCGATATAAAAACGTCTTATCTTTAAAAATAAAATCGTAGAAATTGTTGTCGGTGGGTGGCGATGACAGAAAAAGAAAACAGTGACAGCTGATTGCCATGTATTTAAAGTGTCAGAAAAAAAACAATTGCAACAACAATGTAATAAAATAAAGGGAACACAATAACTATGTTGGACCATGCACTTAAAAACAGCGAGTACAATTGTAAAACTGCTAGCTAAAGTTATAACGATTAATTAGCTTTTGATTGTTTCAGTTAGCTTTTTCGGGATTCTACTGTGTGAAATATATATGCATTTGTGTACCGTTATATATATGTGTGTATGGTCATGTGTGTATATGCATATATCTTATATTTATAAAAATACAAATCAATGATTTAAGAGGTTTAAATTTATCTTTAGGAACAAAAATTGAGCATTTTATGCTCTTTCGGCTTTAAGCGAACCCATAAACCGCCCGACGCTCTTAAAGTAATGCGGAACGTTGCCTCGAATGCTGTCTTCCCCGCCACAGGCAAAATATAATAGCTGCGCAGTAATCTTGAAACAACAGTTTTCATTTCCATAATAGCAAAACGATTGCCTATGCAATAACGAGGGCCGGCACTGAATGGTAAAAATGCATAAGGATGTCTTTTTTCTGCATTTTCGGGTGTAAAACGTTCTGGATCAAATTTTTCTGGTTCGGGATAAATATGTTCTAAGCGATGAGTGGCATATGGGCATATAAATACATTACTACCAGCCGGCAAAGTATATTTTGCCAAACGCACTTCTTCGCCTAATTTGCGCGCTATTAAAGGTACACTCGGATACAAACGGAGTGATTCCTTAATACACATCTCCAAATAGCGCATGTCTCTTAAATCTTGCATGGTGGGTGAACGGTCGTCGTTGCCAAATATCCGTTCTATTTCTTGTTCACATTTTTCCTGGCAGTCGCTATTCTGGGCTAGAAGAAATATTGTAAATGCTATTGCGGCTCCCACAGAATCTTGACCAGCTAACATAAAAGTGCAAGCTTCATTAACTATATCCTCTTCTGTAAAATCTGGATTGTTATCAGATATATCGATCATATAATCAAGCAGACATTTTTTATCGATTTCGTTATTATTGGTTTTTAATTCTCTCCTTTTGGCGATCATTTTCCGAGTGAAATCGTTTAAATGTTTCTTCTGCTTTAATTCGTCTGCTGCTAGTTTGGTCATGTGATAAAAACTGTCCAATAGTAGCCATGGTTGCAAGAAGCGTTGTGGCACAACTAATTTCCCTCTGAAAAACGAGTTAATGAAGTTTTTTTAGTAAATACATATGTATGTACATATATGTCTCAAGTAGCATATACGAATAGCAGATTCCTAAAACTAATGGCGGTAGGCGAAACTTGTGATGACGAGATACAAAAATTGTATATAAAATTGCCTTTGAATGGAATCATTTTACTTAGAGTGCTGTGCAAGTTTTGACACTTATGAGCGATAATTTCGATCGTTTCCTTATAAATTTTTTATGTATGACCTGATTTACACGTATAAAGTTTTCCAGTTTTTGGATTTTGTGGGAGAGTGATGAGAAGATATTCCATACAATTTATGTTACTCTCTCTTCCTCCTTACAAAGTCAAAACTTAAATAGGAAATCTTGATGTGTGAAAATCATGTCTAATTCAAAAGTTAAAATATGTTATAAAGTTAAAAAATATTTCTTTTTTCAATTAAAATTCGTTGCTTATAAAAAAGTTTGTTCTTCTGCTGATACCATTAGAGAAATTTTATAGTTAATTAATATTATTAATAATTATTATATTATTAATAATTAAGTATATCTAATTTCTGTTGCATTTACTAATTTAAAGTTAAATTTTTTGTTTTAAATACTTACTGCCGAAATGGCGATTGCTCCATATCGCTTTTATCCTTTTTTTTTACTGGTACACCTAAAACGGCCTCTGAAAGATATACAAATTTTAAGATTTAGTTAATAGAATAATGAGTGAAAAGAATTTTTTCTTTTTATAATTCCTTACACTGAAACATTTTTCTTATAGTAAGGAGAAAGAAACATTCATTGTATGCAAATGCCTTATAAGTAGAATGCCTTTACAGTCGAGTGGGAAATCTGAGTTGTTGGTATGAATTTATTACTAGGAAAGTTCTATGGTATAGAGAAGCTGTACTATATAACTCAGCAATCAATTTCCAAGTATTTTATATTTATTGTAAATACCTAATAATAAGAATTATTAATGCATGTGCAAACCTGCGAATGGCAACAAGGACGGCTTAAATTAAGTGTTTGCTAAATCTATTATTAGTTCCAGTTCAGTTTATTATTTGACAACATTTAGCTCGGTGCAGGGGTTTTAAAATGCTCTTCGATTCGATTTAGAGACTACACCCGCAAACACGAATTTGCTACCCAATTTCTTTTATGCACAAAAATTAATTTTTATATAAAATTTTTGTTTTTCAGTTAAACTATCAAGAAATGATAAAATCTACAATAAAATATCTATTTCGTATATATATATATATTTGGGATTAATGGCATTCTGTTTTCCAAACCCAAATATATCAAACATCCTGGCATGAATATTGATTGACGACTCATTCACAATAGAACAGAATGCAGTCTGTCATAAAGACAGGAAGAATGTACTGAATGGCAATGATGCCACTGGTTTTTTATTTACAATTTTTTATTAATGAATCCCAAACATTCCCATATTTCATTACACCCGTTCGTAACTACCATACTAAAAGCTCAAATATATAAGTGAAGTTCACTTTAATATTTTAGTAATTTTAATTTTTAAATATTTTTAAACTCACCATTTAATATATCGATGACACAATTATTAACATATTTCGCTATGTTGATTTCCTGCGGGCCAATTTTATCTAAAGTCTCATATAAAGACTGGGAAGCATCTGCAAAAGTACCAATAAAACGTTCTAAAATGCTTAAATGAAAGGTGGGCTGTATTAAACGGCGATGATTGTGCCACTTGTCGCCGCTGCTCGTTATCAAACCGTTGCCCAAAAAGTTATGCATTAAACGATAGAAAAATACTTTATTGGTATGTTTTTTCGAAGACAAAATCAATTGCAAATCATCTGGTTGAAGAACGGCAAAAAATGGAAATAATAAAACCCAAATGCGTACCAAAGAGCCGTACAAGCTAAAAGCTTTGGCCACGCGTTTTCGCATTACTGAAAAAAAAGAAAGATGCAGGGGTATACATGAAAGGGCAAAAGTAAATAATAAAAAAATCTAAAGCAGATGCACTCACAATCCTTTTCTTTGATTAGCAAGCAGTTGCCTAATATAGGCACAGGAGCTGGCCCTGAAAGCTTTAATGATAGAAATACTGTTTTCAAATAACCCCAAAATGAGTAAGTGATGAAAATACCCAGCGAGAGAGTAAAAAAGCTCCATAACTCTGATTGGGAGGCATTCTCAATCTGAAATTAGTAAATAATTTTAACTGAAGAAAGAATTTTCAAACATTTTTATTGAAATGCGATTTTTATTATTTGTTATCTATAATTGTTTATTTTTTTTTTTTATTATAATTGTTTATTTAAGAAATTCTATTCATATTTTGCTTAAACCTTTGCATGCATACTCGTACACGTGTGCGCATGATCGCATGTGAATATGTACATTAAGTATATTTTATATGTATTTATGTGCGTACGTGTTTGTATGTTTGCAAATTGTTGACTGACTTTCACAGAAGTATTAATAATTGCGCTTGAGTGTGATGAAATGCAAAAGTTACTTTTTCCTAATAATTTATTGAAGTTTCTTATTTATATGCATTTGTATGTATTCGCATGTGTGTGTATGGATGAATACGAGTTTGTATCCTTGGGATTGCATCCGAATATTACCCACATAACCAACAGGTCTTAGAGGACAGTTTACTTGTTAATGTCTTTAGGAAAAGCAGCTATAAAATAATGTCGAGCACTAGTCGAAACAGTATGCATTGCGTAAGCGTTTTTCTGACAAGTCCTACAATTGTGAAAATGTTTATTCAATAATTGCGAAAAAGGAGCGACAATAAAATAAAATATTATTTTTTGTCCGAATTGCTCATCTACGTACTGAATGCCAATTTTGCTTACAACCCTTGTCCTTCGAAAGTTGGAATAGTAATATTTCCTTTAATTAGGAAATTAGTTTAACTTGTCTACGTTTAAAGATGATTAACATTCTAAAGTCAACTCCAATAACTTTACAAAACTTGCCAGGCCACCAGGAATTTTTGGCTGGTTAAAAGAGATCGCGGTTAAGAATACATACAAAATTATACTGACAAGTGCATCTTGTTTCTGCAGCACGAGTAAAAAAAAGACGTTAATTGAATGGCAACCAATTTGTATTTTACCTTCTCAGGCGCATATTTAAGGTTTCAAATTACTGCAACTTATGTGAATGACGTGCCTAAAAATGAGGGCAATAATGTCCGTCATGTGTGCTATGTTACACAAGTCATATCGGCTGTGTAGGTATATGCTATGATGCAATAATGATTGGGGCGCGCATCAGGAGCACTCATTGCAATCAGCTGAGTGAATAACTTTTCCCCTCACTTCCGTATACCCCCAGGGTAGTACGGTATGCACCTTGGTGAAATTTAATTGTTGGTAGGGTGCACTTTAGGGAGACGGTATCCTGCGTTTCCCGACCTTGGCCTTTGGCAGACACCGGTAAAACTTGTCTGCCACTGCCCAATCCATGCAATAACATGGCAACGGATGTGCTTACAAGTAATTAAAAGGCAAAGGCAAGCTATGCTTGTTGGTCTGGGATTAGGTCTAGCATAACCTAATCGATTCAGGGTTGGATATTGTAGGATAGTTCTCTCTTGAGAGTTCTCTCCGAAAGCACCACCAGTGGCTATATATTGGCTCCACGGGTACCGGCAGCCCCACAATGAATTTATATCGCGTAGGTTTATGGGTGATTTTGTGTTTGCACAATACCTGAACCGAACTTTTATCGAGGACGGACTTAGTTCACACTCCACGGAGTTAATTGATTATGCTCTTGGATAAATTGTGCGGCTTTAGTGATTTTGTCTATAGACCAAGTTCGCTTCGGCCTAACAACATAGAATAAAGTTGTGGCCGGTTTTTGGTGAGGCCTCTTCGGAGATCACGTAGTGGCATGTGGTTGATACCAAGAGCTGCTTGGGAGAGTTCTCTTGATTGGATGGTATCGCATTGATGCTAACGCTCGATACGATCCGGTCAAGCGATTAGTTATCTAGGTGCTGTTGCCATTCAAGAGACGCTAGTAGGCAGCAGATGGTCCTCCCCTCTGAGGGCGGCCTCGCTGCAATTTCTTGGAGTGACTATGATTTCTTGCATGCATGAATTGAATAGACAGATGTCGTTCACCCCGAAGATGGCGGGATAGTTATTCTTGTGAAGTGCCTATTGGTAAGGCTTGGAGTGTAGCGAGGCGCTTGGTTAGAACTAAATCTTTTCATCAAGAAAAGCACAAGGGCTTAGTAAATGCATTAATTCACTCAGTGCTAAGTGCACCGTGAAGTTAAGCCTTCATAGGCAGGTATTCACGTAAACTGTAGCACACCTCACTTCCGTATAATAGTATGACATCTACACTGCTACTTTGATGCGATTCATTAAAATAATATAGAATCACGTTAGATTTTCCTCTGTATGAATTGAATGACTTTGTGTAGAGATATATATTGTCCTTAAATGCCATGCTTCACTATGCTACACAATCGTACGATTCTGATATAATCCCATCGTATTTTAAAAAATCGGTGCCACACTATCATACAAATAAGATGCAAATTTCTTCTTGGTTGATTGGAGTAAATGCAACTCTGCACGCACGAAAATTGTAATTTTATGAAAATTTTTTATAAGGTTTTAAAAATTATACGACTTGTCAATCAGATGCATATTTACGCCCCATTATACAATTTTCCTGGCACACATGGCATATTTGACAAATCGTACGATTGTGTAGGATAGTGTTGTTTTTAAATAAGAACATTGCAGCAAATTGGCCACGCTAGTTCGCTTATTGAAGCATGATATCATTTTGTTTTATTCAAAAAGAATTCGAATAAATTTTTCAAATTGAGGAAGAGAAAATAAGGCATCTTGCAGTTAGTTCAGTTGGAGCAGCGATAATTTTTAATCAAGATTCGAAATGAAGCCAGTTAGTTTGCTTTGAAAGTGTTGATTTGGAGGCGCCCCACGAATGATATGATATCAAATATCCATATGGGCTATCAGTGTGAACGTGTGTGATTTAACCGTCTATGTGTTTCAATATTTATCTTCATGAAATTGTTTAAAAAATTTTCGTTATCATTTACAATTTTCTCCACACTGCACAAATTTTTTGACAGCTCGTTTTGTCTGTGTTACAGTTTAAATCGACCTTAAAAAGTTAACTACCTGTAGTCAATGGCATTTGCACTTCCCAAGCCATTGTTGTTTGTGTGGTTAATGCAACCTTGATTGTCACTGAATTTGTGAACGTCATGTCATCCATGAACAGTCAGACATAATTTCCTGTACACCAATCTGTCCAACTGTTCCGGCCAGGAGCATTAATGGCAAGCGCACATTATGCAACTTAAATATGTATTAATACTAATAATAAACCGCCAAGGATTAAATGTTGGCATGAAATAAACAAGTTTTTGCATTTTAGATCTGATAGTTGTCGGCACTTACAGCGCATTGTGCAAGCATACACACGCTGTCAGCCAGACAGGGAAGGAAGTCTTTAGAAAAGTTATGTGTTTCCAAAAGATGTTGCGGTTAATGTGTCGGCTTATTGGAGCATGATATCTTTGTATTCATTAATATCTTTGTTATTATTTTTCAATTTGTCAGCTGAAGGAGGAAGAACACAAAGCATCTTGCTAAAAAAAAAATTATAATTTATGGATGTTGCCCAAAATACTGCCGCACACACACGCAATCTCGACAAGTCAGGATATTGTGTTGTCTCTCATACAACAATTGACATTTATTGTTGTCAAATAAATGCTTAAATGAAAAGAAAAGTTAAAGAAGCGTAGGAGTACGATACTTTAAAGCATTTTAGAAAAAATTTAAATTAATTGTTAATAAGAGATGGATCTTTGTCACGTACAGGCGTAAAAACACATACATTTTTGGATAATTTAAGTTCACATTAATATGGTAGAAAAATATACATTAGCATTAAGAATGACATAAGTATTTAAGTTCGGTACAGTAGCGAGAAAATGTGTTCGCTGAGTGTGCTTTTACATTTGATACTTTTTTGTTTTTTTTTTTTTATTAAAAATGCACTAAAAACCACACCCTATGTTTTCCCTTCTTATAGAATTCTTAGTAAAATTTTTTTTATATTGTTTCATATATTCTGATCTTCAGTCTGAAAAAAATAATAAGTATTCATATCTTTAGCATCAAGTAGAAGGACCCTAACTATTTTTTTTTGCATTATATTTTTTTTTTACTGGTTTCAATGAATGAACTGAATTTAATAAAAAAAAATTTAACACCAACTATTTATTTATGAAATAAGAGGAAAACAGAACTCATTGCTATTTCACTGCTATTTCCTAAATAGCAGTTCATTATGTGGTATTTTATGTTCAGCTTAATATTTTATAAATAATTTCAGCCGAAAATTGATTTTATGTCATACTACCACCAAGCCACTGAACAGCTGATGAAAAAGAAATAATTAAAGGTTGCTCTCTATTGGCCTGGCTTATTTTTAATTTTTTATTCAAATACGATATTAATCAAACAATTTGGAAAAACTTTATTATGCATTGCTTTCATTTTATTTTTAACACCAGCAGAAAAGCGAGATGCAGAAACCTGTGATCACTTTCGCTCGCCACTGTACCTGTATTAAATATATTCGCATTAAGTGTATTAATGGAGGCATGTCTGTCTGTATACATTTCGCAGTAATATATTAACTACTACACATTTGATTAAATTAAAGCTTAAATTTATTAACTTTTCTCAAATGTTTCGTTACATTTTTTGTGATTTCAATTACTTTCGATTGCTATTAGTTTTATTATAAGGAAAAGTGCTTTGTATGATTTTATAGCCGGCTGTATAAGGTTTATTGACAATTTTGTTTTCAATCAAAAATAAATAGTTCCTATATCAGATTTAAGATTTAGATAATTTAATAATATATTTAAAGTCATTTTGCAAATCGATGAGAACAAGTTCGAAAACATTTCCATAATACGACCTTTAAGCTAAACTCAATTCAAATCACATCAAACGTTTTATTCTATTTTATATATATATTTTAATATTTTAAATAATAATATAATAATAACTTTAATATTTATTTTATATGTTTTTGTGGAGTTGAAATAGTTTTTGCTTCAATAAAAATGAATTTTTTACGAGCAAAAAGTTGCGTGAGTGCATTAAATGCTATTGAAGGGAGCGACAAATTTTTTGATAACGAGTTGTCGTTGGAAGTAACTAAAACACAATTAACGTGTACAGGGAAGCAAGCATAGCGCTGGGAGACGGCTAACTTTGTTATTTAGTAACCTTTTTTTTTATAAATGGCTATTATAAATATATATGTATATATTTTTTTTAAGTTGAAGTTCTCTTAGGTAGAAATATGTATTAATAGAAATATGCGTTTGTGAAGTTGTAGCCATGTAGCATGCTCCTGGCATTCTGTTTAATACATAAACTTCCACTAAAAAAAAAGGGCTTTGTCTATTCGTGCTATAAAATCAAAATCCTGCCTCTTTTAGTAATTTTTCCATGCAACCGAATTTTTGCAGCAAGCACACATATTTCTCTTGTTCCGCACTGAATTTTAGTTGGTTGATTTGTTTGGATCCACAATGATGCATTTTGAAGCAATTAGCAACTTCAATGTTCAGTTTGGAATTGGTTCACTGAATTGGTGGAATTGGTTCACAAAAATTTGGTTCACTGCTTAATATGATATGCTTGATGTTTTCCCGTTGTGTGATCTGCTTGTTGGTACTTCAAACATAAAAAAGTTCGACAACTAACTATTTTAAATATCGTTATAAATTATAACGAAAATTATATTGTTTATTATTAGTAGTAATTTTTTTTCTTTTTAATTTAACATTCTAAAATTTCTTTCATTATCATCGCAATCCACTTTTTCCATTATTACAAATTAAATGAGAATGACCTAAAATATCCAAAAATTAATTAGATATATTCAAGGTCAATTTATTAAGTACATAGAGTTCTAAATATTATTTATTTTATCTTGATATTTAATTTTTTTTTTTTTGTTATTTGCTCGTATTTATACAATTATTTTTGTAAAAAGTTTTATCTACGAGTATTTTCCGTTTAAGCCAACCTGAGATTTAAATAGTTTGTATACAAAATTTGTCTTAAATGTGCTTCAAGTTTATATAATTAGATGCTTCCGCTCCTTTTTAGCTTTGGTTTTAATATTTATTCTTATAATTAACACTTCAACACTAATTCCAATAATGATTGTGATTGTGCTATATAAATAAATGCTGGCTTTTTAACACAATATTATATTTTAGTTTATCAGTTCTGAGATTTAATGTTGCAAACTTTATGTTTTCATTGACAAATTTTTCATTTTAATCATATTTATTGATTTACAATCAATAAATAAAATGTTTATAACTCACCACTTTTTCTACAAACATTTTCAAATTGCGATTTGAAAATTCAAAGCCGTTATTTATATATATGTATATTTGATTTAAAAATTTTGTTTTGTTAATTTATTACTGAAATTTGTCTTTTCTTCGTTCAATAAGTTTTCGTTAATCCGGTTAGCTTCTTCGGCCAATAATAGTAGAAAACGTTGTGTTATTGGCTGACTAAGAACAGCCGTATTTATAAACGTTTTTGGTTTTTGGTTTCTGAACTTCGGGTTCGAGTTCGGGTTAGCGTATGTTAAAAAGGGAAATCTCAAATCTCTATTTAAGTATTCGCTATTTAACAAAAAAAAAAAAAAAAAAAAAAAAAAAAAATAAATAAAAAATAATAACGTAAAAGCTTTGAAATGATGATGATGATGATGATGATGATGATGCTGACGTTAATGGTGATGGGGTATTGCGTGCTGTGGTTGCGGTAGCCGCATCGCTATTTATTCGGTTAAACAATATAAGTAACATGTACGAAGATAAAATGAGTAAATAGAATTAAATAGCCTTGTAAACGAAAACAAACACCTTTTAGATGAATACATGCTTTCGCTCGTCCTTGCTGCATCGTAGGATACATGCATGTGCGTGATTTTATGATATTATTAGGTGTAAGCAAAAGTTTTTGCGCACTCACTCAAGTAGAAAGCGTCCGTTTTACACAATTTTTAAGTGTGAAGCTCAATTTTTTATAAAATGTTACAAGTTTTATATTTTAACTCTATATTTTTCGATATGTTTTTTATAATTATCCTCTTTTTAATCTGAGCAATTGCTCCTCTTCTTAATAATATATATTTTCCTGTACTTTCCTAAACTTTGTTGAGCGTCTTCAGGGAATTATTTAAAATAAAATTTTTCTCAAAAAGAAATGTCTGAACATTTAAGAAAAATTATAAGAACTAAAAATGTTTAAATTTATGCTTAAGAATAATTTCATAATTTTAAAAATTATTTTAAGCAAATTTTCTGTAAATTAATTCCTAAGCATATGTATGTGTTGTTGTACATTATATAATATAATCGAGAATAAGATAATGAATTTCCTTAATACAGCTCTGAATCCCCTCCTTTAATGCATCGATAATATAGACTCCGTGATGTAAAATAACCTCATAAGAAAAAGGTGGGGGGTTAAATCACATGATTGAAAGGGAAATTCTGTAGGGTACGCGAATTTGAATTGTTTTGTATGGCATTTGATACCAAATATTGGCCAAAATTATCCACTTTCTGAAAAAAGAAGTGCTTGTTAACATGCACCGATATCGGGTATCAGTGACAGTCTTGGTGGTAATTTTTCGACACGCTTTACAAACATTCCTTATTATCGGCGTGTTGAAAAATTGTTAACTCACAATATGTGCAGTTTGGTAGTGGGAGCAAGATGCAAAGCTTTCGATAGCCAACCATTACAATTCTAGTGAAAATGCTAAAATAGAAAAGTTTTGCCTTTCGCTGCAGCTTGGAAGGAAAGTCCCTGCGATAGTTTCTTCTTCACACAGAACTGTCTGATATTTTTTCTATTTTTTTTGTTTTATACTTGTATTGTTTTTACAAACCAGCCAAACAAGCTGAGCTAAAAAGTTATATGAAAATCCTCGATTCTTTAATTGATTCTCACAGAATATTTTCACACCCAAAGCGATCGTGTAGGTTATGTAAACATTACTTTCATTTGTTTAATTAGTGATAAAAAAATTTTCGAAAATGCCAGTTGCGTATTATTGGATTGTCATAAATTGCTTACAACACTTTTATAATCGAAAATTTCCACTTTAATATTGATTTTTTGTAATTTTTATTTTATAAATATATTTACTTAGCTGCTTAACGGTCCTATGATTACTTTAGAAATTATGCAATAGAATATTGCCAGCAATTTATATCAAATCTACGAAAACATACGTTTATGCATGAAGACAAAAAAAAAATTTAATTTTCTGTTGTCTTTCTTTTTGTATTTAACTATTCAAGTTTAAATGCGCTTCAGTCCTTGCGATGCCGGTTTAACATTCAGTTAGTATTTGCTAGTATGAAACTTAACTGTCTCACTCGTGGCTTTGGCAAATAGATGCTAATTGTGAAAAGTGTTTGCCTGGAGCTGAAGTGTCGCTAGTTTTCGTTTTCACTTTGCAAGCAGATTGCTAAATAAATACTTACTGAAATGCATTTTTTTCAGCATTCAATATTTGATTTATTGCAAGTATTCTTAGCAAACTGTTACTTTTATTACTATTTATTTAGCGTATGGCTGAAGTATAATATTTGTTTAAGGAATATTAAAAATATTGCCAAAGAATGCAAACAGGCTCTTTTATGGCCATCATCATATAAATTACTTAATAATTTTATGTAAAATTATTTGTATACGCTTAAAATTTTCTTTCTGTTCTGTTAAAAGTACAGCCAATCCAGAAGCGTTTTTAGATGCTTGTATTAGATTAAGTGAGAACTACAGTACTCTAGACGAATTTAATAATTCGGTAAAATATATAAAGTTTTGGTCTTTGGTGTATTATTTTATTTAAGTATTACTTTATTTTATTAACTATTCCATAGAAAACAAAATGCAATCTTAAACTTATTGATAGACATTTCACACATACATACTCAACTTATTGTAATGAATTCGTTCTTCTGCCAGTTATCATCGGCTACGAAAGTGTCAACATCATTCTGTTACAACTTCATCATAATTGTTGCCATTTCGACGCTTTTTGATATTTCATGACGCTTTTTGCTTTCATTACTCAGGATTTGATACTTTTTTTTACAACCATTAGATTGTTTTTATTTATGAACTTAGTTTTGCACAAAATTTTTTTTTTGGTTGGCTTAACTGTTGTTGTAAACTGTTAACTGATTACCGACAACTCTACACTTTCTAGATACGCCAAGCGAAATTCCACATTCTAAATTATTTTTTTAAACTTAAGTATTTTTCTTGGCGTTTTGTTGACATTTTTCGTGCTTTTTTACACCCATTTGACGTTTTACTCCATTGTAAGTCCAGTTGTTAGCAAAACCATAATTTTCATTCCAAAAAAAAAATATATTTTACGACTAACTAAAGTTCTTCAGCAAAACGGAAGACAAAAAAATAGGTTTCAAATTCCCGAATAAACACATCAGCTAAAACGGTGATAGAAATGTCCGTTCAAAATTTATCCGCTTAAAAGCATAAGCAAGAAAAAATTTAAACTTATTTAAATTCAGGGTTACGTGTAAATCCATTTTTGTCCGACACCCCAGTATATGCTACATTTTTCTGGTACATCATGGCAGAGTTAGTAACGTTTGAAACCAGCCTGTATGCATGTGTTGAAGACATCTTTTAACGCAGCGAATTGAAAGCCTATGTTGCTCATGCAGCTTCCTTTGGTTATCTTACCACCTTGAATTAAATAAATCAATATAGTCGAGAGATCTTCTTTCGATCTTTGTGGCCCGTTTTGTTGCTGTATTTCATTTTTGGCGAAATTTTTTTTCCTCATCATTTATATACCCATTACTGAAATCCTGTATTACCGTTCCAGGCATTACTGGCTTACTTTAATTTACCTCATAGAAATAACACATTATTTTTTGTTTTTTGCCTTTATTGTTGATCCTTCTTTTTATATTATATACACATACACATTTACATAACACCAACTTAAATTTAGATTAGTTTTCGTAACTTTGACTGGCACATCAGATATATACAAACTTATATACAATTATATTACAAATAAGAATATATATAAAAAAATATATATAAAAAAATGTACTCGTACGTATTATATAAACTTAAATAATTGGGAAATAGTTCGTATCATTATATTAACTATTATTATTTACATTGAAATAAAAAAACAACTAAAACATTAATTTTGAGAAGTTTGGTAACTGATGCTTGATTCGTTTAATTATAAAAAAATCATTATAATATTATTAAACTTTTATTAAACAATATTGTGCCAGCTAGTCTATATAATTAAGAAACCCACTTCGGTCTTACTCATAATAAATCAGTTTTGTGCTGGAAACCGTTTGGTGTATTCAAAGTTGTTGTTTAGGCGTTTCGATTGTGGTTAGTAATATCGGTAACCAATTCTTAATCACTGCTTTTGAAAATAGTCAGCAATTGATCAATGCAGTTATAACTGCATTTATATATTTTATTGTATAATAAAATAATAACAACATTTTTACTTTTTCTATTGAGTAAAAGGTTTAACCCTACTTGGCTGTGTTTAAAAACAATAGCAGTTTATTTTAACAACGCATATTTTAATATGGCTTTCTGCTTTCAGGAATAGAAGCTGTTGCGCTATATTAATATAATCCTTTTTCAAATCATAAAAAATGGGTGGAATAATCAAAAAAATTATATATTATCGCACATTAAAATTATGTAGCTTGTCAGACTCGTTGCATTATGAGTTCCTTGTATGCCCAAAACTAAATATGTGTGACCAAATTTGTACAAGTTGTTGGAAAAGCTTTTAGGGTAGCTCTGATAATAGAAAAAATTAGGCGTTTAGCAAACTTAATAAAAATCGATTAAGGTGTTGTCGAAGTCGACTCACGAAGTTTATAACGGCCTTACAAACAGGTTTTGTATTTAGTTTATATAGCAGTATATATCGAAAGATACACAGATAGTAGATAGATAGACTTTATAAAAATATATTTGTATCCTTTTTATTCTTCTTTGTGCTGCCGCATGATGTGAAATTCAGTTAAACATCGAAAAGAGCGTTACTACTTGTGACTAACTTTAACTCTAAGCAAAACTGTTAAAGAAATAGTGAATTGCTTTTATTAAATAGAGAGAAACTTCAATTAAATATAAAAATATTATTGCTTTAAACTAATCTTCTGCCCTTGGCTTTGGGAAAAAAAAATAATTTCAAATCGGATTAAAAGTTAGTCTCAATTCAATTTTCGCCACAATGCTGAAAATGTGCCTGAACCAGTAAGGCCCCCGATGTAGTGGTCCCCACCAATTAATAAATTGTTATGAATAACTAATTAAAAAATAAAAATATTTTAACGTATGAAATGTGATTCGTTGCATACAATTTATATAAAGTAAATTCTTAAAAGACTTAATCAGCCATTATATCTTGTATAAAGTCTACCAGTCCAAGCTTCGTGATTAGCCAATAGATAAAACCGAGACAGATAATTGTTTTGCATATGCGATCTAATGCGTACATACTGAAAAGAAAAGAGACATAAGGTAATATTTTGATATGTTAATACTTCTTCTCTATATATAGTACATACATATATGGATATGTGCGTATTTATGCAATCTAAGGTTAGAAACCACAATGCTGATATTACATTGTGATTTAATGCCAAAAAACAAATAGTTTGCAGATAAAAGGATTTTGTATAAACTTTTGTTTATTGCTGATGTTAAGCATATGCGTGATAAACTTTCAATAAATCACAACAACATAATTTGATTTCATAATTAAAGTGCTGTTCTACTTGAAATGTTTACAATTCTCATAAGGTTTTCAGCAGTTTAGCAATAAATAAAAAATCCTGAGCTGGCAAACATTTTAATCAATTCTTTAGTTATGCTGAACCTACAGTAAACTTATACTCTGATTTTTTTTCGGCAAATTACTTTAATTGTTCTTAGATTTGGAATTATTTTTTTTTTGTTTTTTTTTTAATTTTCAGTTAATTTTTTTTTTCAGTTTTCAGTGTACTTTTTTAAAAACTTACCATCTGGCTTGAACGCGAGCCTTGGGCAAGGTGGTTAAGGGTTCCTTCATAACATATTGCCGTCCACCCAAAATGCAATCTTTTAAATACTCCGATTCATCAATATCTTCACTGGTGATTTTAAAACTAAATAAGAACCAAAAAAAATCAATAAAATGGAAATTATTATGAGAGAGTACAAATTACAGGACAATAATTAATCCTGAACGAAATTTGCCATCAGAATACAAACAGAATAGAAAGAATATCGTTAAAACAAAACACGCGATGAGTCCTGCTCACATATGCGAACTACATACGATACTAATTCTTATCGCACTATTTTTGTTTTATAGAATTCTTAATTTTTTTTAACTTTATCCAAAATTTTCAACTTTCGTGTACCCAAAATCCCGCTGGTTCATTATAAATAAAACAATACAACTCACAAAATGAATTTTATATGTTTTTCTAAGAATAACATTCAGGTCGCAAGCCCGACAGGAAAGGAAAGGCTATCAAATATTCATACCATGCCAATATTATTCTCAAATGCAATTAGGATTACAAATTAGAAATTAATGCTAATTTTTCAATATTAGAATGTTAAATAGCGTTAATTTTGTTTTTTCATAGCATATACAAGTTGAGCCCAAAACATATTTAACTCGGCACATTCATCTTCCCAGAAATATAAAAAATTCTCTTTTGCTTTAGCTCCCTCTCATAAAAACTTGTAAGTATATCAGACGGATTTGGATTGTCTAAACTTAATTTTAGTAAACTTTTTAGTTAAAATTAAAGAATAACTTACATTTGCTTATCTTTCGGTGATAATATCCTAGCCAGTTCACGAAAATTGTTGGACTTAAAATCCCAAGCACGGGTTGTAAAAAATTGTAAGACTTCTAGGCCAATAGCAATTCTCTTTTGTACACGTACCATACTGTAATATACAGAATAGATCATATTAATTTATATGACATTCATAAAGGCATGCTAGAGTTCGTAACATCGTGGACGATAACACTTAAAACTAACGCAATTAATTCTCACTTAGTCTTTAATCTATCTAATAGAAACAATTTTCACTTAGAAGCTGACATTTACCGATTTTCCCTTTTCAAACTTACAATCTTCTTTGACCAAATACGGTCAGCAGGCAGTCTACTAATAAGGCTGGCAACCACATAAAGCAGATGACACATAACCAATGATAGTATTTGTTGTCGGTCATATTACCATCGGGATACCATAAGCCCACTTCGAAGGGGTACTTTTCAGCATACTCTCTACCCTTATCCATAATCCATCTCCAGCTTTGCTTCTGAGATTCATCAACTGTTAAATTAAACACCGGCAAATGAGCAGGCCTTTAACCGTAAAAACCAAATAAAATGAACTGCAAGCATTTTTACAAATAAAATTATGCCACAACTCACCTCTCCTTCAACTGATTGATATAATAGGGAAGGAGAATTAAACCATTTATTGAAATGTCAACAGGTATAACTTCCGATTTTAAATCGCCATTACACAACATGGAACGTATAACACCTTTGCCGGCTCCTATCATTACGCCGGTAGGACCATTCATGTTATCCACCCAACCTGGCAAAGGTTCTTTGCAAGCCGGTGTCACTAGATTTGCGAAATTTTCAAATATTCTGTATTATTTGCCTGGGTTTTATTATTAAAAATGTGCTGTAATAATAGGAAACACTAGAGAAACGTTTTTTTTTTTATTGTTTTTTTTTTAGTATTTTGAGCCCACACATTTATTTAACATATGAAAGTACTTTGAAATTACAATAGAAAAAATGGAATTAAAACTTAAATTTGTTTCTAAAACAAGATTTTTTATATTAGTGTATTTGTATGTATATGTATATGTATATGTTTAAAACATGGCTAAGATGTTGGTCCATTTCAAAAGGCAGTAAGCGAAGTAACCCAGTATTAAAGCTTTGCATAATCGGTCGACAAAGTATTGTCTGAAAATAAAGCGAATATTTTTGATACAGATGATAAATATGAGAAAATATTCAACATTTTAAGACGGTTTCAGAATTGCTTAAATGACGCTCCCTAGCCACATTTTTAGGTCTCATATGAACCTGCAATGTATAGAATCGTGAAAAAGCTTTTTTTTACCCGGTTTGCATTGTTAGAGTAAAGTTATATGTTCAGAAAAGTTTACTTTAGTGCGGCACGCAAAGGCAAAAGGTTGATAGACTTGGCGAGCGATTAGCTTTTGTGCGAGTTCATATTTTAAAGTTTTTACTGTAGTTGTAACGAAACTGCAACACAACTGTATTGCTCCACTGGTAAATCAGCCGATTAGTAGCACTTCTACAATACTACTCCTCATTTGTTATACCAAGATAATTGTTTAATGCGTAGTATGGCTTCTGGAACTGTATAACTGTAATGGTCTCATACAGCAGAGCATTACTACCATTTCACTTATTACTCTTACAACGTCAGGCAATTGCGAAACCGCTTTCGTGTTCTTGTGCAATAAAATTGTATCAAAACATATACATAACTTACATTTTTAAATGAAATCTTGCTCTGGGCAAATCTGCATCCGCCTCCTTCAGTATAAAACGACGTGCTCCCATTATACAATTTATTAAATATTCCTCTTCAGTTATTTTGATATCCATGTCCATATTAAATCTGTTGAGATAATTTCAGCACTCGATTTTATTTAAATCTTTATATGTCAACTTACATTTTTTTATCCTTCGCTGTTAAATTTGCCCACAGAGCAAAATAATTATCTGCTACAAAATTCCAGGGCCTGGTAGTGAAGAATTGTAAAACCTCAAGTCCAACAGAAATTCTTTTTTGAACTCTAATCATGCTGTAATAAATTATTGTTTAAATATGTATGGGAGCGTATTATTAAATATATATAATTATTCTTAAAAAATGATATCTGCTATTATTATCCTACGCAGTTTCATACATAGCTGACTGATTGCTTTTTTCACGGGTTAACTCTTTCGATAGTCTACTGTAAGTTGTCTACAAAGACTAGAAGATTCAAACAACGCAAATTGCCAGCAGCAAATCCGTCTCGAATCGATGAATTTTTATTTTTGCATTATTGAAAACTAAGCAAAACCGGTAATTGAGTTAAATATTTTACTGGTGGCGAGTGCTGTCTCTAGAGACAGTGTTCGAATTAAATTGTAGACAGGAAGTAGAGGAGGAAAGAATTTGAGTCGAATTGATTTTTAAATATTCTCGGCTATAAAAATTAATTTGGTCAGTTTTAACGCTGGTTCATTCAAATAATGAAAACTTGTATCAAAATCCGGTTAAGCCCTAATAAAAAATCAGTAAAGGCTTAAACGGCAGTTTTTTTTAATCTCATTATTAATTTAAAGACAGCTTAAACTTTGAATCTATAGATTGATCATCGTTTAAAGTACTTGCATTTGAAACAAATTAATATGGTAACACTGCAAAAAAATATTAAATAGTTTTTTTTTTGCATATATGTTTGACACATGACGTGACACATCTTGTCAAAATAATTATTTTAAGTTTCATCAAAACGCCTAACCTCTTCATCGGCTGAAAACAAAAAGTTAGTTTAGATTTTAGCACAACCTCTACATGGCTTTTAAACGTAGTTTAAACGAGCAAATTGTTGCGTGTAATGTTGGTTCAAACATTTGTTGATTTATATATTCATACGATTAAACGTTGTTTAATCCGGAAAGATAAATAATTAATCTTCATCTCATTTATTAGGCATTTATGTGCCAACTGCTGTAGCAAACTGGTGCTATTTTGCTTCAAAAGGTATTTGTATGATTAATGTAATAATTAATTGAATTCTACGATGCCCAACTACTGAATAGGTTGTCCCAAAAAGAAAAAAAAACACATTCTGGTTTGCGAACTAGAATGGTCAAACTTACAATCTTTTTTGTCCCAATATCAGCATTATGAAATCTATGAAAATGGCTGGCAACCAGTGAAACATTAAAACATTAAATTTGTGATACAATTTGTTGTTGGTGAGAGTTGGGTCGGGATACCAAAGACCAGCATTAAGGGGATATTCTCTGGCAATACTTTCGCCCATCTCGATTGCTTGAGATCCCGTCAGTTTCCGATGATCAGCACCGCTTATGTTGTAAATGGGAATTACGGCTGGCCTAAACATTTTAATAAAAATTTTAATTTTGTTATGTATTTAAACAAAAAAACAAACAAAGTATGATTTACCTTTCCTCTAAATTGGTAAACTCGTAAGGCATTATTATCAACCCATTAATAGCATAATCAACGGGTATAGCTTCAGTTTTATTTTTCTCATCGACCAAGACTGAACGTATGACACCTTTGGCACAGCCAATCATAAGTCCTGTGGGACCATTTAAATTGTCTACCCACCCAGGCAGGGGTTCGAATGCCGCCGGTGATACTACATGTGGTTTCCCACAAGCAATGATAAAGTTTCACTTAGTCTTATGTACAAAATTCTTAAATGCTATGAACAATTTTTATGAGCCACTTACATGAGTTTCTAATGAACAGATGAATACACTTTTCTTTTCATTTTATTTGAAATAGTGCTGGCAAAGTATTCACTGAATAAGTACAGTTTATTTTCATGATCTAACAAGATCTAACACAGAACTACATTTACGGGAATATTTTTTGTGACTGAACTGAGAACGGGTAGTGTTTGAGTAGAGTGATTCGTTATATTTTTCCACATCAAGCGGAGCTTTTTTATTTAATCGATTGGGGAAGAAAGCTCCTACGTATGGAACTTTGAAACAGCATGGCTCTATGTGACTTGCGGCAGAATCGTACTTTCAACATTCAAAAGTAAAACTTATTTCCCGAACCAATTTTAAACAAATTGTTACCAGGTTTTATTTGTCCTGATAAACAAAAAAAAATCCTTTTTGTGCAGTTACATTCTCAGCTCGCTTATGCTTCTCATTTTGTAAACTTATATTTATAAGCATGTCGTTATGGACTTACGACAGTTCTACGGAAGAGTTGTATGAAATTTATTTGCGAGCATGACGTTTAAGTGAAACGGATCCAATTTGGCAGCAAATATTTTGCTGAAAATAGTTGTCGTTGACGCCGCCGAACGCCACATGAAGTTTTGTTTTTTCAATTTACATTCTGCTGGCATTTTTCACCTCAAGTTTTTTTTATTTAAAAATGTAAATATTGCATTTATTTGTTCAGGAAAAATATCATTATAAACATATTCTTTATTATTTTTGCTGATGAGGCTACAGCACGACGTAGCAAAATATTGACTTTTAAAAACATTTAATAAAATTTTAATTAAAAAAAAATAAGTTCGATCAATTAAGTGGGAGAGAAAAAGACGTGCCCTGCACAAAGCTCGCAAAAATGCGGACATGTAGAGAGACGACATTTTCAACGTATAATATTAGAACAACTCCGCATACAATACGTATCCGTAAGTGTGTACCAGGAATTGCCAGCACTAACTTAGATTAGTGTACTAAAGCTGAGTTTGCTCTTTCTACACATATGGAGTTAAGCTGCCTGCCATGCCAGCGGCAGTCTAATTAACTATAGTTTAAATTGTCGTACAAAGGTAGATTCAAAGGTTATAAATAGATTCTACTTGATGGATATCTAGTGTTTTAGTATTCATGCGTTTGTATGTATATTTATGTATGGATGTGTATATGTATATATGTATATATGTATATGTATGTATGTGTACTATGTTGTATGTTTATTTGTATGCACAACGTTACGTATTTAAGAGTATGTTTATGATAAAATTTTGCTGTAAATATTAATCATATGTACTTATGTACATATCGGTGCCCTCAAGTAGAAGGCCCTAACTCGCATTTTTTACAGTAGATTTTTTTAGTGACTTCAATGTATGAACTGCATTTGCATTGTATGAACTGAATAAAAAAAGTGAAAAATCATTAAAAGAAGATTGACTCAACTTGAGCTCTCCATATCTCTCTAACACCCTCTTCATTATTACTCAAGGGCAAAAGATTTTGAACAGTAATTAGAACATCAAAATTATTTCAAATTATTTTATTTTCTTAAAAATTAGCAACCCTTTTGCACAATAAAGCCTTAAAATAAAATGAAGAAAAAAAAAACAACACATTCGTGGTTAAACCCAAAACATTCGATATTTGTTAGGCAATTATAAAAGGCACCAAAAAGCTGTAAGTCCAGTAACAAAGAAAACCCATAAATACGGCTTTGCAAGTACGGTCTAGGAAATACATGCTGAAAACAAAATTGGTGAAAGAAAATTTTATAAGCGTAAATTTGTAAACATTTGATTCCGTAGGGAAAAATCTTACAACTTCAACTGCCTTCTCGCTTTAGGTAGAGTATCGGGTGACTCTTTCATCAAATACTGACGGCCCCCTTGTATGGAAGAATGCAAATATTCATCAATATTTTCTTCAGTGTCCATGTTCATGTTGAAACTTTATTTGTTGTGCACAAAACATTAAATTATTATTGGCATTATATTGAACTGGAGTGTTTCTTACATTATTTTATCGTTCGCTTTTAAATTTTTCCACAACGATTCATATCGTTTTGACTTGAAATTCCAGGCCCTCATGGTGAAGAATTGCAAAACATTTAAGCCGATTTGTACGCGAGTTTGTACGCGAATCATACTAATTAAATCAAAAGAATGCAGCATTAAAGTTCAAAAAGCTCGTGTGTTTAATTTTAAAGTACTTTTTGAAAAAGCTGAAGATATTTTTATAAAAAGCTCTTTAAACCGAGTCAACATATTAACTTTTACAAAAAGTCCTCTTTTTATAAAAAGTACTTTATATAAAAACAAATTTATCAGCAAGTAGTTATGAAAGCTACAAAGAAATTGTGTACAAAAAAAATATCTTGCGTAAAAATTTATTTTGAGGTATATTACAAAAAATACTTTTATCTGACGAACACAATTTATCAAAAAATGATTAATAAAAAGTAATAATTACTGCAAAGGACCTACGGTAAGAAAGTCCTTATGCTAGAAAAAGCTTTTACTAAGGAAATGCTTAATGCAAAAACAATTCTTGAAAAAAAAAAATAATTCTCAAACAAAATTTATATTTTTATTTATTTTTTTTTTTAAAAGTACATTTTAAAAAAAGAGGTCGGGGGGAATACTTTCCACAAAGAAACGTACATTTTTCTAAAAAGTACTTTTTTTCAAATTTACCCATATAAAAAAGTAAATCTTGAAAACACTACATTTTCCATTGCAGATGAAATAGAAAAACTTACAATCGCTTTTGGCCCAATAAGAGCAACATGAAATCGATAAAATAGGCCGGTAACCAGTGGAAGAGTAAAACATTAATTTGATGATGTAAACGGTTTGTGGTTATGCATCCATCTGGATACCATAGGCCCGTTTCCATGGGATACTGGTAGCCAATTTTTTTACCTAATTCTATAATTTCGCCCCACGGCACTTTACGTCTCTCAGCGCAAGTGATATTATAGACGGGTACCTCATCGGGACTGTAAAACGATTCAATATTTTTGATTTTTTATGGAATAAAAAAGTGGAGACAATTTTTCTTAAAATTATGAATGAAAGAAAAATACCGTGGATTAGTACAGAACTCATAGGGAATAACAACCAAACCATTGATGGCATAATCCACTGGTATTACCTCGGACTTGTGACGGGTATCGATTAGCATTGATCGTATCACACCTTTGCCAGCACCTACCATTAAACCGGTTGGTCCATTGAGATTGTCCACCCAGCCAGGTACGGGCTCGTAGGCCGATGGTGATACTAAGTTTTGTAAATAAGGTTGTTTGTTTAGAAAGATTGGGTACACTGAAATCAAAAGAAGCAAGTTGCGGGCGAGTAGGCGAAAAGAGCTTTCGGCCAGTTGGTTAAGAACGGCAGCAGTTGTTTGCATTATTCCAGCGGCGGATTTTAACAGAAATGAAACTGGGTGTTGCAAGTTATGTGGTGTGATTATGAATATCGAAAGTCTATGCGTTGTCACTTAATTTTATTTACAATTTACATTCACTGGCTTTAAAGCTTTTATTGCGAAAAAGTTTATGCTTTAAGCTTTGTATTTATTACAACGCGATTTATAAACGATTAAAAGCACTGTATTTTGTAGTTTGGCGTAGCACTGTATTATTTCACTTTTAACTTTTTCACTGTTGTTTGCATGTAGGCGTTTATATGTATTACAAGTATGTGGTAGCGTAGCACAGTTGATAGCGAATAGAAAGATAGAGAGAGGGAGACGCAAAGACGGGAAACTATATAAAACAAAAGGCGTTTGAGTGGTATGAGGAGTAAAGCAGTGGCGAAGCTTAAAATTTTATTTTTATTAAAAGCTCTTAATTTTTTTTTATGTTAAAAAAGCATTTTTAACTAAAAAAACATTGTGGGAAAATATTCTTACTTTCGTTCTAAAAGTACCTTCTTAAAGATTATATTTTAAAAACCTCTATTCATAAAATTTAGAAAAAAAAAATGTTTTAAAAAATTGACCCATTAGACGAACTTTTTATTAAAAGTGTCTTTAGTAAGTATTCTTTTATAAGCACTCGTCATAAAAGGTAAATTGTTATGAAAATTGGTTATAAAAATAATAAGTACTTTTTTTACATATCAGATTGCAACGAAATCGGCATTTCTACCAAGTACATTTTATAAGAAGTACCTTTTTAATAAACAGAATTTTATATAAAAAGTATATCTTATAAAAATTACTGTAAGCTTAGGTAAAAAGTATCTTTTAGAAAAAGTTACTTTTATAAAAGTTACTTTCTATAAAAAAAACTTTTATTAAAAGTAGTTTTTTTAGGAAATACTAAAAAAATTATATTATATTATAAAAATTATCTTCTTGTGGCAAGCTTTTACTTAGACTGCTCTCTATAGCAAGCTCGATTTTGCAAACAAAACCTTTTCTACTAAGTAGATTTTATAATAACCACTTTACATAAAAACTGCGTTTCATAAAACTTTCCCTTTATGAAAAGAAGTACCTTTAATATAATTTATTTTCCCTAAAAAACTTTCACACAAATTAGTTTAATAAGAAAAAAAACATTCTTTTAAAAAACGTTTGCTCTGTATACCAGGCACCTTTAATAACAAGTACCATCTTAAAAAAGTACCTTCTACAACAAGTACGTTTTATAAAAACTACCTTAAAAGCCATGACATAATAAGTACATTTTACAAGAACTACTTCTTATAACAAATTCCATCTGAAAAAAGTACCTTTTTTATAAGTACCTTTTATAAAAATGGCCTTTCAGAGCAAGTAACTTTTATAAAAATTCGTTATATAAAAAGTACGTTTTGTAAGCAGAATTAGAGTTTTTTTTCGGGTCATCTGAAGGCATTATTAAATCTTAAGTAATCACACTGTAAACTCGTTTATTTTTTTACACTATAAATAGTTTTAATATTCAAAGTGTACGAGTTTGCTCTTTCATGTATTGGCATGTTTGTATGTCTTTTCAGTTTTTTTATCTTTTCACACAGATTGAACATTTCAGGGAAACTGAAACTTTTATAAGCTCGCAAATGTTTGTGTGAAAGCCCATAAGCCAATAAGCCATCAATCATAGCTTGTGTTATTTGTAGTAATAAATATGAGCATGAAGTTTTTACAAATGAAAATAATTCCATAAGAAATATTTCCATTTTGGTTTTACTGGAAGCCAAGCATAAATGTTTAATTAACTAGTGTAGTGGTTTTTCTTGCCATCGATAAATGAATGTAACAGACAATTTCCCATAAGCCTCCAAATCTTTTTCTAATTTTTTTTTCTAAATATTCTTTATTACTTACCAATGCTCGGTCTGGCAATAATTACTGGCATAGTGGCATAATGATCTCGCACGTACAACTCAGCCAAGCGTTTGGAATACGTATAAGTGTTGGGATGGGGTTTCAACAACTCAGGTGTTATACTTTCTATTGCCTTTAGATCCATCCATTCGACTAAGCGCATCAGATCTTCGGGTTTGTGTGGATAGTCATAAATCTTTTCGTACATCACTTCCTGATCACAGTTGCAAAAAGCTGTCGACAAATGAACGAATGCTTCCAAGTTCTTCATTGCTTTAGCGACGTCTAGGGCACGTCTGGTACCAGCCAAATTCATATCGATGGCGTCTTTTAAATTACCCTCCAATCGTAAAGTAGCTGCCATATGAAAAACAATGTTGGTGTTGTCGCACACATGCTTCAGACTTTCACCCGACAAGCCCAACATTTCATAAGTGATGTCACCTTGGTAAATGGTCACTTTTTTTAAAACGTGAGGCCTCTCATCCTTAATACGTTGAAATATCTGTTGGAGAGTTCGCAAATAATTATACAAATTCGAAAAAAAAACGAACACAGAATCCATACCGGCAATCTGAACATGTCCTCCAAACGTGATTCAGGTGATTTGCCTCTTTTGGGACGACAAATCATAATGATTTCTTTAAGTTCATGACACGAATACAAAAGTTTCTCCAGCAACACTTTGCCCATGAAACCAGACGCACCAGTAATAAATATGGTTTTATCTTTATAATATTCTTGTACAGGAGTTAATTCCGACATGATTTATCTACAAAATTGAAAGAGGCAAAGTATTATTCATTTATTTTCATGCATATTAAAAGCTTAAAGCTTTTTGGTGAACACCTTCACCAAGCAAGTCTCGTTAAACTTGCATTTTTAATGCACTTGTATGTTTATTTTATGTTTTCAAATGTTTAAAATATATATTTGCTAAAAATAAAGGAAAAAAAATTTTTTCGATTTTTGGAAGAATTTGAGAATTTTGATTTTAGTGAAAAAATCGTCAGCTTTTAAAAACGTGCGTTCGTGTATTTTTGAATGAAAAACTAGCGTTTTTATTAGTCTTGTATGTTTATTTTATGTTTTCAAATGTTTAAAATATATATTTGCTAAAAATAAAGGAAAAAAAAATTTTTCGATTTTTGGAAGAATTTGAGAATTTTGATTTTAGTGAAAAAATCGTCAGTTTTTAAAAACGTGCGTTCGTGTATTTTTGAATGAAAAACTAGCGTTTTTATTAGTCTTGTATGTTTATTTTATGTTTTCAAATATTTAAAATATATATTTGCTAAAAATAAAGGAAAAAAAAATTTTTAAATTTTTGGAAAAATTCGAGCATTTTGATAAGGGTTTCCCCTTTGCATTTTAGTGAAAAAATCGTCAGTTTTTAAAAACGTCCGTTTGTGTATTTTTGAATGAAAAACTTGCGTTTTTATTAGTCTTGTATGTTTATTTTATGTTTTCAAATGTTTAAAATATATATTTGCTAAAAATAAAAGAAAAAAAATTTTTGGAAAAATTTGAGAATTTTTATAAGGGTTCCCCCTTTGCATTTTAGTGAAAAAATCGTCAGTTTTTAAAAACGTCCGTTTGTGTATTTTTGAATGAAAAATTTGCGTTTTTATTAGTCTTGTATGTTTATTTTATGTTTTCAAATGTTTAAAATATATATTTGCTAAAAATAAAAGAAAAAAAATTTTTGGAAAAATTTGAGAATTTTTATAAGAATAAAAATAAAGGAAAAAAAAATTTTTAGATTTTTGGAAGAATTTGAGAATTTTGATTTTAGTGAAAAAATCATCAGTTTTTAAAAACGTCCGTTTGTGTATTTTTGAATGAAAAACTTGCGTTTTTATTGGTCTTGTATGTTTATTTTATGTTTTCAAATGTTTAAAATATATATTTGCTAAAAATAAAAGAAAAAAAATTTTTAAATTTTTGGAAAAATTTGAGAATTTTTTGCATTTTAGTGAAAAACTCTTCAGTTTTTAAAAACGTCCGTTTGTGTATTTTTGAATGAAAAACTTGCGTTTTTATTAGTCTTGTATGTTTATTTTATGTTTTCAAATGTTTAAAATATATATTTGCTAAAAATTAAGGAAAAAAAATTTTTCGATTTTTGGAAGAATTTGAGAATTTTGATTTTAGTGAAAAAATCGTCAGTTTTTAAAAACGTCCGTTTGTGTATTTTTGAATGAAAAACTTGCGTTTTTATTAGTCTTGTATGTTTATTTTATGTTTTCAAATGTTTAAAATATATATTTGCTAAAAATAAAAGAAAAAAAATTTTTCAATGTTTGGAAAAATTTGAGAATTTTTATAAGGGTTCCCCCTTTGCCTTTTAGTGAAAAAATCGTCAGTTTTTAAAAACGTCCGTTTGTGTATTTTTGAATGAAAAATTTGCGTTTTTATTAGTCTTGTATGTTTATTTTATGTTTTCAAATATTTAAAATATATATTTGCTAAAAATAAAGGAAAAAAAAATTTTTAGATTTTTGGAAGAATTTGAGAATTTTGATTTTAGTGAAAAAATCGTCAGTTTTTAAAAACGTCCGTTTGTGTATTTTTGAATGAAAAACTTGCGTTTTTATTAGTCTTGTATGTTTATTTTATGTTTTCAAATGTTTAAAATATATATTTGCTAAAAATTAAGGAAAAAAAATTTTTCGATTTTTGGAAGAATTTGAGAATTTTGATTTTAGTGAAAAAATCGTCAGTTTTTAAAAACGTCCGTTTGTGTATTTTTGAATGAAAAACTTGCGTTTTTATTAGTCTTGTATGTTTATTTTATGTTTTCAAATGTTTAAAATATATATTTGCTAAAAATAAAAGAAAAAAAATTTTTCAATGTTTGGAAAAATTTGAGAATTTTTATAAGGGTTCCCCCTTTGCCTTTTAGTGAAAAAATCGTCAGTTTTTAAAAACGTCCGTTTGTGTATTTTTGAATGAAAAATTTGCGTTTTTATTAGTCTTGTATGTTTATTTTATGTTTTCAAATATTTAAAATATATATTTGCTAAAAATAAAGGAAAAAAAAATTTTTAGATTTTTGGAAGAATTTGAGAATTTTGATTTTAGTGAAAAAATCGTCAGTTTTTAAAAACGTCCGTTTGTGTATTTTTGAATGAAAAACTTGCGTTTTTATTAGTCTTGTATGTTTATTTTATGTTTTCAAATGTTTAAAATATATATTTGCTAAAAATTAAGGAAAAAAAATTTTTCGATTTTTGGAAGAATTTGAGAATTTTGATTTTAGTGAAAAAATCGTCAGTTTTTAAAAACGTCCGTTTGTGTATTTTTGAATGAAAAACTTGCGTTTTTATTAGTCTTGTATGTTTATTTTATGTTTTCAAATGTTTAAAATATATATTTGCTAAAAATAAAAGAAAAAAAATTTTTCAATGTTTGGAAAAATTTGAGAATTTTTATAAGGGTTCCCCCTTTGCCTTTTAGTGAAAAAATCGTCAGTTTTTAAAAACGTCCGTTTGTGTATTTTTGAATGAAAAATTTGCGTTTTTATTAGTCTTGTATGTTTATTTTATGTTTTCAAATATTTAAAATATATATTTGCTAAAAATAAAGGAAAAAAAAATTTTTAGATTTTTGGAAGAATTTGAGAATTTTGATTTTAGTGAAAAAATCATCAGTTTTTAAAAACGTCCGTTTGTGTATTTTTGAATGAAAAACTTGCGTTTTTATTGGTCTTGTATGTTTATTTTATGTTTTCAAATGTTTAAAATATATATTTGCTAAAAATAAAAGAAAAAAAATTTTTAAATTTTTGGAAAAATTTGAGAATTTTTTGCATTTTAGTGAAAAACTCTTCAGTTTTTAAAAACGTCCGTTTGTGTATTTTTGAATGAAAAACTTGCGTTTTTATTAGTCTTGTATGTTTATTTTATGTTTTCAAATGTTTAAAATATATATTTGCTAAAAATTAAGGAAAAAAAATTTTTCGATTTTTGGAAGAATTTGAGAATTTTGATTTTAGTGAAAAAATCGTCAGTTTTTAAAAACGTCCGTTTGTGTATTTTTGAATGAAAAACTTGCGTTTTTATTAGTCTTGTATGTTTATTTTATGTTTTCAAATGTTTAAAATATATATTTGCTAAAAATAAAAGAAAAAAAATTTTTCAATGTTTGGAAAAATTTGAGAATTTTTATAAGGGGTCCCCCTTTGCCTTTTAGTGAAAAAATCGTCAGTTTTTAAAAACGTCCGTTTGTGTATTTTTGAATGAAAAATTTGCGTTTTTATTAGTCTTGTATGTTTATTTTATGTTTTCAAATATTTAAAATATATATTTGCTAAAAATAACGGAAAAAAAAATTTTTAGATTTTTGGAAGAATTTGAGAATTTTGATTTTAGTGAAAAAATCGTCAGTTTTTAAAAACGTCCGTTTGTGTATTTTTGAATGAAAAACTTGCGTTTTTATTAGTCTTGTATGTTTATTTTATGTTTTCAAATGTTTAAAATATATATTTGCTAAAAATTAAGGAAAAAATTTTTTTCGATTTTTGGAAGAATTTGAGAATTTTGATTTTAGTGAAAAAATCGTCAGTTTTTAAAAACGTCCGTTTGTGTATTTTTGAATGAAAAACTTGCGTTTTTATTGGTCTTGTATGTTTATTTTATGTTTTCAAATGTTTAAAATATATATTTGCTAAAAATAAAGGAAAAAAAAATTTTTCGATTTTTGGAAGAATTTGAGAATTTTTATAAGGGGTCCCCCCTTTGCATTTTAGTGAAAAAATCGTCAGTTTTTAAAAACGTCTGTTTGTGTATTTTTGAATGAAAAACTTGCGTTTTTATTAGTCTTGTATGTTTATTTTATGTTTTCAAATGTTTAAAATATATATTTGCTAAAAATAAAGAAAAAAAAAATTTTTCGATTTTTGGAAGAATTTGAGAATTTTGATTTTAGTGAAAAAATCGTCAGTTTTTAAAAACGTGCGTTTGTGTATTTTTGAATGAAAAACTTGCGTTTTTATTAGTCTTGTATGTTTATTTCATGTTTTCAAATGTTTAAAATATATATTTGCTAAAAATGAAAGAAAAAATTTTTTTTTAGACTTCTGGAAAAATTTGAAAATTTTGATAAGGGTTCCTCCCCCTTTGCATTTTAGTGAAAAAATCGTCAGTTTTTAAAAACGTGCGTTTGTGTATTTTTGAATGAAAAAGTTGCGTTTTTATTAGTCTTGTATGTTTATTTTATGTTTTCAAATGTTTAAAATATATATTTGCTAAAAATAAAGGAAAAAAAAATTTTTCGATTTTTGGAAGAATTTGAGAATTTTTATAAGGGGTCCCCCCTTTGCATTTTAGTGAAAAATTCGTCAGTTTTTAAAAACGTCTGTTTGTGTATTTTTGAATGAAAAACTTGCGTTTTTATTTTATGTTTTCAAATGTTTAAAATATATATTTGCTAAAAATAAAGGAAAAAAAATTTTTTTCCATTTTTGGAAGAATTTGAGAATTTTTATAAGGGTTCCCCCTTTGCATTTTAGTGGAAAAATCGTCAGTTTTTAAAAACGTGCGTTCGTGTATTTTTGAATGAAAAACTTGTGTTTTTATTAGTCTTGTATGTTTATTTTATGTTTTCAAATGCTTAAAATATATTTTTGCTAATAGAAAGAAAAAAATTTTTTTTTTGACATTTGGGGTATATTTCAATTTTTGATAACCTGGCATCCTTTGCATTTTTGGGGAAAAATTGTTATGTTGTGTATAAATAATTAAATAAAAATTTATTACTGGAAGCTTAATCATTTGGTTTTTTTATACTCCTGCTCATGCATGCTTATAAGATCGGAAAGAGAAGTTACTGGTAGATTGTGTTTAAATCATAATTTTTATTAATAAAATATGAGTTTTATTTTTACAAATGTATTTTAGGAAAAAATTTATCGAAATATTTTTTTACATTCAATTCAAAAAAAAGTTTTCAGATGGGCAAAGTTATTAACTCCTCATAAAAATTTTTTATTCTATTTGCCTGCCATGCCAAAATCTAGGAAGACATTTAAGTAAAAATTCAATTCAATTGAATTTGGTTTCTTATACTTAAAGGCCGAGCCACATGGAATGCACCATACAACATATTTCGAATTTTTCAACTATGTATTCCTATCACCTTGGCGCTTCCAAATCCTCAGGCTGTTATCACTGAAAGGCGCTGTTATCACTAAGGTACTAAACTTGGAAACTCTTAATTATTGGCGTACTTTGAGTAGTTTAAGTATTAGGAGAACAGCTGATTTAATATCTGTCAATAAAATTATAATTCTATATATATTTTATATTGATATATTGATGACAGCTTAAACATATGATTCGTTCTTAAGGCTAAATATGGAGCGGAAATGCTCATTTACAAAATATTTTTTTAACTGAAATCCATATCACGTGCATTAGCCCGCTACTTTTACATGCATAATTTTCAAAGCAACATTTTCAGCAATTTCGTATAATGCAACAGCATTGTAGCCATAAAAATAATTATTTATTTTAAAAACAATCCAATATGTTTTGCTATACACTATATAAAACATTGTGCAACTCATTGCATATTTCCAGCAATTTATTTCTGGTTTTCTTTTTTTTCCATTTTAATTTTAGTTTTCTTATTTCTTTCTCTTTGGTCATAAATATGTAGATGTTTATAACTTTGGCGTAATAAAATAATTCGTGTTTTGTGGCGTAGAAAAAAGGCGCATTCAACTTAAAGTGAATTAAATGCATGTGGGTATCGAAAACGATTGTAATTCTAAAATTAGCAACAAGAAAAAGTTATAGGAGCTATAATTTTCCTCGAGTTACGCAAATAAACACAATAATAACCACATTTAATAGATGCAATTGCCGCTACTTAGTAAATAAGTTGGAACGATTAATCGGTAACTTGCCAAAGCAGATTAACTACTTACGAGCACATACTTTGCTTTAGTGACCCGATTTTTAAATGTTACTTTTATTTCACTCTTAATACGAATGTGTAACGAAGCCAGTGAGAATTTTACTGTAAAAATAGTGCATATAAAATTGTATGAATATTTTATATTTTTTTAAGGTTTTCCAATAAAGTTGTTGTATTCAAAGGTAGTGTTTAAAATTATAAAATTTAACATTTATTGGCATTATTTTAATAGAAAAAGTTAAAAAACGGAAAGATTTCGTAATCGTAAAAGCTGATGTCAGCCACATCTGTTGACTGATATCAGCATAAATTGATATTGAACTAAATATTGCGCTATCTATCGGACGAACTTCAAAATACACAAAAATACTCGTTACTTCCCATAGAGCATATATATAAAATTTTGTCAAAATCGATCCATTAGTTTCTGAGCTTATCGGTAACGAACGTACAAGTAATTTTTATATATATATAGATATACAATTCATTATATTTTGTGTCATAATAGATTAATCGCTAAGGAAAACTTTTTACAATAATATAATTTTTCTATGATTTTCTAGTTCTGCGTCACAAGAAAATAATTCTATGTTCAGCTGCTTAAAGTAAAAGCAACTCTGATCAGTACAATTTTATGTCACAATATTTCATTTTTTTTTAGCAGACATGCCAAATTTGTCAATTCGGACGGCTGTGTAGGATAGTGAAACTAGACCTTAATCTAGCCTTGGTTTTTCCAGCGATATGTGAGAGTTTCTTTCCATATCGAAAAGTTTGAAAGTGGAACGATCTTTTTATTCCAATAAAAAGCTGTCCGAGAAGCAAAACATAAATAAAAAACATAAAATCTTCAACAGGAGGTGTAGAATTTTTTTAAATAAATTGAAAAAAGTTAAGAATAACATTTCAGGTTTTTATAAAAATTAATCATTTTTACAAAATCAAAAAAAATGTAAAATCTTGTCAGAAATACTTTAATTATTTTCCAAGCCGTACTCTCGATTCCTCACCAAAACCTGGAAAATTTTTTTACGCAACTCAAAAACTCCGCGGTTTGAGTTTGGCTAAAAATAAATAGATTTTTTTTTAAAAAAAATTTAAATGTGAGACTTATCAAAAGTATTTTTAAAAGACAGTTTTATGCTCAACTGTCGAATAAACCGAATACTTTCACTTGACTGAGAGAATCTCGTGTATTTGTTTCAAGAGAATAAATTTTGTAGAGAAGACTTATTACTGGCTTAATAATTCTTCAAAATTATTTCTTATTAATTTTTTTTTAAGTTTTCTACAAAATTTTTAACTTTTGTTCTCTTTATTTAGAGAAAACAAAAAGAAAATTTTTTTTATTTTATCAGATAAAAGAATTATAATAATTTCGGGTTCTTTCCAAAATAATATAACATTTAAAAATAAATACAATGATTATATTTCTATAAAAAAAAAATTGATCGGAAAATAATTAACGGATTTAAAATTGTAAAAAACTAAAAAATGGGGGAAAATTTTTCAAAATCTAAATAACCGGGCCAAAATGGAATAACAAAAACAACTAACAAAACTTTATTTACTCGTATAACCATTTCAAATTTCTGTAAAACATGGAATTTGAAGAAAACTTTTTGATTTTAATATAGTAATATCAATTTTAATTTTCCATGCTGCTAATTTGACGAAAATATGTTCGAATAAAAAAAAAACAATTTGTAAAATAACTCAAATTTCCATAATAACTCAAACTCATCTTTTTTTATTGCAATCACAGATTTTATTAAAGTTAACAAAATATATATTGCCAATATAAAAAAAAAATATTTTTAATATTTTAATATGTATGCAATTTAACTTTGCCCATTTTAACTTGCATTTGGCTGCATTTGTTGCCATACAGGAACCAAACAAGTAAAATTGTGTTCTTTAACATCGACCTGCTTGCTTGTGGCAAGAGAGGCAAGAAAGCAAAAGTATTGTTTGTCTTCACATGTTCATTTTAAAAAACTAAATGTTGCACAAGTATTTTATGACTGAAAGTAAACAAATACCAGTAAAGTATCGGAAAATGAAAGAGATCTGTAAATCAGCTGGTTGTGCAACAGTTTGATTTTACTTTTAACTCCAGTTTAAACGCATTGCAGCATACAATTGCGTCAATAACGGAGAAAAAATGTGGGGAAAAATGTAATAAAACAAGCACATAAAATGTATGTAAGACTTAAGCAACAAACTTGTTCAAGCAATGTACGGCGAGAGCATGTTTTATTGGTCTGGCCTGCCTTCTTGCTGGCTTGTCTGCTGTTTGTTCGCCTATAACCACTTGCTGTGCAATATTAATTATATTTTAACTGGAGAGCCAGTCAATTACTTGAATTTCTAGTATGAATTTCATTATTTGCTAAATACTCATATTTGTAAATAAATACTTAAGTGAAGGAGAGTATGAGTGTGTGTTTCAAATAATTGGCTTGTGGCACATTGTGCTGTCGCTGGCATGCTTCACACAAGCAGCACTTACTGTAGCATATTCAGAAAACTATCAATATTTTCATAAATATTTTTATTTTATTTTTTTTTTTTTTGTTTTTGTTGCAAGTTGTATACAATTTATTGCCAAATCATGTTTGTTGTTACTTTTCCTATTGACGTTTAATATGGGAGTACTTTATTTAAGAGTTCGTTTTTTTTTTGGTTTTAGTAACGTCTCCAAGTGGCATTTAAAAATGACATTTACATTTTTAAAGGAAACTAATAAATTCCAAATGGAAAATTGCTATGAAAAATCTTAGTGTGATGTTTTCATGAACACAAAACGCAAAACAAACTAAAAAAAAGAAAACAATGTATAATAACTCGACTTGCGAGCTTTTGCAACAAAACGCCATACGCATATATTATATTATTTTCTATATTTGCAACAATAATAGCCTTGATCTTAATTTTAATATCTAAACTAAAACAAACTTGTAGCCACGTCAGCCATAATTCACCTTATTCTGACATTTGCACACGATTTCGAAATACTGCTTCCGATATTTTGTTGGCTGCCTTGCATGTTAAACAATATTATAAGAAACCATACTGAGTGATACTGGTTGCATTTAATCGAAATGTTGCCAAGCGTATCATTATTTAGTAAACAAATTAAAATATATAAAATAATGAAATAAAGAATCATGTACAACATTGTTACTCAGCTTTATAATGTTAAAAAAGTTTTTTTGGCAAATTATAAATATTGTTTCCAATAAAAAATGTCCTTGGAGATAAGCAAGACTTTAGCCGAAATTGCATAACGAGTTTTGCATGTGAAGTTGTGGAAAATTCCGCGAACTTTTGCATGTAAAACGCAAGTATCAATAAAGTGTGGCCGGAGAAGAATTAAAACAACTTAAGTCGTAACGCGTTTCATTTCCAGTAGTCCAACATTTCAACAGTTGTCATGAGGCCAGCTCATAAGCAGCAAAACCGTGATGCGCTTAAAATGGAGATTTTGTGGATTTCGTACGGTTTTGTTTATGTGGCATTGTGATAAAATGGTTTTGTGCCCCTTTTTTAATACTTTTTGAGGAAACTATTTTTTTTACACAAAATTTACCCATTAAAATCATGGCTGACTGCCCTTCACAATCAGAACATTTGTCAAATATGA
Source organism: Ormia ochracea (assembly GCA_963402855.1). NCBI lineage: Eukaryota > Metazoa > Arthropoda > Insecta > Diptera > Tachinidae > Ormia > Ormia ochracea. The sequence goes on from OY727109.1 coordinate 51,204,526, forward strand.
TATATGTGCTAGAAATCTATGATAGTACGTCCTGGAAACCCATCTGGGTTACCGATTGTTTTGACAGTTACAGAATAACATTAAATTTTCGTTTGAACTTACAACTGAGTAGGATAGTGAATAAAAGATTCCATAACTCACAACTCGACTTGCGAGCTTTTGCAACAAAACGCCATGTGTATCATATTATTTTCTACATTGGCAGGGCTAATTTCCATTTGGAATTTAGACCTGATTTAAAATTTTTCGCCTTTTTGGTAGTAACAAAATTAATGCAAGTTTTGGATTGGTTGCCATTTGTGAAGTAAAAGTGTTGACATGCCCAAAAAACGATTTGACAACTGACATGGTAGTACATGACACGACAACTCCACATAAACATAACTTTTGATCCCCTAAGAAGAAAAAAAATATAATAAAAAGTACACGTATCGGTGTTTCTAATTCTTAACTACGATTTTTATTATTCGCATGAATTTTTTTTACTCTTCTTTTATCTTCTTTTATCTTGTATTGCCATACATTTAATGCTTAAAAAATTAAATTTATTTTCCTTGTTCCTGAAGTTTTCTTAAAAATCCCTCTTTTTTTTGTGACCTTTTTCTGAAAATCACCTTTTATTGCCACTTTTGGAAAATGTTCAACGTCAACGCTGCCCATGAGTTGTTAACTTTGAGAGAATCATTTCGGAATATTATAGAAAATAAATTTATGTAAGAAAACCGATCTCTACTAATAAGCATATTTTATATTCATTATTGGTTTGACGTATAAGCGTGTACAAATACAACACTCGCGCGGAGGCAGATGCTCAGAATGCTCAGAATAAGTAGACACCCAATTTTATAATGGTCGAAGAAGTGATTTTGCTGCCAGTAAAGTAGGAGTACATGAAAGAACAAGATGATTAAACGAATATCGTGGAAAAAATGTGGCACTTGTCACAAGTTCATGACACGACCTTGACTTGCGAGCTCGTATCGCCTTCTCTGAAACTTATGTAAACGTCAAACTCTTAATGAACCGGCCACTTTGTAGTACAACAGCATATAAAATTACTGGCAAACATTTATTGAGACAGTAAACACACAAATGAAAAACAACAAAAACAAGATTTTAACACTTGACTTATCGCAATATTGTAGTTTTTAATTACAATATAATTAAATATATTAAACGTTTTAATTGCTGTAATACAACTAGAAAGAAAATGTTTTCAAATGAGTCTATTTGGATAATTTAAAAAATTTAAATATTAATACTGCCAAGAGTGTCAAAGAGAGAGAAAGAGAGAGAGAGATTTGCGACGTTTATACTCACAGTTAATTAATTTGTTATGAATGAAAAACTAAACAAAATCATACCAAATAAACAAATGCTCAAAGCTGGATAGAAGATCAGCTCAAGGGCTTTTTGAATTTTAATGATTTCGAATAATGCCATGACTAGCATGTACAACATTTGGCGCATAAGAAAACATTATAAGTGGATGTTCTGCTCAAGAGATTTTAGATTAAAACCACTAACTTATTGGCACAAAGTACGATTATATAATACCTCATCTGACGTGCACGCCATTGATACGTAATTAATATTAACTCGACATTGAAACTTCAAGAAATCGTTTGAAAATAAAAATACACAGATTCGCAACATTTTAATATAGTAATAGACAAACCAGTTAAATGTGCTTTATTGGAAGTCGACAAATGTTATATAACCTTCTCTAAGAATATTGTTCCACAGCAATTTTTGTGTAATTCATTTTTATCTCGAAATGTATAAAACAATTTTTGGGTTATACATCTTTTATTTCATAACCGATCTTGATGATTTTTATACTTGATAGAATTCTGAGCAGATGAAATTTTAAATTTTTGCTTTTGAGCTAAATATTTACTTTGTTTGCACTGCAATAAAAATATGGTGGGTGGACAGACCGGCAGGCGGGCAAAGCTCAATCAATCAACTTCTCCTAATGGGGTCACAAACTAATATCGTATAAATTACCATACCCATATAAAACCTATATATCATTGGTCTGAACCAGAAAGGTGATACCGATACCCAGCATTTTATTTTTTTGTGCAATGGTTTCCTTAGTGATGTTAATGTCACTTTAAATTACTGCTTGAAAGGTACTTTTTCGATGCGTACATTTTTAGAAAATAAGTACGTAAATTATTGTGTTATTTTGCGTACTTCATATTTTTAAATAATATCCAAATATTTTATTTTATTTCCATTATTTATTAGTATTTAAAAGAAGATGAAAAAATAAAAAAAAAAAAATTTTTAATTTCCAATAATTTTTTTCTAGTTTAAAGTTTAAAACAAATGAAATTAGATTTATCGTTTATCATCTTCCATAATTTTTTTAAATTTGTTACAACATCAAATTCAAAGTTGAATCATTATCGCACCTTATTTTCAATATAAATTTATTCGAAAATTTGCAATGCTTAAATCATGTAGCCCACAACATCTTAAGTTGTATTAAAATATTCTTACAACATTATATAAATAAATATAAATACGACTTAAGAAATAAACAACTTCTTTGAATTGGCCAAATGCAATTTGAAATTAAAAAAATTAAAAATGTATAGAAACCTGAAAAATAGTTTATGACAAAAAAATGTGCGAGAAGATTTTATTGTTTTGATTCTCTAAAGTTTTGTGTTCCAATTTATTGCTAAATAAACACAATTTATGGTGTTTTATTAAAATAACATAAATATTGCATCAGTTATCGTAAAATCTATTACCATGTTAAACGATTTCTAGGCTTTTTATAGCAGCAGGCTAAACCTTGATATGAGTTTGATAGTTAAATTGGAAAAAAAACCAAAGTATTTTTTAAGAAATAAATTTTTTTATCCTCAAGAGGTCAATATATTAGTTATTTGTTAAACAAACATTAATTTAACATAAAAAAAGCTAATGTTTTAAAAAAACTGTTTTAAGCCTTTGTCGATTCATACATTTTTTGTACTCGGATTGTAAATTTTTCTTCACAATTTTTAAGTTACTTTATTTTAACTAGTAAAGCATAAATTGATTCCTTCCCAAAAAAAGGAAAAACAAATTGTATACAGTATTAATATATATTTTACATCGAAGCGTTATTTGTGAACAAGGACTTTTTTAATGTAGAACCAATTCGCTAAACCAATTCGCTGAACCAATTTATAAATTCACATAAAAAGATTATAATAACAGTGTGCAACGCAAAACACATTATCTCTGGATTCTGGTAGCGGTTTTCTACAGAGCGGGCCCGAAACACTATACCAACAAAGCCATTTTGGAACCTTATGTCAATCGACTTTTCTTCTGCTTCATTGGATTGGCATTAGAAATCATTGCAAATTGTGCCCATTTGCTTTTTGTAAACACTGTGTGCCAATAATGCTAATGCTGCTTCTTCGCCTTATTTTTAAGAAGTGATAGAAATTTTCTCCTAAAAAGCTGGAGGCAAAAACAAGGACAAAATCTGTCGTGTGGCATGTTTTCTAACAGCCAATCCAAATGCAGCCTTTTTTCCTTTAAGAGAGTCGATTGGTTAAATTTTGTGAGAAAGAAGTATTGCTGATGCTATTTTACAATTTCAAAACAGTGTTGCCAGAAACATTTCGTCATTGGAAAGAGGGAAGAAGCAGAGTAAGAAATATTTTGTATTATATATTTTTGTATGTATTGTGAGAGTGCCAGTATTTAATATGAAATCGTTAATAAAAAATGTAATAAAAAATTTGCTCGTAAATTTATAGAAAAAAGCTGCAATATTAACTACGCTGTGCTTTCTTGTGAATGTTGCTTTTTTAATTTTCTATGTTCACAAAGACGAAATGCTACTCTAATTATATGTCAACCATTAATATATGCAAAATATTATAAAATTTTGCTAATCGACAATACTGTACTACTTTTTCGGCAGACTTGCCATATTTTACAAATTCTATAATTGTTTAACATAACTTAAATGAATTCTGGGCTTTAAGAACATGAAAATGTTACTCTGTTATTCTGTTTATATTCGAAAATAATTTTTGACGGTGGCGCACTTCAGTTTTGTTGCATCTGAAATTTTCAAAGAATTTAAATTTTCTTATCTACTTTATGATTGGAATAAGTTTCTCGTTTCTATTGCTTGCTTTTAAGTAGACCATATGTTTTGCAAATGTAAACAGAAATTCAATCGTAATCAGCTGTGTTTTGGAATAAAAAATTTGCTAGAATGTAAGAATAAAAAATTATATTTTTCTTTAGCTAAACTCGCATTCCAAAATCAGAAATTAATTCTTCAAAGGAATCCCAATTTAAATTAATATAAAAAACAAAGATTGAAATTGAAAAAGTATTTATGATACTCACAGTGTTCCGCTGAAGAAAAAAAGTTGTTTTAGAATTTATACGGGCTGAATTTAAGAAACATTTAAATAATTAGCTACAGAACTAGTTTTTATAAATTTTCTATTTCTGATTTAATATACATCATTTATGTTCAATTAATTTCAATAAAAACCCGGTTTTATAAGCAAACAAAACCTATAAAATTTTTATTAGAATAGAATTCTGAAAATGTGGTTTTGTCTACTTAATCTGTACTTGATGTGTTACACTTCCTGCCAGGGGACTTTTGATACCCGTAATAACTTTTGAAGGTTAAACTTTTAATTAAAGATATTTATTCGTAAATATCCTATCTGGTTGAAATAATTCATATTAGGAGTCATTACAGATATTCCGGAATTACAATTAAAAAAAATTTTTTTTTTATTTTATTCTGTATTTCTGTAAAATTATCTGTTGTTTATGTAAGAAAAAAATATTTCAAAAATAGTAAACAAATTTTTTTAAAAAACTTAAATTTATATTCTCGAATTAAATTTATTTTTATTTTTTATTAATACGAAATTAACAATGACATTAAAATCATGGGACTTGAACTAAATTTTGAAATATTATGTTAAAGCAGGAAGACGATTCAGAATGATTACCATTAAAATTTAAAAAAAAATATATTATTTATTATTTAGATGTTGGTAAGCCATCTAAAACATCAAAGACCTATTTTTATTATTTGTCACGTTCGTGATTCTCATATATTAGTCTTTTATTTGTTTTCTGAAGTGTTCATGTAAAAACTAAACAGCTCTACATGATGCCAAAGAATTTTTAAAAATGATCAGTTAAAAAAGCTCGCGCATGGTCCACAAGCGACTTTTGTTTTTTTTTCTAAATAGTAATAAATTGTAAAGATTAATTTATTTGGTTTTTTAATTTTTTTTCTTTTATTCATAAAAATTAAGAAAGATTGGCCAAATTGATTAGTTCAATTCCCAAAAATTAATATTCAGGAGAATTTGCATTTATTTTCTATTTAAAAATATATTAACAACAGTGTGCAAAGCTTTTTTCAATAAGAATATTTATGGATTACAAAAAAAAAAAAAAAAAAAACAAATATTCTACGGAATATTGATGTGGACATGAAACTGAAGATAAATTATTCCTTTTCTTGTATATTAAGCCTTGAATATAATTGAGTTTGTGAACTAAACTTGTTTTTAAGAATTAAGAGAAAAGTACTTAAATCAATTGAGAATTATTAACGTGCAAACACACTGGCGTTTGGAAAATTGCAACCACACAATGCAACAACAAAATTATTTGATATAAATCTTATAATTAATTTTTTTAATAATGGCAATGAGACAGACAACGAACGAAATGAATGAGGTCTGAAAGAAATATTTTTTCAGCCGCTGCAAATGTGCATGAGTGTGTGTCTGTATGTGGGTGCGGTGTCCCAAAATTAATTCAATACGTAAATTTTCTGTCACTTTTAAGCCAAACTATATCAGCTCTGAACATGCTCACCCCTAAAAGAATTTCCAATTTGAATACTAGTAAATATTTTACTGCTGAAGTAATTGAATACAGGTTTCAAGAGGTTGGAAAGAGAGTCCTCTTATGGGCGGATATAAAAAATTATGTGGTCAACGAATTTCTTTGAAAAAAACAAATAAGAAAAATTTGCTCCTGCATCAGAAAAGCTAAAAGGTGAATACAAGGAAATACTGCTTTTGACACAAATTTACAAGGAGCTCTTTATGGCCGAAATGGAATACTGAACCATACACAAACAAAGATAAAATATGAATTATATCTCAAATACATTGGCCAATACTATATTCAATCCATATTACTGAGAGATCTATTTAACATATATGATAAAGGCTATTTTGAGGAAAAATTGCCTTCATTTTTTTGGTAAATTTGACTTATTTCCACAGCAAATACGCCCACTCTTCATCCTGCAGAGAATACCAAATTCAAAAGTTGGAAATTATCACTTTCAATGATTTCCTTTATCATAATTTTTTTGCTGTTTCATAAAAAAAAATCCTTTTAAAAGCATTGATACGGTCAATGTATTTTAACAGAATACTGTTAACATGCTAACAGCACTCTGTACAGATCGCTCTTGTAAACATTGTTTTTTGCTCAGGCATTCTGTTTTGATAGCTTAAAGGACATCAAGAGCATGTAACGAAAAGAGGTGGCTTTATAAAAGCTTAAGTATATTCTTACACACATTAACTTTGAAGTACACCATCAAATACTCTAGCAGCCGGAGATATGAAAATGTGAAAGGCTAAAGGGCCACTTGCCAATATTAGCATGGTGGTGCACTTGCTCTTTCGAATGCCTAATAAATACGTGGAAGATTTCTTATCCTTCTAGTTGAAGCAGCGTTTAATCAGCTAAATATACATATATATCAATCATTAAACCATTATTAAACCCAACCATTTGCCCTTTTGAACCACCATGAAGATGGCTGGCGTGCTGATTAAACTTAAAATAAAATAAATGCCACTTTTTTGAGAAGTTGTGTCAAATATATTTGAATTAAAGTGTTTGAATTAAGAAAACTGACGTTTCAATCTTCAATCTTTCAATCTTCAATCTTTCAATCTTCAATCTTCTTTATAAGGCCTAAATAAGCCAATTGGATATCGAAATAAAAGCTTCAGCATGCAGATGGAGCAAAAATAAAATAGCACTACTGCTAAAAGCAAAATGTTATGCTTTTCCAAATTTTCTATTTTCCTTATTTCGTGTCTTTTTTTTTTGGAAATTATAATATAATATTATAACATTTATAATATATATAAATGTTATATAAATTCGTAAATAAAATTAATAAATAAACCCCCTCATTAATTAATTCATAATATCTTTGAAATGGAAATTCAGTACAAAAAGCGGGATTGCTCTTTTGTTTTTTCAATAGCTTATAATATGATAATGATTTAAAAAAACTTTAAAATTAAAAAAATATGCAAATGCGTAAACACTTGATGGCTTTACTTGTGCGGCACAAACTTCAAAATATGACGTGTTAAGACTCGTACTGAATAAATTTAACGAGAAGAATTTAATTCATGGCACCCAAAATTACTACATAATATTACAAAAATTAATTTTTTTTTCTCACATCTGAGAAAGGGCTCAATGAATGAAAGAATATTTAATTTATTTGAGAAATTCCCATTATCAATTTTTAGATTTATTTTTAAATTTTAGTTGGCTAATTTGATTTAATCCTTTTACTACTAAAAAGTTAATTTTCCATAAATATTCAAAGATTAAAAAAACCAGCAATTTCAACGAAATTAGAAAATAAAAAAAGTTAAAATTTATTATGAGAAGAAAGTGTCGGATTTCTTGCTTTCCGTCACATTGAAAGTGAGATGCTTTCCCCTCCGCTTTCAGCTGCGTTTTAAAATACACCTGCAATTGGTTCTATGCACCTATTTTTTTTTCTGAAGTTCTGAAGCCTTGAGTAGCACACAATTTTCTTTAATTCTTTTATGAATATCTTTAGCATTTTCTTTTCATATATGTATGTCTCCTAGAGGCGTACTCGAAACGTCTCACAGTTTTTCTTTTTTCAGACCCAATTAATGTATTATTAACACATTTTATAATACCATTTTTATTTTTTTTTTAAATTATTAAAAAAAATGTAATTATATTATATGTAATTAATTCTTATAAATTGATCTTGTGATTGAAAAACTAAAATAATTATATTTAAAAAAAAAAAAATTAAATTAAATTTCTATTGAAATATTATTTTTCTTTTCAGGCAACGACATGTTAGAGATGCTCCTCTATATTTAATGGTATGTAAATAAATATTGAAATGAACTATTACAGGATAACTTGACTAAATGAACACATTTAATCAACAACTTACAAAGAAACTAAAAATTAATTTATATTTCACAGTAATTTTAAGATCAATTCCATTTAAATCTCATCATTTTTAGTTCATTATTTTATTTATTTATTTTTATTCCTGACTGCCCTTACCAGGAGCATATCACAAATCAAATAGTCAATCAATCAACAGAGTGAATAATTCAATTAAAACAAAAGACTTAAGACAGCAACCTTTAATGTTTTAATAGAAACAATTCAGATATCGATCGAATTGATTTTTATTTTAATTTTATTTTGCAATAAAATGTATTGTTGTAGTTAAAAAAATTAATGCAAAAATCAAATAAATTTTAATTTTCTCTAAAGCAAATAATATTCATAAGAAGTAAAAATCAATTTAATTACCTTTAATAGATGTAAAAGTTTATTTCCAATACAATAAAATAAAATATTTCTTATCAGCAAAAAGCTTTTTTTGTTCTATTTTTTTTTTATTTATCTTAATTTTTGTAGTCAATTGTGTTTCAGTTCTGTTTTTTATTTTATTTCCTTTTAGAAATTCAATTGATTATTATGTATTGCAACCGTTAATGAACAAGAAAAGAGTTTGTTTTCGTGGTTGTACACCCGCTATTGATTTTCAATTACAAATTGGAATCTCCACTGCTTTTTTATTCAGTACAATTATTTTTTTTATGCTTTCTTTAATTAAATCTTGTTGTGTGTTGTGTGGCGTCCGCACTGAGACTGAGTGTCTTTTGCTGGTTGTGTGGTATTATGAACGTCTTTGCAACTCGCATCAAAACTAAAACTGTATGAACAATTTCTTGTTGCTGTTTTACACTTTAAATTATACTCTGCTAAAACAATTTACAATTTAGAAAAAACTTGTTTTCTTAAAGCGTTTCAATCTGTTTGGAAAATTTCAGTAAAATTATTTTAAATAAATTTTTTTTTTATTTATAGCAATTCTATTAGGCAGATTCTTTTTTATAAAACTGTATTAAATCAAAAAAAATTTTTTTTCTTGTGAATATATAAAATATTGTTTTTGCAGGAACAGTGAAACATGAAGGAAAAATAAAAATAAAAAATAAAATAGTTTGACCACATTAAATCTTTTGCAGAAGCAAAAGGATTTTTCCCTAAATATATAACAGTAAATATAATACAATATATAATAAAAGTAATGCAACAAATTTATTTATTTGTAAGAATATTTAAAATGGTTTTTTTATAAAAACAATGAAGGAGCAGCAAGGAAAAATATTAAAAAAAATATGATGTTGTGAGAATAGTTTGAACAGTTTGATTAGTTGATATCAATAATTACAAAAGTTGTTTTAGTTGGGATTCAAAAAAAAATGTCATGTCATGTCTTATGGTAAACTTTTGTCGCAACGGCATATTTTCGTATAATTTTGCTTTTAATTAAATTTAAAAACTGATGAATATTAATGTAGAATATTAATTTAAAAAAATATTTACTTTTTGTGATGATTTGCTTTGGCACACAGTAAAATACACGTAGAAGTCAGCCGACACTCCAAAATAATCAATTTCAGTTCTTACTAATTTTAATAAATCACTTTAATAAAATATTTTATATAATAGTTATCATTATTTTGCATAAAAATGCAAAAGGTGGTATTAACTAATTTTTCAATGAATTTTTCTACATCCAGGCCACTGTGCATGCAATATTAGCCAGTTTAGTCTTTTGCCTGCTTGTTACGCTAAATTGATCATGCTTTATTTTTACTGCAAACACACAAGTAATCGACCTGTTGGCTGCTTAACAAATTGTCTGCCTCTGCTAGTTGTCTCTCTGCGTGTGTGTGCCACTTTCAAAAAAAAAAAAAAAAAAAAAAATGATTTGCAGTCAAAATTTTGTAGTTTTTATTATTTAAATCATTTTATACAAACACACACCACCACCAGCTATTTTATCAATAATTTAAAATTGATTTTACTTTCGATTCGTCCAGTGCTGATTTATTTTCGATATGAAACTCTATCGATACATCAAACAACTTCAAATGAAATGGCAAAAGTAATAAAACTATTACCGTAATAAAACTATATGAATACAACACACACATACACAAGCAAATAATAATGCTGGTTTATATGCATTACATTATATACGTTACACTACACATTGATAAATGCTTAATATCGATCCCGTGCATGTGTGCATGTGGAATGACCTGGCAAGGGCTGATGATATAAATAATTTACGGCTTTATTTGTTTACATTCTGCATATTTTACATTTTACTATTATAAGCTGATATATGGTAGAACAATAAAATAAATAAATAAACATTAAAAAGTGGAAGTAGTGATTGATACATTGCAATAAATATAGAATTTAATTTTATTGCTTGCGAGATTTTAATTAATAAATATACTATATACATATATACACACATACATATGTTTTTATATACAAAAATAAATTTTTTTATAATAAATATTTTATAATTATAAAAGTCCAAGCAGGAATCGAACCCGTGGCCTCCGGTTTAGTAGGCTGTGCATTATTCATTCGCCTACTCAGGAACCCTATAATTATTAATACAACAATACTAAAAAGAATGTTTTTATTCCTTTTTTCCTTATTTTTGCTGCAAGTCGCATTGCATGGCTTGGCAGTTAAATCTTTGATGCTTCAAGTTGCCTCTTTATTCGTAAGTGTAATGAATTTCTTATGTTTAATTTTAATCGCAATATTTTTTCAATTTTTAATTTTATAAAAACTTTTGCATCGCTAAAACAAAAATTTAAAAATAATTGTATTATCTATTGAAAAAGAATACATTTTTTCATCTAAAATGGTGAATTTTGGAATCAACCAAATAAAAACCAATATAACTGCAGGTGAACTCGCTCAACGCTTTGCTCCGCATTTCACTGCTTCCAATTAGCGATGTAAATCAGCGGTACTGTTGTATTTATTATTTAATATTAAATTACTAAAATTTTGAAATTCTTGCCATGTCATTGAAAATGAAAGTTAAATTTTTGAATATAAAAAAAATATACATAAAAATAACATTTTCAATCTGTCTATGCAAATGAGTTTAGTAAGAATTAATTATTTTTATATAAAAAACGAATTAATTTTGTAGTTCTTGTTTTCTCTTGTATTTGTAAATTTGTTTTTTGTGATCATTTCATTAGTTTGTTCCTTCTAATTCTTTAAACTAGAATTTAAGATAAATTTCAATAAAGAACTTCTGAAAACCTAAAATGTGAATAAATGGTATGTTCTAACTATTTCCTGGTGTTGTGAAACGCGTTTCTTCACATTAGAATTCTTTTGTGCTCGACAAGCTCCAATCAGAAATAAATTTAAATAAATTTTAATTTTTAGTAACCCTTCTCTTCCGGAAATATTTGGCTTATCTGCAGAAAGCTCCAGCGACCTTCTGGCATACTAGGTAGCTGTTTGCTAGCGTTACTTCCACTAGATGGCCCATGAAAATCTTTTCAATTAGACACCAAACTGTTTTTATTTTTTGCACATTTACAACCTGCAGTTATATATTTTAGCTTATGACTTTTTCCAATTCTACTACACATATTATTTGTAAACATTTCATTATTTTAACGATATATGATTGTTCAAAATAATCTTTACGAACATATTAAATACTGTTGGCACCATTTCGTTGTCAGGGGCCAATTTCAACACCATTAGAGTTAAAGACACTTTCTTGGTTTCCCAATTTGTTTATTTATTTATTTTTCTTTTTTTTAATTTTTAATAAAATTATTAATTTTATATTTATAGGATTATTTAAGAGCGGCCTGAAGAGCTTTTTATGCATATTTTCGCTTTTCCTGATTAAGAATTTGCATACTTTTGAATTCATTGATCCCATATGGTTATACAAATTGGTAGTGCGCGAAAAAGATTTCATAATGTTTATTTTGCTTTGAAACTCCAATTCCAAATTTACCAATTAAACAATATACATAAATTATTTGACTGACACAAATAGTGATAAAATAAAAGGAAATAGTCAAACACAAAAGAAAAAATAGAAACTATTTAAATAAAATTTTGCAACATGCAGCAAATGGGCTATGGATGACACCAAAAATTATGAATAATACCAAGCGTATAATAATGCGTTGGCCATAATTTGCAATATTTCTCTATATGTCTTTTTGTTTTTTCTCTTTATTTATTGCAAACTACTGAATATTGATTGCGATAATTTATCAAGTATCATTTTCTGCTTAATTAATTCCAATTAATTTTCATAACAAGCAACTATTTGAAAAGTTTTTCTTAGCGTTATGCTAGGCGATAAAAAAAATCGACTATTGAACATGGCAAAGCATAAAAAATTTAAAAATTTTGAAGAAAATTAAAACTGAGCAAACTAACAAACAATGCTGGCACATGAACACGCACTTTTTGTTAAAAGCCACTTAAATTGAAAGCTGCTGTCAAGACAATAACTGGAGAAAAAATTAAAATAATAAAAAGAGGAAAAAAAACATCACAGGGTTTTTTATCTTTATGCAAAACATATTTATTATACAAATTACTTGCACTAAAAAATAAATAAAATTTTGCGTTGTAATATTTTGATTGATCATTGCAAAGGCAATCAGATAATTGAACAGGAAATCTTGAAAGCAAAGTTGTTTCAAATTCAAAAAGTACTCAAAACTTAAAACAAATCAATTAGCGCTTTTTTGCGAAAACTTCTTACACAACTTTGCGTTTCTGACAGAAATACATTTCCAACCCTGATCTAGCCATGAATAGTGCATTTATAAGTAAATTTGGATAACGGTATATTTTATTATAAAGTTTAAGAAATTCATACAGTTCTAAATTTAATAAATCGCATCAAATTGGCATTTCTGACGCCATACTAAAAAAAATTAATTTTCTTTGCTGATTGAAATAAATCAACTCTGATTGCAAGAAAATTGTCATTTTATGAAAATATTATTCTATTATTCAGCAGAGATACCACATTTGAAAATTATACATGCAAAACAAAACATGATATGACTGCAAGAATGTTTTGGAAGCAACTTTAAAAAGGAGTCTGAGAAGAATTTATCCATTGTGGTAGCAAAATATTGAAAATAAAAATAAAAAAGAAAATTAAATCTAAAGAATTGAAAATATACATAAAGTAAATAAGATTGAAAGAAAATAAACACATATGAAAAATAGACGTCATAAAATTCATCCTGTCAATCATCGGTTCATTTTTAGAAGACAAATCAATCGCAAGTAAGTATTATTAAAAATTTTATTGAATAGCAAATTCGATAAATTTACGTTAAATTTATTTTACCGATATGAATAAAATTTAAAGTTGGTGAATCGTAATACGGTGTTTTATTTTCGGTCAATTAACTGGTGTTATCAGTAAAACATTTCAAGATTAAAATGTAAATTGTGTTATAATTCCAAAAATTCAACATTTCATACGCCTCAAAAAAGAAGGAAATATATATTATTTTCACTTCATTATTTAACAAAAACATGTAGACTTTTACAAAAGTATTTTTGTTTGCTGTGTATTGATTTGGCTGTCAAAATTAATACAACCATAATCACACCAGTGATGCCCAGTTCATTTTGTAAACTATATGTGTCTTTTTCGTACTTCAGCAAAATATGCATTACAAAATATATCTCTTTTCCTTAATAGATCATCGACGGTGGGTAAGACAAAACGGTAAAGAAAAGAAATTTCCGCATGTTAAAAATTGCAAATTTTTCTTTTTCATTGCCAATATAGTTAATAAATATTAAATAAATATTTAAATAATTGCAGACGTTTAAAGTCCGAAACAAAGCATTGTTAACAATATGGCCGATTTAGATGATTTCTTTGCCAAGAAAGACAAGAAAAAGTCAAAAAAACCAAAATTTCTTACTGCCGAAGAATTGGTAAAGAACTTGGAAGAAACAAAGCGCGAAATCGTTAAAGCTAAAAAACTTGAAACAATAGTACCAGTAGTAGTACCGTTAGAAGGTGATACTGAGGATGCACCACAAGAAGAAGTGAGTAATGATTATTAAAGAGAAAACTGCTTTGTTTGTCAAAAGGAAACGTGAAATGCACATGAGGGCAGGCAAGTGTGTAAGAAAATCCATGCAGAGACACGCTGGCAAACAAAAATATGCATATTAAAGTATAATGTTAATGAAATACATTTTGGTTATGATTTTTTTTTTAGACGGTTGACGATGAGTGGAAGGAGGTGGAAGAGGAGCAGCGAAAAGATTATTCTGGTCTAAAAATCGGTCACTTGAATTTGAATGATGAGGAGGATGAGAGTGATTCGGATGGTCAGGATGACATTGTTGACAGTGATGGAAATGAAAATGATCATTCAAAGCGCAGTGGTGGAGGCCCGTGGAAAAAAGTGACACCCGCAGAGGAAGTAACGCAGATACCAATGGAAATGCAGAAACCAGTCTCAAAAATATATGTTTTACCTGCTTTAAGAGGTGCTGCAGTAAGTTTGTAATAAGCCCAAAAAGAATTTATGTGTTTAATTGCTTAATTCGTAGCAACAAGGAATAGGTTCTGGAATTAAAACTAAAAGCCGCAATAAAGCTGCCCCTGATATAACAAATGCGGATTTCTTTCCAACCTTGGGAGCCGCTCGTCCTGAAGAGCAACGAAAAAAGAAAAATGAACCTGCGTTTGAGGAAGTTCGTCATGGCGGTCGGATTCAGAGAGTGAGAGAACAAACTGTAGCACCAAGTGCAGCCACTAATCGTTTCCAATCCCTGGAAGAAATGGAAAGCTAGACTTTTTAATAAACAGTATCATTCTTTACATAAAAAATAAAAAGAGTGTTCGTGTGTTAGTTGGTGAAAAAATAAGAAGATGGTCCTTGCCATTTGACGGACCTCCGCACTTAAGCCTGGTAAAACTTCTAAATATAGATCTGTCAGAAAAGAATCAAACACTCGATTTATCTCATCTTCCTGTTGGGCTAATCTTCATTAAAAAGAAGATAATATTTTGTAAATTTATCAAATTTTCTTTGAAAAAAAATAATTTTTTAATTCAAAATTTATAGTTTGTAATGCATTTTTAAGTACACAGACGTAAATCTGTGCATCTGGAAATTTTTTTCAATTAATATTCAAATTAATTTTTTGCACTTGATGCAATTTTACAGTAAAGATTTTAGATTCCAGTGTAAATTTGTTTAAATGTATCGTTTTATTTTGCTAATTTTCTATACATAAATATAAAACGACCGCTTTAAAAAAAATCATTCTCTTTGTTTGAAAAAGGAAAGCAAAATTTATAACGGAATATAAGTGGGAAACAACCTTTAGGGACTAGAATAAAAGTTGTTTAAATCATAAAAAAAATAATAATTATAAAATAAAAAAATTAAACGCAATTTTAGTTAAGAGTTCATTTATTTTATTCATGTAAAGTAATGGAAAAGAATAATTAAATCACTTCTAGCATAGAAGAGCGTAATGTAATATAAGATGCCCTTTGAGTTTTGGAAAGTTTTTGGGTGCCGTATAAATTCCTTCCTTAATTAACAAAAATGGAACAGTTTAGTTCTGTGAAAAAGGCTTCGTTTGTATAATTTTGATCCTTGTCAATTAAGTGAAAGTCTAAACATAAAAATGATAATAGTACATTAAATTACATTTACTAAATATTTTGAATTTAGTATTACAGATTAGAATCTGGCTGGAGCTTCTTCTTCTTCCGACATGTCATCTTTGTTGCTATCCAAATAACTGCCGATGTAAAAGGTTTCAAATTAAAAATTAATGAATCAAAGGAATATGAAAATGGTGTAAATCGATAAGTGATTGGTATGCAGTTTTAAATTTGCTGTGTTTTTTCAGTTTCTGTTTACAAATTTGGAATTCAATCAAAAAAAATTAAAAACGATTTATAGACAAAATTGTCTTTATTTGGTATTAAAATCGTATAGAAATCTCCTAATTTATATTATATTTCATTGTTTTTTAGTTTTTAATTTTTTGAATTTACTATTCTTTGGGGGATAAAACTAGTTTTTGTGTAGAATTAAACAATTCTTTCAAGGCTTGCTATAACTCTAATTGTGAAATACTCAACTGATTCTTGAGAATGTGGGCATATAATTGCAAGGTTTGTGGTTATTTCTTAAAATGGTTTGGTTACAGTTGTACTGACGGGTTTGCTTTTAACACCAGCGAAGTGCAGTCATCTAGGCTATATTAAACACTTAACCAACAAGAGCGATTTTAATTTTATTTAAAGTTTAAGGCAACTTTTTATACCGTGCTTTTATATATATATCTTCTACGATATCTTGTTAAAAAATTGTTCATGTACCCGCGCGAATAAAATGTAAATACTTTTTATTTCCTGAGGAGGTTCAAAAATTGCTAACGAAATATCGCAATATATATGTATGTATATATATACTAAAAACTAAATTAATAACTTAAAATAATTAATTTACATTATAATGTATTATAATTATTAATTATTTTTATAATGTGTTATATATTGATCTACCAATTTCATTGTATTTTTAAGTAAAAATTATTATTGCATTGAGGATCAATTCTGTGATTTAGGACAACTTAAAAATCAAATAAACTAATTTTTCTAATATTTGTAGCAAACACACTTTAGAATTCCCTTAAGCATTATCACCTACATGCTAAGCGGTTCTAATTAAAATCGATGACTTTTTCTCGAAATTATTGAATATCATAGCATGATTTTACTAAACAGCAAGATTTTCACTGGCGCAATTAATTAGAAAATACCATTTAAAAATTATAAAGGTTTTTTTTACACCTGATGGATTTCGTATAACAAAGGAATATGATGTTTTGCAATAGGCGGTTAAAAAGAGCACTCTAAGCGCTATTACATCATAAAAATAATGACAAAAAATTAGCACAAGAAGTCAGTTATGAATCAAGAATTTTGTCCATGCAAATTATCCGTTTCATATATGTTAATATGATAAGTCGTCAATAGCTTTAATATTCATATCACGCTCGAACCTTTCTCGATACGGGGTTTCTTTCGTATTATGATACGATGTTAAATAGGGCTTCTCCAATAATCTATCCGGAAATTTACGTATTAAGTATAACCAACATAGCACGTTTCTGTAAAAATATTAAAATACATGCATCCATAGATATTTTGCTTAAAATATTTAAAGTACTCTACTTTCTACTTTCATACTCATTATTATTCAATTTAATTGCTTGTAACTCCCGATCATAATATTGTGGATAGTCTTCTAATATATCTAAATTGGCAAACATTTTGTCATCCACTTCAAATACTTCGCCTTTTATATTATTACCCGTACCAGGTTTATCCAAAAGGAATGGTATATTGTAACGTGTACCGATAACAAGGGGGAATCGTTCCAAAGTTTTGCCCTCGCCAGCAAAACGTGCAAAACCATTTTCAACATTCGTTAGCCAATGGTGGTTCGGTTCACCACGCTTAAGTGTTCCATACACGAAAACTCTTTTTACAAGTTCACTAGATACTTTAGACATTGTAATATAACTGCAAAAGCTAGAAAATGGAATTTAATACATTTACTTTTTATTTACAAACTAATGAGCATTTAATAGCATTCTCAGACACATAATGTGCAAATGCAATTAGAATGCAATACTGCACACAAAAACAAGGCTGCCAGCCAGCCAAATTTTTTCAAAACGGGAAATTTGGTATTTGTTATTTCTGTTGTTGTTTTTAAATTTCATTTTGGCAATTAATTTCTTAAATGTTATCAGAAAGTATATGCAGAGATGTAAGTCGTGACAGTTGAATCGGTTCCTTCAAATAAATTACGGCCCTGCATAGCAAAAAAGGACAACTATACTATAACCACAGACCATACCAGACTGGTAAGAGCGGCGCAGCTATATGAATAATCGGAATACTCTTCTAAAATGTGCAGTACCGCAAAAGAGAATTGAAGATAATTTTTATTTTGTTTTGCTCTGTTTTTCCTTCGGTTACGTATTTTACTTTATGCCTGCTATTCGTAATTTTAAGCATAATATGTAGATTTTAAGTAAGTATATTTATTGAAATATTTATTTTTTTTTTAAATTTTAAGTTTTATTGAATATTTATTTTATTTAAAGTTTAATATAAGAAGAGTTAAGGAGTAAATTTAGTTTTAAATAGCATGTAAGTATTACATACAATATGTAATACTAAATATACCACTGTTAGATGGTGGTGGTTTTTTGTATTTTTTCGTTATATTGTAGAGGGCGAAAGTGTGTTAAAGAATGCTTATCAGGAGATAAGGTCCACTTATTTCCAAGTAAGCTAGAAAAGTTAATTATAAAAAAGGAATTGAAAATGGAATTAGGAAGCTTAGTAATTGTTTATATATTGAGTGCTTCTGCAATTTGGCAGGCGCCTACACTAAATTTACTAGTAACTAATTAAATAATTTCAAAAATGATAAACCAAATAATTAAACAAATTACAACAATGGCTTGAATTTAAAATTTATTATAAAAAAAAATGGTAATTTTCAAAATTTCATATTAATATGCAAATTATGCCGCTTCTGTATAAACCAAATTTGTTTGTTTATTTTCATAAGCAAATGAAAAAACCTCCATCCCAAACCACAAATAATTTTAAAATTTAGTAGTTTAAATATTCAATAATGTTTTTAAAATAAGTTTTTCCTAAATTAAGGCGGAAAGCGCAGTTATAAAACCCACAATTTACTAAATATATCTCTTTTTAGACGTGCACAATGGCTAAAGCTGTTCCGACCAGAAAATGTCGATAAAAACTGTAGATTATTCTAAAAAAATGGTTCTTCTCAGGACCAAAAATCCAAAAAGGGAAATACATTTTATTTGAAAATTATGATATCAATAATAAATGCGCCATTGGCACAAAAATATTAAAAATATGTCGTTCGTTTATAAGAAAGTTAGTTAGTTTTGCAAGTCTAATATATAGTCAAAATTTATTACATTTGTATATATAGGTACATTTATATATGAATAGACAATCTAAAAATTGGCTCTCCGTTGTACTATCTTTTTGGAACATCTTACGACACTTATCACTCGTGGTTTACACCCCCACATGAAATAGTAGCGGAAGCTGTCAACTGGTTTTTCTAAAATATAAACATATTTTATTTTCTTTTAATCAAAGTAAGCTTTATTATTTTTCTACTTACACTGAATAATTTTTATTTTTCACTTAAATTTATTACGCCAATTCTGGATCTTTCAATGCGACATATACACACGTGTACATATATACATGCATCTTTATATGATGTGGTGGCGGATCACAATGCATTTCGTCAACATCAAGAATGTCCGTACCACAGTGCAATCCACCCGAGTTAGTGAATCTAAACACATAAAATCGTTTTCGGAACAGAAATGTACTTATATAAATCAATCTTTTATTAACACTGATAAACTTTATATATAACCTACAAATACTTCCTCTTGGAAATAATATCAATATAACTGCCCCGTTTTAGGTGTTAGCTGCTAATTATAGTCCATTAATTACCAACTCCAGAATGGAACCAAAACGTTTAGTTATATGAAATTCGCATGAAAGTTTTCTTAGAAAACGTCTGTTAATAGAATTGCAAAAGGAGCTGACGGTTTGCAATACAGCATCCATACCGCAATCACTTCTATTGATAACACACATTTTTATTCAGAAAACAAATATATTACTTTTATTTCAAAAATATCTTTAGTTTTTTCAATTATTTACACAAATTCACGAAAAAAATATAATCTTAATTTCAAATTCCAGCAAATGTAATTTTATTTTAGTTTGTTTACATCATCACATTCGGTGTACATTCATACTATTGTTGTCTCTTTCTAAAACGGCCTGTCCTTCAAATTTGTTTACAATCGGAACTGTCACTTTTGACATCTCTGGTATACTTTGTGCTATAACTATACTACGAATGGGGTGATGTAAATAAAACAAAAATAAAGTTGTAATTTAGTTGAACTTATTATGGAAATGACTGTGGTGATTTTGTGTAAATAAATAAAAAAATTTATATATTTATAAAATTAATTTTTTTATGTGTAATATGAATTATGAGACATTTTCAAGTTTGCCGAAAATTCAGCAGCATCCAAGGCCGACAATTCAGCACAAACTTTTTATATAGAAAAATTTATAAAACAATAGAAACGCGATAATACGCAATCTTATTTCAAATTGAGGACTTTTTAAGCGTATCAAAACTGCTTCAAATAAGTGTAATTCGTCTGAAAGTGTAGAATTGCCGTAAAGTAAAACCAACATTAGCAGAGAAAATGATGAAGGAAACTTCACAAACAAAAGGTAAATGTTACCTTTTTAAATCAGTTCCTTTAATTCAAATAAGTAACCAAATTTTTTTTTACAAGTTCTAATATATTGCTAAATTAATAAATAACTTTCAAAATAATTTTTTATTATTATTAATTATTATTTTATTATTATAATTATTTTTTAATTTTTAATAAAATTTATTAATTATAAAATATTAATTGATCCTTGGAAAATGTGTGTCTTGAGATAACGAAAAATATGAAACTTCAAATGCTACTTTGTTAACTTAACACAATCTTTTGGTAAAGGAACTAAAAAATTATACTTATGTATATATAAAAAGTAAAATAAAATTAAAGAGAATAATATTACTTCAAATTATTTTATACATTAATTAATACGAAAGTTGTTTTAATTTTTTCTTAAATAAACATAATTATAATTTGCTGATAAAGTTGTATGTAAATTTCGTTTAAATATTATTATGACTGAATATATATAAATTTTTGAATTTTTTATTTATAGAATTTTTTTTTTTAAATTCCCACATTTTAATTTATTTTTGTTCTTGAACATCCGCAACATATTTTGAACTTTATTTGTTGACAGGAAGGTGGAGAACGAAAAAATCCATTTTGATATTACAGACCCGAATTTATATATTATGGTATAAAGTGACCTAATGATATATATTTATATACATGAATCAATTTAATTTTTTTTTCTGCAAAATTTCGTGAACATAAAATAGTTCAATGTCACGAACCATTAGGTAGCAGGCCTACAATTATTATTGTTTTAATTTCTGTTATTGCACTAGCCAAGTCTTAAATAACATGACTGACTGAAGCTCCTGTTAATAAGAAATGGTCTTTTGGTTTTTTTTTTTTTTGGTTACTATTTCAATAAATTAATTCTTAATAATTGTTTTATAGTAAAATGGTAAGTTTTATAAAACATAACTATTTTATTTTAATGCATTTGTATACTTATCTTTGGTATATTGTATCTTGCATATAATTTATATAAAACTAGGTAAAAATAGCGATGGACATCCCAGTAGTATTATTTTTCTATTATTGTATGATCAATTGCTCAATTGGTTCATATTTTAAAAATTGTTTATTTAATTTTAATTAGTTTACATTAAATGATTTGTTGGTCATATTCTTTTTTTTAGTTAATAAATTATTCTTTGCGCTTTTATATGATTACACTTTTTTCATTTCTTTGATATTCGGGAAGTGTGGTCCATATATAACCGCCTGGCTTTGTGTCATATTCCATACTATCCGGCAGTGGAAAGGGTGTGGTACGATCTAAATAATAATTGCTTGGCGCATGCATCACAAACTGCAAGCAAGATAATTTGCGAGAGAACTCTTCATCAGGCCCTTAAAAATAACAATTATTAGTATGTACAAATGCAACGCGTATGTAGTAATTTAATATGCTTTAATTTTATTAGGCCATACCTATTAAATAAGTTGCAGGATCAAAACCATCCTTCGGATCAGGGCTTTCTTGTGTTGGTATAAGCCATGTTAAAAATGCCGACTTCTCGCAGTAGTTATCAATTAATAAACCTCTTACTTGCGCATAAAACACATTATGCTCATTATCTACTAAAGACACGATGTCACCAACTTGTAAATAAGAACCCTAAAATTTTTTTTTTACATATAAAAATTTGCAACAAATAATAATAGAAACAAACAAGTATATACCTTATGAAATGTGCTTTCTACAGTATGCGTAGTTGCTTGAGCCGAAGGTGTTTTGAAAGGAGCTTTCTTAAATAAGCTTCTTCTATTTCGACCTTTTGTTTGCTGCTTTCCACTGCCACTTCCCGCTGGTTTTTCACTATTACCATTTGCGTTGTTAGTATGAGTCGCATTAGATCTGGTTTTTAAGCGTGTAGCTCTGGTGCTTTTCCTTAGACGTGCTCCACGTTCCTCGACAAGTGGGTTAGTGTTTTCTTTTCTGTTGTCACCTTTTGCGTCTTCTTTGATATCCTTATCTCTACCGATTTTTGGCCTTTTCTCTTCAACTGTCTCTTGTACTTTAATGTCTTTGGCTTCTCGTTGTTCAAAGCAAACTTGACACAGTTGCCCAGTTTCTACAGATCGCCACAATAGAGATTCGGTTTTTTTACATTCCACGCAAGTAGGAGAAGATTTTGGCGGCATTTCGTAGAAAATATCTTAATATTAAATTCTTATGGTATTTTAACTACTTCTGCCTTTAAAAACCAAAAATTTTTGTTTACGTTTGAAACTGCTGTTTTTATGTGTTTATATTTATTCACAATGGAATGATAACATGCAATAGAAACTACTGTATTAACATTTCCAGCAATTTTAAATTGTTTACGTATAACCTATATTCGCACTCAAATTTTCGCCTTATTTAAAGATATAAAATATTATTTGCGGCGAATAAAACCTAAAGCGAACTCTGGGAAGTAACATATATCATATTTACTTCTAGGCTCAGATGGCTTTAATTTTTTCAAATTTTTTATATGCTCCTTGAGCTTGGCAATAATTTATTTTTAAAATTACTAATATTGTATTTTCTGTGCTTTGTTTGATGAATTTAAAAAGAAAAATAATGGCGTGCATATAACTCATAAGGAAAAGAAATATGAAATTGCAAAAAAAAAATGTTCTGCTCATGTATATATTTTAATTAGTTTTATTGTTTTCGTTTTATTTCCATGCTTTACTTTGATTTATACTTGAAAAAGCTAATTTAACATTTTTGAAACCGAATTTACAATTATTTATGTGCATACATGTGTACAGTAAATTGGTGCTACCACGTTTTCTGATACTTCATAGTTTTTTTAGGGATATGCTTAAAACATTTATCATTATATTTTATTGGAATTTTTTTCATTATGGCCACTTTTCAAATTTTTAAAAAATTTGTATATAATCATTTATTATTGCATTTCACTATTATTATTTTCAAACGAGAAATTATGTTAAATTTTCAATTACAACTAGGCTGACAATGTTTTAGCTCTGATTCATTATAGTACAGTATCCTTGTATTGCTTTAATTTGTGATCATGCATTATAGTTTTTGTGCGCGAAATAGTGAACCAATTAGTGTCCCTTATCAATTCGCCATAGTTATAAGAAACACGATTACAGAATGAATTAAAACGGGGCCAGCTGGATTTGCAATTACCTGGTAATGTTGACAATTAGGTGGTGTAAAATGGCCGCTTTTCAGCTCATTTGATATTAGTTATTGTCAAAAAAAAAAATAATTTTATTTTTTTATTTAATTTTGAAATGCAGTGCTTGCCGAAATTAACGATGATCTGCATTTTCAGTCAGTGAAATATACCACCTCCATAATCTATTTATTTTGGTAACAAAAATGCTCACGATTTCAAAATAATAAACAGAATTTTTATTAATAACCTTGTTTTTATTTTAAGTATATTTTATATCTTTTTTATATTATTTTTTTATTTTTTATTTTTGTTTTTGTGTTATATCTAAGCCTTGTGAAATAACATTAGAGCTAAGCATTTTAGCAAATCTATATGTTCGGTTGTCGATAATTTAGGTATACACAAATATAAATATAATTTATAAAACATTATTCATTTTATATTAAAAAAGTAATAATTTTTTGTAATAATAAATGAAAATAATTTAATAGAACATACATATAGCGATTAATTTTTAATTAAAGCAAAGTGGCGTTTTTGATATTTTCTTATAAATTATTAAAAAATAATACAAATTAAATTAAATAAAATAATAAACAACGATAGGGAAATAAAAATATGATAAATAAATAAAAAAGGACGAAAATTTCTTAAGAATTATTTATATATGTACGTGTAGTAAAACATTTAATACAGTAACCTGCTTTTAAATTATTATTATTATATTTTTTTTAATTCTACAATCCAAATGTTAACATTTAAAAAACATATACTTGTGATAAAAAAAAGGGGAAAATAATTGTTACAGAATCATGTAATCCTTCAAAAAGAAGAATTTATTTTAAACCTGATTATTGGTTTGTCTTGTAATACTAAAAATTATTTTCCATTTGAAATTTGTATGTGTATGTGTGTGTTAGTTGGTTTAATCCCATCTGCTAGGTTTGATGGAATTAATCAATGTCATGGAAACGTAATATAGCGCGGCCAGGAATCTCTGAATTACACAGTTTTTGTATAACATCAGCAGCTTCCTCACAAGGAAAAACTGAATGTGGTGGAGGTTCAATTTTTTTATCTGCCACTATATCGACCAATTGACGTAATTGTTCTATGGAACCAATGGAAACTTGTATAATTTTTTGATTGTACTCGATAGCTAACCGCGAAAATTTGGGCATCAATTTCTCAGCAACTTCCTCACTTAAAAGCAAAACGCCACCTTCATTCAGACAGTGCATAGAACGATGAAGACTGCGTGAAGTTGTGCCAAAGTCAATTACAATATCGACGGGACCACCGCACAAATCTTTAGTGCGTTCAATTAGTTGTGGTTCATACAAGCATTCGTTCCATTGCACAACGCTGACACTGCAAGATATATATAGGACAAATTCAGTTATTAAATTCCAACAAAAGAAACATCAAATTGAAATATATAGTGGAAACTAATCGATTATATAAACTAGTAAATCGATCAAAATACAAATAATTATAAAGGTGCATTGCCGCAGCTGATGAATTTTTTATTGCTTCATAAAGATCTTCATCAGCTGATAGATAATCTCAGTAATCAATTTGAATGTATTTTTTTTTAATCGGAATTACTTTTTTAGATTGAATAGTTCTACTAGTAGTAGTTCTATTACTGAGAATAAACGAAACTAACGCAAACTCAAGCGATGTCCAATACGCATATAATTGCATTTTTCAAAAAAAAAAAAAAAAAAAAACAAAACAAGGAAAAAATTAATTCTCTGAGAAAACTTACTTTTTGATTTCTGATGCTAAGCGGAAGCCCTCATCTCGCAGACTGGCAACTGCAAGTTCTACAGAGGTATCCAAGCCCTTATTTGCGAAATGATAGCATGCCAGACGTACAGTCCATAGGGCTAAGCCGCCAGTGCCGACAATTAAAATTTTACACTTCTTGTTTGGTTCACTATTTTGTAACATCTCTGTTACGACTTCATGTGCCTTTAAAACGGAATTCATAGCCAAAAGGGCGCCAGTCGGCAGCATAGCCGCCACAGTGATTGGCAATGTATCGGGAATGGGCACAATATATTTTAATTCTGGTACAACCATTAATTCAGCATATCCAGCTGGTGTTTCTTCAAATGGAAATATAATGACACGTTGGCCAATTTTTAAACCCATGTTATTTTGATCTGTCACTTTACTACCGAGCTCATCAATAACACCGGCTACTTCGTAGCCGCCGAAAAGTGATCCTTCACGTATGCCAGCATGTGCCGGTGATGATTGAGCGACAGGTGGTAAACAATCACCAAAATCGGATGATATTGATGACATACTGGTTATAGATGAAGATCGATCGCGACGTCTGTAGCAGGCGCCGGCGCAAACAATTTTAATGCGTGCCCCATATGGTGGGGTATCTTCGATGGGTACAAAAAAATTTGAAACACAATTTTTCGCCTGTGGTCCGGGCGATTCAATTGATACTTGGCGACAGAGTTTGTTCATATTATACCTGGAGGTGTTATCACCGGCCGAAAAGAAAATAGGGCTGTCAGAACCGGAAAACGATGACACACGTATGGGAGCTGAAGCTCTAAAATTAAAAATTAAAATAATTCAAATGAATACATAAATTGATTAAATGGGTTTATTTTTAAAATTCATAATTTTTTAGTCCTTATATGAAAGAATTTGTTGCCTAGTGTATTTCTTATATTAATCGCTTCATTGTTGCCGATAAATCGTAACGAAATGTTCGTCTTTCTTAAAACCAAATTCAAATACCGGATGCCAATATATGAGTGCAATATGTTTCTATATGTTTCTTTTATGGTTCCACACTCCAAAGCAAAATTCTTTTTAGTTTCTTTTATTTTTCTTTTCCTAATTTGCGCTTTCCTTATTTGTGAATGACTTAGTTTCTTCAAGTAGCATTTAGCGGGGCTCTACTGTAAATTATTTGGTGCCTGTTGACATGTCTTGTACCCAACAAATTGAAATCGGTGCCATGTATCCGATTTGTAATGAGAAATATTTAAATTATTTGTGCATTTCTTTTATTTTTCTGCTTTCTTATTATTTTCTTCTCATTTCGTTAGATAATTTCTAATGCATGTTGAAATAACCTTGAAAACAACATTTTTGTTTTTTTTAAGAGCTGTAAATAATTAATTTTTTTTTTTTTTTTTTTTTTTTTTTTTTTTTTTTGGTACTACATGAATGATAACGAATATTATAAAAATATTTAGCAAAGCCACGAAATTAATGAAAAATAAATAAAACAAAATTTGTTTTTTCAATTTAAAATAGTCGGTTGAGTGTTTACTCAAAAGTACTTAAAGATATAAATAAAATAAATAATTTCGTTTTTGATTTAAAATATTTATTAGGGCTTCATCAGCTGCTTGTCGAGTGATCATGAAAATTTGAAATAAATTGCTTTTGTTAAAACCTCATAAGAAGATCACATAAATGCATTACGTAATTAATTCATAAAAA
The DNA here is from genome assembly GCA_963402855.1 of Ormia ochracea. Classification (NCBI taxonomy): domain Eukaryota; kingdom Metazoa; phylum Arthropoda; class Insecta; order Diptera; family Tachinidae; genus Ormia; species Ormia ochracea. The sequence continues at coordinate 51,231,783 of OY727109.1, forward strand.
AATATTAGTGGAATAAATCAACAGGAGAAAAATTTATTTGGGTGGTTTTTTTGCAATTTGTTTACATAAATATTTTATATGGCATCAGCGGCAAGGAGGCAAGTTCGCAAAATAAAAAATTATCTTCAAATACAATTAAAAATTAATATTTGAATTATTAAGATTTCATTATTGGTTTGTTACATCAGAAGCGTTTCAGCTAAGCAGTGAATTTTTTTCTTTACAAAATTATTTAAATATATCTCAAGTAAGGTGGACAATTGTTATACGTATTACCACCTGCGTAATCAATACATTGCGAGGTTCTTTGCAATCTACATCATGGTAATCAAACATTTGATACAAGCCGTGTACTACAAAATGTCTAGTTTTGCAAGAATGGAATTGAGGGCTGAGTGATACTATTCTTAAAGTTACTCCTAAATATTTAACGGAATGAGTTTGACATATACAATTACCATCAATTCACACGGAGAAATTACTGTTCATGCAGGCAGAGTGTGGCCTAAAATGTATTAATTTGATTTTAACAGAGTTCAATAATAATAAGCGATTCAATCGAGAAACTTCAAATAATATAGCTGACCCGCCTTCTATATGTATTTTCAGAGCTGGATTATACATAAATCGATCAAAATAAGCAAGCTCCTATATCATAATCAAACAAATATAATTTGCTTTGAAGGTCTAAATTCTTCCTCTCATCCACTGCCTTGCGGTATAGCACATGGAACAGTTTCACATCACTTTTGCAATGATTTATTTGCAAAAACTGACTCCATTAGTAAAATAATTCTTGAGCAATAATACTTTTACCGATCCTGAATGCCATAACATTTTGGCTGTTCGATTACTATTGCATGATCCACAAGATCATCATCCATCGTCTAATATATACCATGTGTACCCTTGCAATTCCTAAATAGAAATAGGTATTTATAAAATAGATTATTTACCTCGAAATATGTTAAAAGTTTATCATACAACAGTTTCGTAAAACTTTTATCAAAAGCATTTATCGGATTTTGTGAAGGGAACGTGATATTAAAGCTTAAATTACATCTATTCCCTCCCCTTAACCTTAATTTTATTGATGCAATAAGGTCATGGGTCAGCGTTATTGAATACTGGCCTTATCATTATTGGTTTAAAAGTGTTTGTTTGTTTGAACACATTCTTTGCAGGGACGGCTTAATAAAAATCGAGCGTATTTCATTTTCAAAAGTTTTGTTTGACGGTTGACTTTTTAAAAAATAAAAGATTTATTAAAATATAAATAAAATTTAATTCGTGTTTCGAGAAAATATTTTATAACTTTAAGGTTTGGAGAATAAAATTTTAACGTTACCACAAAATAAGCTTAAAAAACAAGTTGGGCCCTTTTTATATTAAGACCTTGAGAGGTAATTCGTTTCTTGTTCGAATTCCTAAACAGGTTAACAAATCAATTTAATTAACTTCTTTCAATACAAGTTTATGGCTGCTTACTTTTCAAATATCTAAGAATAAAACAAACCGACTTGATTGATGTTTTTATGAAAAGAATCTCAGCAATTGTGTGTTTAAAAGCATCCGTTTGGCAAGTCAATATTTTTTCAAATTCATTTTCCTAAACAATTTATGCCAATTAAAATTATTATTATTATTATTGTTATTTTTATTTTTTCCAATAAGAGTATGCTGAATAGTTTGCATTCTAAGCAGATCAAATCAATCAGCATGCAATCAAGAGATAGAAAAAATAATTAAATAATTAACATCTGTAGTAAAAAATGAAAGGCAATAAATAAACTTTTGTTTCTATTATTCAACTGAATGTTTATAGTTATTTTTTATAAATAAAATTTTTATTGTATTTCGAAATAAAGAAGAAAAATGCATTTGCTGGTTAATTAAAGTGCAGTTCGTAAGCAATCAAAAAAAAAAAATAATTAAATATATAGTCATGTTTTAATTTATTTCGTTTCAAGTTTCTTAATTAATTAATTGCTGTTGCACAAATTATGCAAAATATATTATTTTAGCAACACTTGCATCTTCCAAGTCTTTTAAACTCTTCTAAAAAGTTCTTTTTTTATTATTGGCATTTAACATTTTACACTTTAATTATTGCACTCATTTTATTTTATTTTTGGCTATTTTGTTATTTCCTTAAAAGGAAAACGTATTTAATTAAATCAATTAAACTGATGATCTGGCCGTTACCGTTTTTGCGTTACTTTCCACGAATACGAACACCTTTTGCCTTGACTATTATTGCCGCACTAATATAAAATGCATTTAGTACGGCCTGTTTAACGTTTTCTATAAACAATTTATAAATAAATGTTCGCTTTTAATTGCAGCATTTCTCTAGCCAATGAAATGTAAAAGAACATTTCAATCTTATTTAAACTGCTCCGATTTGCCGGCCAACGAGCAAATAACTTGTAGAAAATCCATTATTAGAAAATTTTGTCAAAATAATATTAATAATTTTATAAAATGTGTCAAGGCCACAAATATTTGTAGCCAGACGCTTAGGTGGATTTAGGATAAAATCGCGAATTTCAGCTTTCTAGCAACGAATTTAACTTTATTTTAAAATCTTAAAAAATATTTCGATTCAATATATTCAATATATCGATATTCATCCATATCTGTAGTGGCAAGAAAGCAATGACTAACGCTGCTATCTATAGTGTCATCGAGAGTTTTCCATCCCTAGTATGCATGTGTCATATGAACATATCCATCTAAACATATTTCAATGGTTTAAGCCCAAAGTTTTTTATTACAGTCAAGAAACCGATTAGTAATATATAAATAAACATGCATACACCTACATACATATTTATATATATCCAACTAAGTATGGATGTACATATCCGTGTATACGAGTCCACTTGAAAAGCTGTGTATACATACTTGTGTTCACAAATAGGCTTTTACACGGTCACAGTTGGCATAAGAGAACGCTACGCCAATCGTGTGACAGCAATCCTGTCATTGAATTTTTTGATTAGGCTACAGCGGTTAATCGATGGCTTGGCCAGAGCGCATAGTTTTCAAGCATTGTTTTGAAATATAAAAAATTAATTATACAAAGTGAAAAGTCTAGAGTCGGCTTTTCCTGCATTGTCAACTTTCAATAATTCTTCAATTACCAAAACAATGAATAATGGCTTTTTTTGTAAAATAAACAACAATTTTTATTACTCGTGCTGTGGGCAGGAAAAGCTTTATGTTAATTGTATATACACTTTTTCTAACTGACAGATATACATATTGCTTTTTGATAGCAATTACAGTAAAGTAATGAAAACATGCTGATCATCTTGCCAACTTGAAAATTTATCCACTATTCTAATTCACAGGTAAATGCCCCGTTATTCTATACAATTCAAAAAAAAAAATTGTATCAAAATGGCGTTATCGGTCCAAAATAGTTATACGAAAATAGTGCATAACTTTTTTCTCTTTCAAACACCTAAAATAAATGCAACTCTGATTGCATAGCAAACTTCCAAAGCAAATTTCCATTAGGTTTTACCAACAGCTTAAACATCTGAGAGATGCATCACAGAGATGCATTTTTAATGCACAAAATCATACTCTCGTTCCAGACCCGTTATATTTTCCAAATCGTACTATTGCAGTTTTTTTAATACTACTGGCCTTATTGCTGTATGAAATTCTTTGTGTGGTAATGTAACAGCAAACTACTCTCTCCCTCTCTCTCTTGCGCTCTCTCTCACCACATGCCAAATATATCATGCCCACGAGCCGTGTAAAAGCCGTTTAATTTAACTATTGTTGAAAATTAAATTTTTCCCCTTCTGCTTTGTATTTCAATGATCAGAAATCATGTTAAGATATCTGCTGCCAATAGTCAATTAATCTAAACATACACACACATACGCATACAGCCAAATGCTCATTATATTTCAAGCATGTGCATGTGTACGTGTGTGTGTACGACTGCTTGTAAATACAATTGTATGAAATAAAAATTAAGAAAAACAAATAAAAATCATTAACAAAGAAAATGATAGACTTTTTCTCAGTTAGAAAGCAAATAAATTTGAAAGGGAAAACAAAATTATGCAAATGAATTTCAAGCTGCGTATGCATGCGTGTGTGTGTGCATGTTTAATGATTTGTTATTATTTAGAAATATTGTGATCATGAGCTGAGTAAATGATTTTAAGTGTATTTTCGGAGTGCACGTCATAAAATCTACTTGATTAATTAACAATCGTTCTCTATATTTTTCAGACTTTTTGTAGCCCCACATGAGATTTTGTTTGTTACAATGTTTCTAATAGGAATTTGTGACGACTAATTGCCATAAATGATGCATATCGTACGGTGTAGAGTGATTTTTTATTTTGCTATTATAATAAATAAATATTTTTTTTCTTCACACTACAATATAATTTCATTACAATAATTAATAGAAAACCAAAAGAATTTATTTAGGAAAAATGTGTTGCGCTAATAATAAATAAAAATTTTTCTGCTTGCTTGAGCAATTCTATGCGTTGTAATGACAAATAATCCTTGTATAATTAAAACACTAACTTTGTTATACTCGTATATATTTTTTTTAAATTTTGAAATAATTATTGTAAATAAAAGAATATAAATATATAAATATTTGTTAAATACATGTGTACAACTGAAGTCAACGTTTGAATTAAAAAGTATAAATTACATGTAAACATTTCAATGCAAACAACTTTTTGCTGTTGTTGCCACTAAAAGCTACACCATTTCCAATAGTATTTCATAAAATAAAAATACTAAATATCTAAGAATTGTATTATTGTATAAGCATTAAGAATTGTATAAGCATAATAATTATTTTATTACACATTCCTAAAATTATTTTCAGAAGCTCATCAAAAATATTTGTCGAAATATTGGAATAAAAAATTAATTAAACGAAGGATCTATTGCTAAAGAAAATAACAAATTATCAAATACTCAAGTTCAAAATGCACTGAATTAAGAGATTCATATTAATCTTTTTTAAATTTTTTTTTTGTTATATTAACATTAAGTTTTAATACCATGAAAATACACGATAAAAACAAATAAATTAATTTTCTTATCCAATTCTATGTTGGCTGATGTATTTTCAACTCAAACATAAGACAAAAACAAGCATTTCCAACAATATCATCTTTCACAGCTATTTTTTTACACTACCCTTTTACTACACGGAAGTAAACTTTACTTTTACAATATATTTTCCATTACTAAAAATATTATTAAATAAACTGTTTTCATATTCCCACTTACATATACAACTTCATTTATTAACCGATCTTTGTGATTTTCATAGTGGATAATTTTAAGAAATGTCTGACGTTATGGCTTTTAAAACTTTTGATTTTTAAAAAAAAAATTTAAGCACAATATATAAGCTCAATCCGCTTCCCTTCTTACAGGGTCGCAAACTAATATTGCATAAAGGAATATGCCCATATCAAACTTATATATCGTTGCTTTCAAGTAGAAAGGTCTTAACTTGCATTTCTTTTGCCATAGATGTTTTTAGTGATTTCAATGTATATTCAATTCATATATGTATGCATGTATGTATGCACCGTCCATATTTTGCAAAAAAAAAATCCGTGTTAGACCCTTTCCACTTCAGCCCATCAATACACACACATACATATGTATGTCATGTGGGCATGTACACATTTTCGTATTGATGCTCAGTTTAGGAATAAATATTTTCATAGTACGAAGTTTTGCAAAGGAAAGAAAAATATTGTAAATAAATACCTGGGTGGCACAAATTGCTGTGTATAAATATCAATCGGCATTTTTTTTCAATATCAATTTATTTCGAAATAAAATCTATATTTCACAAACTTTTTCTTGCTTTAAATCACTTTAAAGTTTTCTCTTTTATTTTTGCAAAAAGTGTTTTTCCAATTATATGTTTTCAGTTTTGTAATAGTTTATTCTTCCTTTTTGAAGGGTTTTTATTCCACTGTTTGCCTCTCTCTTCTCACTTTACCACAAGCTGTATTTTCAACTTCAATAGTTGCTGATGAACTAAACTTCTATAGTCGGAAACAGCAATATTTTATTTCGTTCTTAATAAAGAAATTTTTGAGTGTTTTGTGTGTGTTTACGCTTGAGTTTTTGAGTTAACAACACTGAGTCTCCGAGTGGACTCACTCTGAGCACAAAGTAAATATTGTATATTTATTTGCTTACGCACAGATATTCCATACATACACAAGTTTATCCACAAGTTTGTTTTCAATACATACGAGTGAAATAATGTTTTCATCATTTGGCGTTAAAACAATATTGTTAGTAAACAATATTTTTCGGCCAGGCGCACGCATGCCCCTACATATTTATTTCCATGTAAGTATGTTTTGTATGTTATATATGGGCGTGTGTAAGCATTCAGTGTGTGCATGAAGTCAGCGCATGTGGCTGTAAAGTTTTTTACAGAAATCAGCTGAAAATAAAATGTTGGTAATATATAGAAGGTGTGTGCGTGTGTATATGTGGATGCCAATGTTTACAAAAAATTGATATATGTAAATAAAGATTTGTCCACCTACACATGCATACATGCATGTAAGCCTGAGCATAGGTCGCAGCATGGCCATTCCATGGATGCGTGCACACATATCCATAGTCGTACAAACTCTGCTATAATTTGTGGAAAAATTCAAAACGATATCCTTCGAGCCCTAATTTTTTTCGCCATGCCATTATCATGCTCACGAAATGTGTATGGGCCCATAAATTATTTAGACATTTTTGTAACATGATCAAATTGTTAATTGAAAAGTATTTTAATTGATGTAAATAAACAAATTTATTCTTTGTTTGACTCGATACGACAATAAAAAGTATTTTGCGGCCGTGACAATCTGCAATTGGCAAATCTGCATTTGCCGCTGTTTTTACTTCCTACAGCCACGAACAAAAAAGTTTGTGGGTTCTTAACTAAAGTGTCTGCCAGTAAAGGTTTACAAAGTGTTTTTTTTCTATGAATTAAACCAGTATTAGAAATTTTTAATTAAAATAATTTTTTAGCCCTTTTCTACAATAAGCAATTTTTTTGAATACAGTTAAACCATCAGCAAACGAATTTATATCGCGGTCTCATGCCAAAACTTTTTTATTTTGATTTAATTTCTCTGTGGTGTAACAACTTCTCATTGAGTATGAATTCGCTTTCTATATATGTATGTATATACAAGTCGTACGAATTCATTAAGCTTTGCGGATTTCGCTGTTCGCCCCAATTGTGTTTACCTTACTAACTGGTTTTTTTATTGCTTTTAAAATAACTAAACAAAAATATAACGAAATAATATTTAAATTCGCATGAAATTGTGTAATGAACTTTTTCATTAGCATTTCGTATACAGAATATTTTCAAACTTGGCACTTCAATATTTCTTATTCTAATGGTTATTTTTATTTTCGTTTGAATTAACTTTAATTATGAGAATTTGCGATTTATTTATAAAATATAAGTAAGTAATAAATAAACTATAAATAAATGATAAATAAATTATTATATAAATAAATAAGTGATACCATGTTGAGGAAGAAATATTGTTTGGTAATTAATCTTTAATATGTGTATGTTTACATACGTATGTATGTACATATGTATGTTTGGGTGAGCATGATATTTTTAGAGAAACTTTTTTTCGCGAACTTTAAACAAGATTTGTTAAATACAGGGTGTGTTTTCAAAACATTATCGCTTTTAGAAAGAGTAGATATTTACGCTTTTGAAGTTAGTGTTTTTCTTCCTATTTATCAGTTTTTGGGGGGTTTCAATAATAAAATATACCTACATACATAACACATCCAAAATTAGTTACTTTATTATCCAGTTAAGAAATATGTACAGTGCGCGCTCGGTTGCAATACTAACCATCATTTAAATGATGGTTAACTGATTTCTGTTTCTCTAAAAACATCATTAAGTCAAATATATGCATATACATATTGCAAATATATCAAGTTTGCTATTCCGCAATTTCGTTATTACAAGCGATTAAATATTTTGATTTAAATTTTAAATTACTTTTAGTAAAACTATCGCTTTTTGCAACTCTTTTAAGCCGAGATGTAAATAGAATATAGACCAAACCGATGACAAATAGAACTTTTTCTTTTAAAAGCTGTTCTCTTTCGGGGGGCACTATAAAGCTGAATTTTGTTTCACTTCGCCGAGTGTTTAACTTTTTCAGTTCTCCCCTTCCAGCAGCACTAAAGTTTCAAGCGTCGACATGGCATTGGATTTATAGAAATTTGTGTAAAATTTTTTTTTTGTTAATAATCGATTATTGCTAAAATTTAGTATCCACAAAATCTTTAGCTTTCAAGTAGGCGTGAAATGCTTGCTGCCACTGTATATAATACATATGTATGTATGTACGTTTTACGTACATGGGGAAGTATAAATATACATATGTATGTATGTGGATGCGCAATTCGCACACGCGTTAGTGCTTTTCAAAACAAATACAAAATATTTTTTTGGTGCGGTAATTTAAAAGGGAGAATATGCTTCTCGAATTGGGAAATAATAAAGAAAGAGTTGGCGTGTGATTTTAATAAACAAAAAATATTAAAAATATTTCTATATTAATATTATTATTATTATTGTATAGGAAAAACGCAATAGTAACAATAGCGGTATCATAAAGAAAACATGTACTTGATTTTCTTTTAGCACAATGAAAAGAAAACGAGTGAAAGAAACTGTTTCAGATAAATACATATGTGTGTGTGTGTATGGATGCATGTTTGCTTGTAAATGAGATTCATTTATAGAATAAAATAAAAATAACATTAAAAAAATATGGTATTAAAGTAAACAAAAGTAACAGCAACAGCAGTGGCAAAAGCAACAACAATTGACAGCCAACAAATGGAATAAAAGAAGAGGAAGAGCAGAAAAAAAGAAAAACATTGTTAACTGCTGCCATTTATTGCCTCCACTTGTTCAGCCAACATCTACGTGATAGTCACGCATTTGTGTAGTGATCATTGAGTTTTTACCAACAGCCAACATATACCTTTTGCGCTGTTTGAGTTTTACTCTGGCATTGCTGGATCGTTCCCAAACGTTTGTGTGTACATCTTATCCAATTTACGTTGCACTCACACAAGCTGTTTATGCGGACGTCAGTTCCCTGTAGGAAATGCTGATACTGAGTAATTATATTTTTGTCACCAGTCTTACAGAATAACTGACGGTCTACTACTGTCTTTAGAATTGCTGGCAAGATAGTTTTACATTTTTGTAACTTTTTTTTAACAGATTTCTCCACAAATAAAGTGTTTTTCTATGAAGCTATTTGACCCTTATGGTGCGCTACCAATTATATGTATTAGTTTTCCAAATGTTCAAATTTTTAAATCTGATTTAATAAAATTATAAAAATTTCATCAAACGAAGACATTGTTTTTTTAGTTATGAAATTCAAGCAATTAAAAATACTTCAAATTATTAGCCGTTTTTGGATTTTTTTCTGTTTCATTTTCACATTTGTATCAGTGATAACACATAAAAGCTTTTTTGACTTTAAAATAATTTTTATTCCTCAAAATGTTAATATAATTTATAGTATATAAATATGTATATACACTTTCATTCCAAGTTAAAAGAATCTCGTCTCACCGATGAAGAATTGTAAGCTATCTGTATTATAAGAAATTTAAAAGCAAAATAAAATTTTGTATTATAGAAAATATAATAATAATAATATTTTTCGTTATTTTTCTCATAATATTTAATAATGCACTTTTCCCTTTTAAATCTCGTTCTTGATCTTGTATGAAAATAATTTAATACCTTTTGCGCATCGAACTACATGCAATTAAACAATTTAAATAATAAAAACACTTCGTTAGAAATTTCCTACAGGCTATTGAAAACAATCCAAACATCCATAGTACGAGTATATGCATGTAGGCATGTGTGAATGTGTACACACTGTGCTCTTATTGTTTTTTATATGTGCATTTCAGACCAAATGCAAAACGATAACAAAACAAATTATAATGGGGGAATGACCATGAATAAAGCATTTGCATACTTGCAATCATACATATAAAAAGTCATGCGTATACAAATCTGAGCATATAGTTGCGTTGGTATGCGTTCATATCCATGAATGTAAACTAGCGGTCTGTTTCAAATATTGGCAACAACAATAGTAATTGAGAAATTTCCTCTCACACACTTTCTCTCTATACAAATTGAGTTCAACCCCATCAACACAACTCAGAGTTGAGTGAAATCTGAGGAAAACTGGCGAATGATTTTACAGAGTGGTCGAACAAGTTTTATTGGAATGCTTATATCGGAATGAGCTGTTAATATTAACAGCAAGAGAAAAATATCAGGAGAGCTAAAACACACACAATAATACCGGCATCACATCTGGCTGCTGCTTTGCTCCCAATCAAACATTTCTATGCCGAATTTATTAATAAAAAAGAGTTGATGTATCAAAGTAAAAGATCATTAAAAGTACCAGCTGTTGCCAATTTGCTGGCAAATTTTACATGGGAAGCAAACATTTTTCTTTTTCTGAAATATACATAAATTTGCTAAACATGTTTGCATGTTTGCATGTTAAGCTTATTCAAGGTTATTAAAAAAATTTACCTGACATGGCTGTATGCGGCCGTAAACTTGACTGTAAAAGTATATCTTAAAACCAAAACCAAGAAAAATTAGGAAAAATTTTCAGGCGTTTGAAGAAACTTTGCGACCAGAATTAAAAACTCAATAAACAATCCTTTGAATCTCCTTGACGGTATGGAACCACAAATACCGTGTTGTGCTATTTTTGTAAACACATGTTTATGTTGACGGTTTTATTTACTTGTTTTGTAATTGTTTAATTTACATCATTCCTATTTTTCTCTGACTTATGTATGTTGCTTTGTTGCCTTAAAATAATTTAGAGGTTGCTTTTATGTATGCATGTGTGTGTATTTCTTGTGGAAAGTTATTTAGATGATGAAGTGTAGTTTGATAGTTAGGCCGAAAAGTAAATACGTATATATGTGAAATGAATTTATTATTTATACATATGCATGTAAATACGTCTGATATAAACTCTTTCAGCCCTGTATCAGGACTTTCTTGGGAAAGTAAAAAAATGAGTGAAAATGCGGCAAAGTAATAGCTTGGAGTGCCGGGTTCGAGACGACGGTTCTCAATCATGAGACCCTTTCCCATAATTTTGGGGCAGAATTATTATCTAATTTTTTTAAAAATATGGCTGCCAATTAAAAAAATTATTATATCTTTGATGTCGAACTAACTTTTTACTTGTTCTATAGCAAACCATGTTTGTAAATACTTTTTATTTTATTATAATTTTATGCGAGTAATTTATTATATTATTTAATTATGAAATAATTGTTTAATACGAAATAATTATTATATTATTATATTTTTTCCCCCAGGGTCCTGTTTACAATATGAAACCTTGCTATTGTAATTTGGATATTTTTAATTGTTTTGTTCTTTCTATTGACGTTTTCGTTTGCCAGCTTGAAGGTTGTGCAATAAAATTTTCATATGGTGGATGGGTACTAAAGCGCAGTGTAATTATAATACGAGTTATTCAGTTGCTATTTTTTTTTTTTTTGCAAACTCATAGTCATGACAATTTATGTTCAATTAAAATTTTCAATTATTGTTTTTCTTTGTTTTCCATTTAATAAAATTCTAACTGCAATCCTTTTTTTTGTTGTAACTCAATTTAATAAATGTTAATGACTGCATCCCATATGATGTCAATTAAAAAATTAATTTTGAGTTTAGACAAACATCATTAAAACCAATAAATATAATTAAGAAAATAAAAAAAAAAAAAATTAAAGTAAAGTTAAGAATGGCAATTTATTAGAATGTGGTGTTTGAAAAATTTAGGTTTACATAAAAAAGGGAATATTTAATATTCAAATGGATGTCGTAAAAAATAGAGTCACCACATCAGTTGGTACAGAGTAGCTCTTAAATCATTTTTATAAAAAAAAAATTAAATAATTAGAAATTTTAGAAATACGGAGGTGAGTTATTGTTCACTTGAATAGACATGTTTTATTGGGAGTAAACTATTTCAGTTCTCTGCCGAAACTGGATTATCTGATGTCAACAAATTCTTCAAAATCGTCCACTTAAAACTAAACGGTGAATTTCATTTTTCAGTCAATAAAATTCAATTTAGTCATTCGACTGGCTTCAAAAATACCCTAAAATTTTAAAGTTTAGAGGTATTAAATTTTTGTGAGAATATATATATTATCTATATATATAAATATTTATAAATTACTAGTATGTACTTTCCCCGTAAATGTCAATGAAATTTTCTTCCAAAGCTAAAATCCGTTTTTGTTTTGCCAAAGAAGATACTGTATCTGTAAATATTGTGATTGCAGTTAGGGAAAATGACACCAAATTTTGATTAAAATAGTATAAAAGGTTACAAATTTCATATTGCTTTTTGAATTTCAGGGATAATTTTTAATGATTCTTTGCAGCAATTTTTTACACATCCCGCAAAGCATTTTTCGCTGAATATAAAACCATTTTATCGTTATTACAACGCGGAGCGACATTTTCTCCTAGAGGAAAGAAGCTCCATGTGAAAAATTTTGGTACTATTTTTATTTTTTTTATATTTCATTTGGTTTTTATTTTCAGTACTGTTTGTAATCAATTTGCCGAATTGTAGTTTACGATCGGCGGTGGGGTAGAATGTTTTCCTTTGAATTTGAAGGGCTGATGACTCAATCACTAATAGTGAGAATAGTATTGAGTATACCGATTTGATTTTAATAAAAATGGTAATTTATTGACATTTTAAAAATGAAAATTCCGTACTTAGAAAACTACTTTACTCAGTAGCACATAAATTTTCAATAATAATAATTTATTGAAAGTAATGAATTAGAATTTCACTTAATAACTCGACGACTGAAAATAATTTAAAACAGTTTTTAATAAAATAAATATAATATTAATTAAATTAAAAATATAAATTTTATTTTAACAACAATTTTATTCATGTGAATTGACTGAAATCAATTTTGGTAATGTAAGAAAATTCGTTAACAGAATTTTTTTAAAAGTTATCGGTGGCGTCATGCGGCTGCTTGTATTTCATTTTGTATTTCAATTAAAATATTTTGTTTAGAATTTTACAATTTCGGCAGAAAAATTCTTATTTAATTACAATTTCACAAGTTGTATAAATTACATCATTTGAAATTTGGACATAATAGTGATATAATACACAGTCTACGATGTAATTTTGTAATGTAAAAAAAATGTGACATAACATGCACAATATCAAAAACTTCTAATTTCATTTAAAAAGGTCCTAAATAATTTTTTTTAGTTTATGGGGCAACAATTAAACTTGTAAAGAATTAAGGCTTTGTAGCTGATATTTTTAATTTGCAATTCCTGTACTCTTGCCATGAGTTAGGGCCTTTCTATATTAAGGTAACTAAATGTCATGTGTAAATATGTGGTTTTGTGCATAGAATTGTGTGAATACAATGTTTTTGACGTTCCTGAAATATACAAAAAGGCAATAAAAACTTCACATAAAATTGTTTTTCTTTTATTATTACGAAATATTTGTTTTTTCTAATCATATTTGATGCAACGTGCACAATAAATAATTTTATTTTAATAACAACTGACAGATGCTATTCGACAAGTGTCATATAAGAAAAATGCATTCCGAATGCAACTTTCAGCAGAAAAAGTTTGCAAAATATTTATTTAACTTGCGATAGGCGACAAACAAACCGGTTCAGCGAATAAAATTTAAAATTTGAATTTCAATGGGAAAGTCGCAGCAGTATCTCAATGTTAATCGTATTGAAACAACTTTCAGTTTATATGAATTTAAAATAAGCATTCGTGTCCGTACTATGCCATTTTGACCTTTTTTGGTAACGTAAACATACAAGGGTACAGGGGTAGTCGTTATACTACAGATCAGCGCATATTTATTTGTTATTATTAATATCAAATTGGGCATGTGCGTATGTTGGCTTTGCTTTCAGGCGAAATTCGCTTACTGGATTGGTATAAAAGTGACTGACGTATAGAAAAATTCGTACTTTAAAGTAGAGAAATATTGATACTTTCTTCCTTTTTGATAAAATTCATGTAATTCATGTATATAAAATTTGACTGCCCCGATTCTTATATAACTTTATCCAGAGATATTTTTGTACACTACAACTACACCGCAGTGAAGTAAACTTTACTTTCGAAATATATTTCTCGTTACTAAGAAATATTAAAACTTTTAGTAATAAAAATAAATAAATAAAATACTATTGCTGTCCTACTTATACTATTGCAACTTAAAAGCAAAACTTTTTGACTATATTCATTTCATTTATTAACCGATAGTCGGGATTTTCACACTACATCATTTTGAGAAAAGTCTAAACAGATGGCTTTTTAAATTTTCGATTTTAAGCAGGATTTAAGTTCAATTTACATCGCAATAAAAATACCGGGGACAGACAGACAAACGGACAAAGCTCAATCAACTTAGCTTCTAACATGGATCGTGAATATATATATTTTATACGGTCGCAAACTAATATTGTAGAAATAAAAATCCCCACATCAAAGTTATACATTGTTGGGGGGTCAAGTAGAAAGGCCTTAACTCGCATTTTTATTTTGTCACAGATTTTTTAGTGATTTCAATGTATGGAGTTTTTAGATTTTATAATATTTTCTTTTCTCGAGTTATAGGCAGGGCCTCTAAAGTTTATTACAGCTTTGGGGCACAAAGTATTCACCGGCAAAGTCATCAAAAGGCATTTCAAATAAGTCAACTTGAAATTTTAGAATTTAAATTCGGTTTCGAAACTTTAGAGGATGTTTATTAACAAAAAAAATAATTTTTGAAATATTTAATTTGTAATACGTTTTGGAACGATCTGAAAAACTTGCATTTTTATTACTTTTCCCCGCTTCTTTTACGTCTTAGAATATATTTCTTATATCTTTGTAAATCAATTTGAAATAAATTTAATAATAATAAATTTAAAAATAATAATAAAAAATTATACTAAAATAAAATAATAAAAAAATATTCTAATAAATATTTATTTTGGGAATGGCATTTATTTTTAGTAGCGAATAAGAAGAAAATGCTGAGATTTTTGAAGAAAAAATATTTCAAAAATAACTCTTAATTGGGCGTGTGGAATATAATCAAATTTGATCAAGGATGAGACAATTGAGACAATATTTATTTTGCTATTAATTGTAGAATGTCCACAACTTTTTTATATCGTAATGACTTTGGAGTGACCTGAGCGATTTTTTGTCATGTGTCTACAGAGAGCTCTCAAGTGCCGTAGACATAATAATAAATAAGTAATTTGTCAATATTTTTTTTTGTTCGTAAAAAATATTGTTTAAAACAGTATTGAATGTAGAGTGTGCTAAAAGAAAGTTGATATTTTGCATGACAATAAAATGTTATTATTGAATTTTTAGGTAATTGTTTTGTAATGCCGTTTTCCTTTCTGGTTATTAATTTAGCATGGAAAATTCACGCAGTCTTAGGAAAGATGGATGGGTCGGTCGCGTATAAGGAACCATGTCTTTAAGTTAAAACAGAAGAGGATTCGCAAGAAATTGCTGTAATATTTTCACAACCAGCCAAATGTAAATCTTCTTTTAAGATACCCTGTACAAAATTACTTTTTTATGAGTAGAACGAAACTGATTTTTGGGTACATACAAAATTTTATTTTATTATCTACCGTGTGAGAAGGTATATAAATTCATACTCAATCTGTTCAAAACGGTTGTTCAATTTTCTATCGACTTGTTACTAAAATAAATTAATATATTTGCTTATATGAGGTGTGATCAAAAATAACGGTTCTCTCAACTTTTACCAAAAGTATTTATTCATCAGTAAATATCCGCAAGCGTTTCTTCCAACACACGAAGCACTGCTGAGATGCGCTTTTTGCTATCACCAACAGCTCCTATTGCAATTTTTTTTATCTCCTTAACCGTAGGAAAAAGTGAGCGGGGGCCAAGTCGGGGGTCAATACGCTGGCTGAGGCATGATTACTGTTTGGTTGTTGGCCAAAACTGACGCGCAGTCTCCAATGTGTTTGCTGGTGCTTTATCATGGTTCAAATTCCATGATTGTTATTTCCACAATTCTGTCCGTTGCTGACCAATTGCTTTGCACAAACGCCCCATAACTTCAAGGTAGTATTCCTTGTTGACCGTACACATCAAAACACGACTAACCTTTTTGTCTGTCAAAATCAACTGAACATCTAAAACAGCTGATATTGCTAACATATACATGTAAAAAAATCGAACATAAATAATTTACGAAATTGGAAAATAACGGTCACACCTCGTATATTGTATGCACACACAAGTGTACTTACGGGTATACAGATATTCGTTTATTTTCAAACCGATACTATACGTGTAATTAAGAAATTTACAAATAAATTTTTTTTAGCAGTCTGTAGACAGTTTTGAGGAATTTGTATTTAGTAATGGAAAATTTCTCAATATTTTCAAGGGCATCCATATGTGTGTATATATTCGTACATTTTTAATATATGGTTTAGGTAATCTTTCTTCAATTAGATTATTAAAAAAAGCGCCTGGCTGCCCTGGACACCGTATGCATTAAGCTTAAGGTCACCACAGCTCCAGATATACGATAAAAAAATTTGTGTGACTTTTTTTTTTTTCTCCTCCTCTCTATAAATTTAGGGAGAACAAAGAAATTCTTTGTTTTGCTTATTAATAATTAATGCTTCCTTCTTGTATGCGAGGAAATGAATTCTGAATACATTGAGAATATTTAATTTTATGCACATCGAATTTTTTCACCTTCGTTTGCTGACATTTTCACGCATGATGCGAAAAAAGGAAGGACAAACGGACAGAATTTACAACATTATTTTTGGAGTGGATGATAATAAATAAATAATAATTGTTAAAAAAATAATATAATTAAATTCAAGAAAAATATTTAAAAATATACATTCACATAAGTAAAGTACTTGTAATAAAATTATATTTTTAAATAGAGTTTAAGGCGTTTCCAAAAAAGGAGAGAAATGCCCAGCGTTAAATTGCAGCAGAGAGAAGAAGCTGCCGATAAATTTTAAATATTATCAAGGGAGAAAAAGGTACTGACGAACTTTAGTCAAAATTTCTACCCATATGGAGAATGTCTATGTGTCTCTATACCGTTGAACAGTCCATAGCAATGAAGCAAAATACTACAGGAAATCTTGTGGCGCTAAAAGTCTTAGAAAATGAATGAGAATTGCAAAATTTCCGCTTTTTACCTAAAACACTATTTTTGGTTATTTATTTGTTTACATTTAGAGAAAAATTCGCAATACGACTGTTTTCCTATTTTGGCCGGAGATACCAGGATCGATTCCTGATTAGATGCTTAATTTGACGCAATTAATTTTGAAGTATCCCCACACATTATTATAATATAAAAAATTATATTTAACCAATTAAAAATTTTCCCTAAAGCACTCAAGCTTAAACATCTCATAAAATCGGCTTGGCTATAAAAAAATTCGTTAAAGCGAGCATATCTGCATGTACTTTATATAAAATAAAGTTTTGTTTAGATAAGCTTTTTATAAATGTCATAAAGAAATTGTTGACATTATCGGTTGACAATAGGAAAACCGTATCGAAATTACCTCATTATCAAAGTTTTATTTAGATCATATCTTTAACCATTTAAGATATGGACTAGTGCGTACAGGAAAATCTTGATAAAAGTAATCGCTTGTTTCAAGGTAAATTCGCCTTTTATAAATTGTTAAGTTTCCTTAAGGATGTTGGAAATTCTATAAAAAAAATACATTAAAAAAATATTCGATATGTTTTGTGAGTAAGTCTCGATAACTAATTTTTATGTTCACATAGTAGGGTCACTCTGTAAAATTCTCATATGGTACCTTTTCTTAAGAGCTTTTAAATTTATTGTCAAAATTTGTATAGAAAACTGCTAAATGGAACTCTTAGCGGTAGTAAACCATTGATTATTTTAAACTTTCACATAAAATGGTTAAACTTGTACTTCCACCTCACAGCTGTCATAATCATCTGATTCTTAATTGTAGTTTAAACCAACCATTTTTTGCGTTTAAAGATATTGTAAACGTTTGCACCACCAAAAATATATTATAATCTTATACTAAAGCTTTCAGCAACAAGTTTTGGGCAATAAATTGGCTGCTAAAAATTTAGGGCCGTGCAAAAGGGATTGCCATTACTGTATTTCATGCAAAAAGATTTAAAACATAAAACTTTTAAGTACATGGTATTTAAAAGGTGCATTTATGCTTTCAGCACATCTTTCCCTATCATTATCTGAGTCTTCAGAGTATGTTTTATATGCCATAGTTGTATTCCTATGCTACTTGTCTAAGTTGGCGAGTAGATCTTAAGCAAATGAAAAAATATAAATCATACGCCCAGAAAAAGCTTAACAGTGACTGAAATGCGTTCGCTTAACTTAGCGAAATGATATTTGTTTCGTCTGTTAGCGTATTCGAGGTTCTACTATATTTATATAACTACATTTTGTATTTGGTTATATTATTGCCAAGTTTATTATACTCGTTCATACAAATTTATGTGTGCATGCAATATTTATTATTCGCACTTATAAAATGATTTTATAAAACGTACAAGTAAATAAAAAAAATTTTAGCCGAATTGAAAAACAAATAATCAATAGTGGCCAATACGAGTATTTTTAATCAATGTTTATCAAATTAATTTAATATTTTAAACACTTACGGGTCCATTTTTAGTTGGAGCAGTTTGTTTGTTTATTTGTTTCCAGACTAAAATTATAAAATTCCTCGATGAATATTAATTTTTTAAAAAGATTGTTATTGTTTTTAAATACCAAGTGCGTTCAATATTTGTTAATGTAAAACTGTATTCTCAAACAAAGAATTTCATACTTTTATTAATAATAATTTTAATAATGAATTAAACCTTTGTGTGGCACACAATTTTTCTGTTTCAGCACGTTAATTCACTTTGAAATTTCAGCACAAAATAACTACTCGATTTGAGTTTAAATTGCTTATTTTAATTTGCTTATTTATACATATATATATATATGCATACATACATATATACATACATATTTTTATGTATATGTACATATATCTATATTGTTATTATTTTTATTCAATATTTCTATGAAATCTTTTCTGATTGTGTGGTATCTTTGTTGGCACGACGAAGTGTGTGCACGGCTGTCCAGAGTATATTTCTGACATACAAATTGTATGTGTGCTGATATTCTCGATGTATGGGGATAAAAAATTTTAAAGCAAAAAAAAATTATGGTCAGGAGAGAAGTGCAACGGCACAGATGTTGAATCAACAAAGTAAAAATAATTACTTTTTCATGTCCTACTGAATTAGAATGCAGAACATAAATACCGATTTGTATGCATGTAAGAATACATGCATGCATATGCATGTATATGTTTACATATGTATCTGCATATATTTCAATAAGTTGTACGAGTATAATTAATTTTTCATTGTGCAAAATGCATTCAAGTTGTTTCACCGAATATTCCACTTCAAAACGTAATTGTACGCTCCAGTTCAACTGATAAGCCTCTGGGTGTGCAACTTGAACCTGCCCACTTTAATTTCTTTCCTCTTTATATTTTTTACAATTTATATGGTGCATAATGCAGTGGATTGCACCGTAATTAGCAAAATTAGTTATTACTGCTAGAACAGAGGAATCAGTATTTAGCTACATTTCACTAAACGTGACAATAGTTATAAGGCATTTCCAGTCTTTTATAAATTTGACTTTGCTCTATTTTGCCTCCATAATAGGAATTATATTGAAGAAACTCGATTGCGCATACGAGAAGTAAGATTTGGCGCAAGTAAAAGCCATTCAATTGATGGATGCCAATAATACTTTAAGTAAATTGTTACTCTCAAAAACAAAAAACAAAAAAAGGCGAAAATAAAAATAATTAATAAATTGGAAGAAAAAGTAAGAAAATTTTAGTTAAGAGAATTTCAAATTGACCGCCGCATGACGCCACAGCCGACATCTACAAAAATTCAAATCAGTTAAATAGTTTTACTAGTCATGAGTAAGATTTAAATTGATATTTTAAAATTATTGATATTATAAAATATTTTTTTTTAATAAAAAATATTTTTTTTATTAAAAAATATATTTTTTTGTTTTTATTTCTAATTTGATCTTTTATCTTTTTGAACAATTTAATATTTTATTAAGCTTTAAACTGCTTTTTTTTATTAAAAAAGTTAATAATATTTTATTTTTCCCCTCGATATTTCGTTACAATTTGCGTAACTGCTTTTTTCCTACAGAGAAATATTAAAATATTATTAAAATTTTTAATAAAAAAAGTTTATAAAGTATTAAATTATTTAAAAAATATTTTCACAGAATTTTTAAGAAATATTTTGTTTTAATTACTTTTTAAGTTATGGCTTTAAGTTATTTCAGTCGCGGAGTTATTACGCTCATATTAAGTGAATTTAATTAATATTTATTGTGCTACTGCCTAATTACTTTTCTAATCAAAGAGTTTTCAATTTTAAAATAGAAATTGATTATTATTTTTATTAAATTCAATTCAAACACGAGCCTAAAAATATTTATAGAAAAATAAGAAACATAAGCCGACCTTTCACTACTTTCTGAATTTATTTTTTAAATAAAATTTATCATTTAAACTTTTTATAAATTGTTTTTATTTTTAGCAAACAATTTCCTAAAAGCCAAAAAAATATTTCTAAAATACAAAACAAAAATGTTTTGTAATATGTTGCGAACTAAATATAAATATCTATTACATTCAAGTAGGATCCATAAAATCATGTCCAAGCTCGAATTCTCCTTGTAGGGAGGGCTTGGAACATTTCCTTTCTATTCAAATTGCTATTGTTTTTTAAATTGCTATTGTATATTAAATGAATATCATTTAGAGAAATAAATAATTAAAAACTAAGTCAAGTCGGACTTAATCAGCTTGTAATGCGCATTTCGCCGCCTGCTAAAGCAGATCTTCGGCGAACCATTATGGTTTTAAATTCATAAAATATTTAAATTCGTCTCGCTTAAGGGCGTGCAATTAAAATTGTCAAATAGATTAGGAACTTGAACCATCTTAAAAAATCGTATTTAAAATCAAGGAATTCAGAAATGATAAAGTTCTGAAAATGTAGCGAAGTATTGAAGAAGAAACTTCAATTTCTTGTACAATTTTAATAAAATAAATGAGAATTATTGAATAAGTACATTCGGTTTCTGCCATTACAAAATGGATTCGGCTGCTCTCTTTCATAAATATGTAAGAGTGTGTGAAGGCGTACGTAGTAATTCTTTTTCCCACACTGTGCACACACAATTTAATGGAATACTGCAGTGTGGCGGCTTGTTGTTTAATTTTAAAACAATATTCTTTATTCTTATTTATTTTTTTATTTTTATTTTTGGTTGCAATGATGCGTTTGTAAGTGTAATTTATTAAGGTTGTTTCTTCGTTTTTATTCTGATTGCAAAAAATCAAACGTACATCGACCTCATTTGATTTATTTAAATAGAATGCGTGTTTAATAATAACCAATGCTGGCTTGTTAAGAACGAATGAAAGGCTTGTGAAGATCTTAATACAGCTTTTCATGAGAGATGGCGATTATATTTTGCATTGTGCAATAATAATTGTGTTTTTAAAAATTTGGCAGTAAATCAATCGCTACCTTAATTTTTGAATTTATGTTATCGTCATCTTCAATAAAACGGCAAGTTATAATAATTTATCTTTAGTATTGCCAAATATATAAATGCAGTCCTATCAAAGTTTGTCATTGAGAAATTTTTTTTTTTGCGTTGAAGCTTTCAAACTTCATTTGTTACGATTACTGTTTCCTTTTCATTTATTTTTGCCCATTTTTTCCTTTTTTGCATATTCTTCATTTCATATTTTTATTATTGTACCTTTGAAATATCTAGATGAATCGACTAATGAATTAATTACAATATTAATAAAAAATATTGTAAATATTATGAATCGATTAAATACATTATTAAAAGCTTTAATGCGTTGGAACTAAATGAATTTATAAAAAAAATTAACAAATAGTACTTCAAACAGATTAAAGTCCTAAATTAATATTCAGTAGAATATTAATTTTTTTATTAAAAATAATAAAAACTGTTTTTATTTTTATTCGTTATTGTTGTAGCTTTGTAAATACATTTTCTTGTTTGATCTTGATGTTATGAAATAATAATTTACTGAATACATTTCACGTAGTTGATGAAATGAAATCGCTTGAGCAAAATAATCAGCGTTTAACACAATGTACAACTTTTAATTAAAGATTCTGTTATTACTAAAGTTTATTCCACTTTTAAAGAAAATTATCATAAAATAGTTTTTTGGAATATTTTGCAGTTACTTTTATACTATAACATAGAGGCCCATGAGCAAAAAAAAAACCGGTGAACATTCTGCCGCAATGACTTTAAAGGCTTCCTATGAAAAACCTTAAAGCCAGCAGTTTTCAACAAATTTGGCAAAAACAACACTATTTGCCAAACCCATATTTTCTTCATATAAAAATTGATTTTCATAAATATGTATGCATGTATGTCCACCTGTAAAATATCAAGTATCAATTCTTGTAACGTTTCAGATAAAATACATTCTAAGACTTTGCAGTTTATAAACAAAATGCAATTAAACGATTCCGTGTTACTGCAAACTTTCGCAGCTAATATGGTTTTAGTTGCGTAATATTATTTTCCCATAACTTGGCAATTTTATGTATATGTGTATGTAAGAATTCGCATTTACTCACCAATAAAATTTCTTTATTTTATTTTCTCTTATTTTCAATGCAAATTGTATTAACTTTTTAATATGACTGCACTTTATTTAATAATTATTTGAAATTTATTTTGAGATTGTTGAACACTTTGTTACACTTGCTTAACAGAGGAAAGTGCGTTTTATCCTGCTTACAAAATTGCCGAAATTTCTATTTGACTTTGAAATATCCTTTGCCAAATAAAAGCAATAAAAACTAACCACCAACACAGATAAATCACAAATAAGAAAGTAAAACTAAAACAAGTGTGCACGAAAACAAACAGTTTTTAAGTTATTAAAGCGCATGTCCGTTCGTAAATGAAAGAAAATGATGTTAATAAAACAGAAATATAATAGAACATTGAAATATGCCAAAAACGACAGTGCATTGTGTCAAACCAAAGGGAAACACAAGAATATAACGGAAATTTTAAAATTAGTGTGCAAAGCGGGTATTCAATGAAAAGAATGGTTTGCCAGTGTTTATATTATTTAGCTACCCAGCAGCATATTTTTTACACGGTATATAAACTTAATAATTTTCACCAAAACGAAAAATACATCCATCGCATATCATGAAAATACTATTTGAAATTTATTTCTTAAGATTTAAATTTGCGATTTGTTAGCAAAGCTCAATCATTATTTATTTTTTACTGTGGTTATCAAACGTTTATTCTTTAATTAACATATACAATTCATCAATTATTATATAGCAAACTCAGTCATCAATCGTTATTGCCACAAACGTCAAATTCTATATTAGAAAAACGTTATTTTCTATGGTATATATAAAAGTTAGTTCTTATGTTAAAACTCTTCAAAAGCGCTAACTCAATGTAGTTGAAGACTGACTTATGATTCACATAATAAAAAAAATATGGCGGCCTAATTATCGATGAAACTTCTTTTAACAGTTGTCTGTAATAAGTTTCATTTTCTTGGTTGTGTGAAGTCTGTTAGGACAGTGAGTGCAGCTATTTCTGCATATCAGAAATTAGAAAACATTTAGAACTCAATACCGAAATCTTTACAATCATAGATAAAATTTCGTCTTCTGAAATATACACGGTTTTTCTCAATAGTATGACCGATGGATGACGCATACCAAGTTGTTATGAAAATAAAATAAGGGCATTAATTATTATACTACAAATTTAAAATTTTGTACACACGATGTATAAATTCCTTGCGAAAAGTTTTCCACGGCCACACTTTTTCTTATATTTTTGTCACTAATTACAGTAGCATACGTTTAGGATCATGGTAATCGTATTAGTTTTGTTTATACCGGTGTTAGCTCGCTCTTAAAGAATAGTCTATCAAAGTAGACCTTTTTCAAGGCTGATTTACTGTATATTTAGTTTTTCCCAAAAATAATGCACTTTAATTTCCGAATTGACCTGCTACAAATGAAAATAATAAAAATGCGACCATTTAAATAAAGATTCTTCTTTTGTCTTACATTAATGTAGTGACGTTATTTTTAATACTATTCGTTATATTTCGCTTTTAAAATAAAATAATGGTCAACTGTCATTTACCATATTCGAAAATTAAGTTTCTAGTGGTTAAAAATACAACACTGTGCAATAGTGGAAACTAAACACATGATATTTTCGATAACCTGACTGGCGACGTACTGCTTGCATTTTGCATAAAACGCGAAAATCGAACCACACAAATTGCTATACTGAACAAACACATTACATTTTGAACAGTTGTCGGGACAGCCTTCGAAATTTTGGAAACGGAGTAGTGGACAAGTTATTAGGCAACAAAATTAAGTATATTTCAGAACTTTGTTGATATTGTGAAAACCAAAAAAGCCAAAACAATTAATATAAAATGTCAGCGGAAGATGTCAAATTATACAAACGCAAAGATATTGCTGAGCACAATAGCAAGGAGCACAATTGGTTCGTAATTCACAACAATGTTTATGACGTGACAGCTTTCCTTAACGAGGTAAGTCATTGCGGCAGAATACTAGCAAAAATTAGAATAGCCGATTAATTGTGTGATGTGTAGATATTGAATATTGTGTTTAAAAAGAGAGAATAAATAGTAAATGAAGTACGCAGTTAGGGCAAATTTATTTTATTGTTAATTAAAATTCGTCATTTTCCGTGCTTGTTTTGTTGTGTAATACACAGTAAATTTATTTAATCATGGTGATAAAAAGTATCCACATCATTATGAATTAGCAAAAATATTTATTTACGTACGTATACATGGTTATGCAGCAAGTCAATTGAATTTACGGTGTCATTCCTACAATAAGTTTCTGTTAAGAACTTTCTTTTTTAAAATAACAAATCTGATGAGAAATATTTTACAATTTTGATTTCGTGTTTTATATTTTTCTTCGTTATCAGGGCAGTTGTTATCAATAGAAGTTTGACAGTTAGAATTTCCGATGTGGTACATGGATGTACGCTTGCATACACATCTATACATATATATATATGTATGCGTTTGCATGAGTGGGCTGTGTATTTGGCTATCTGTATGTGCATACATAGAGAACTTAGAGGCATTCGCAAGGCAAAAACAACAAATAAATGTACTTACAAATATGTTCATACTTGAATGTGCATGTGTGTGCACACTTCAGTACAAAGTTTATTTGTTTGTTATTTTTTTTTCTCTTTGTAGTTAAGATTTCAATGGAACAGAAATGTATGCAAAAGTATATGCCCGATTGAATGCATATGTGTAGGTATGCATAAGTAATTTAATAAATAGTTTTTTTTTTAATTAATGCGAATGAAACGTGCCAAAGGTTAGCTGAAAGTACGCTATTAGCGTTTCGTTGTCCAAAATGTGTGTGTGTAAATAATTACATTCAATTGCTGTTTGAAGTTCATTTCTAATTACAGCACCGCCGGTGTCTAACAATTTCAATTTGAAAATATTGATGCACACACACATCCATATGTATGTCGAGTATATAAAGTTGGTGTCAAAAAGAAAGACACTATTTCCCATTTTTTCCATACATTATTTTGTTGATTGCACTTTATATTCGTTTCCCACATTGATATCACTAAAAAAATATTCGCAAAAAAAGGGATTTAGGGTCTTCCAGTAATGGTAAAGGGATAATAGTAAATGTTATTGCTAATGGATGTACTTGTGTTTCAGTTGGCCGTTTCAGATGTTTTCTTTGTATGGATGTGAGTTTGCATGACAGCATGTGTAGAAATTAATGCGTGGACACGTAAAGCCATACATAATGCAAACGCAAATGGTTTGGTACCATATGAGAGGCAAAATTCAACATATTGAAATTGGAAAAGCAAAGCAATGTTAGAAATTAGGCGACTCTGACGGTACATGGATAATAGTAAATCTTATTGTTAGTGGATGTAGGTCTGTTTCAATTGGCTGTTTCAGATGTAGTGAAAACGTAGAAGGCAATAAAGTAAGCAGGTAATAAATGCGAATTGAGTGTGTATATTCATGACTTGAGACTCGTACAGTTCCGCTGGTTTTTTTTTTTTTTTTAGTATCAAAAGTTTTAATTTGTTTTGAGTGATTTCCATAAAAACTATTAACTCTTAGATACGATATCGTTCAGAAATTAAATCGGTTATAAGAGAATTGAAATATCTACTTATACAATATGTTCGCCAAGAATTTCATGCTGCCTGCCGATAGTCACAAATGTTCACTCGGCAACAAGGGATTGGTTCTTGCCTAAAGCCTTTGTGTCTCTCACAAATGAACATTTTTATCTATGGCGAATTTTTTATTATTTCCTTAGTTGTAATTATTATTATTATTACTAGATTCTATGCTATTCGAGTTTTTAATGGTAATTATAACTGCAAAGCTTACGAATTTATTTTTTTTGCCTAAAAATAAAAGAAAATAATTAAAAGAATTTCTTCGACAAAATAAAAAATTTCATAGAAACAAAAAGATAGAAAGGTTTGATATGAAAAATGTCCTTTATATATACATACATACATATGTATATAGAATTATAAAAATTCCTTCCATTAATTTTTTTTTATCTCTATTTTATTTGCAATCTACATTACAAACATAAAATAATATTCAATAATTCTTAAAAATAACATATTGGAGCTCTATTGAACCTAAGCCAAAAAAAGAAAAATAAATACAAATTTTCCCGATTGGGGTTTTACAAGAGGGGGAATTCCATGAGAACGGAAGCAGTTGAAAGGCCAAAAATCGCAATTTTTGTGTTTTTCAATTAGTGGCAAATATATAAAAATATACTCATATTCTAAGACAAAAAATCAACTAGAAAAAGTAATATAAACGCGAGTTCAGCTTAAAAAAATTTGGAATTCCATTAAAGCATGAACTTCAAAAGAAGGGAATCATCAAATCGCGCATCGCTTTTACTTTTAATCAAGTTTTTTCCATTTTATTGTATTTTCACCTTTGGAGTTCAACTTAAGGAGGAATTCCAAGAGAAAAGAAGGAGTTCGGCACTTAAAAATCACTAAGGTAGCTCAAGTAGTTTTTATAAACGTATTTACATTTTTTCTATTTCGTGATTGGTAGGTCAAGTACATCAAACCTTTTTAACCTATTGCTTTTTACGCTATCGTTTAACAGATTGATTTAGTGCATTTGAATGATTGCTTAGCCTCTAGCTATCTTTCACTAAAATATTTAATTTCCTCTTTGACTAATGGCATTTTAAGGTCTTTGTGTATGTTATTGTTAGTGATAGACCATGGCGCATTTGTTAAGCAACCTTAGAGTTTTCGATTGATATCTTTCCAATATTTCAATGTGGGGATTGCTGGTGGCCGCCAAAAGCTTGGTACCATACGTCCATATTGGTTTCAGAATGGTTATATATAGCAAAAGTTTGTTTTCCAAACTTAAGGTCGATCTTGGTACAAGTATGTAATTCATTCCTTTTTTTTTAATATTTAAAACTGTACACGTTTCATTATGATATGATGTTTCCATATTAATCATCGATCAAGATGGAGGGCAATTCCATTAATTTTGAGATTATAGATTTTCTGCAGAAACATATTCTATTTTCTCTTTAGTATTAATAATAAGGAAAGTGATTTTTTATTTGGTGGTAATTTTGATATGTTCTTCCTGCTTCTTCTTCCCTGAAGATCTTTTATTTGATATTCGTGGTTCCACTAACAAACTTAAATTTTTTTTTTCGGCATTTGATTTGACCGACATTGATTTGCGAGTGGCAAAATTGTATACAGAATTCGAAAATGTATATGATGAGATGCGCTCAAATTAAAAATTCTTATTTCCGTCTTCAAGTTCATGCCTTATTGCTGCATAAATTTAGTGGCTTCTAATGAATATGTAGATGAACAGCTTTAGGCGAATATATATTATTTGTAATCCATTCTGTGTATCTGTATATGCTTTTAGCATCCCGGTGGCGAGGAGGTGTTGATTGAACAGGCTGGTAAAGATGCTACAGAAAATTTTGAAGATGTTGGTCACAGTTCTGATGCCCGTGAAATGATGAAACAATATAAAATTGGTGAATTGGTGCACGAGGAGCGTACAAATATTCCTGAAAAGTCTGAACCCACCTGGAATACTGAACAAAAAACTGAAGAGACCTCCATGAAATCATGGCTGATGCCATTCATTTTAGGTTTAACTGTCACTTTGATTTATAAATATTTCTTTGGCAGCAAATCCCAATAATTTTAAACACAAAAATCACAAACTCTAACCAAAAGCACATTCTTTGTATATTAACAAAAAACAAAGGAGGCCTTCTTTACATAACTATTTTCTTTTTTGTACTTTAATTCGTTTATATTTCATTTATCCCTCCTTATTCTAAGTTGTAAAGTCATTCCTGTGGACATTTCTCTTCTTCCTAATTTATATTGTATTGCATTTAAATATTATAAAGGAAATTTTTCTCCTCTTATAAAATAAAGATCAGGTTCTTTTTTCTGTTCAATAAAATCTTAATTTAATTTATAAATTTTAATATTAATAAATTTAGATTCCTTTTCTATTAATGAAGTTCTTTCTCCAATTTAAATAAGATATTGGTTATAATTTTAATATGTTAAAATAAGTATAAAAAACACACACACACAAAAAGTATACTTCGTTGTAAGGAAGTGGGGACGGAACGGTATGTTTTTTTATATTAAATCTTTATTCATTTGACGTTTTTGTAATTGCAAGCTAAAAGAATTTAGAATAAATATACAAGTGTATAAATAAATATAATAAATTATAAAAAAAAATTAAACATTTCTGTGTAATAACTTTTAACTATTTAAAAAGATCTCTTTATTTCAGCTAAGCGAGCAACAGCCACTGATCCTGAATAAGCGATCAAAATAATTAACAAACATTCTGAAACAAGCAAATACGTTGCGTAGGCAATAATGCATTCAACATGAATTTCAAATCAGTTTACGCTTATTTATCCGTGTAACTACAAGCAGAAGCAGCATTACTTGTGCTGGTCTAATAGGCTTTTTAAGTATGTTAATCTGTTTGCTTAACACACACATATAATAAAATTTAAGTAAATTTTGGTTTTTGCAGATTGTTATGAAAAAAGTTTGCGACTTCAAGAAAAGCTTCGACTAAAAATTAAAGCACTAGTCAAAGAAATCTCAGCAAATTTTTTAATATATACATACCTAAAAAGAAATCATCATCATTATCATCATCATTATCATCAATCAACCTCTTACTAAAACATAACACACATATTTTGGTAAGCTGGAATATGTTTTTTCTTTTATAAATATTGTAATTTGTTCAACGAATAATTACAAAGAAAAAAATTTCTTGTAATTTACTTAAAAATTCTTTGTTAAATCTGACGCGTTTGAACGAAAAATCGTTATGTGACCTTTAATACATTTCGTTTTTCATTAAATAAGAAAACGTTAGAAAACGTAAATTTAAGTTGCAAAAAAATATAAAATAAATTAATTAAAGATTTATTGTTGCATTTCAGAGCAAGCAATCTTAATGCTGCTACCTAGTAAATTCGCCTTGCCGGAGTTTCGTTGTTCATTTGACTTTTAGGGCTTTTATCGAACTTTCAAAGTGCTGTCAAACCCCTCAAACCTTATTTTAATACCTTTAAAGAGATATTAAAATATGTGAAAGGAAAACCATTATACAAAGTTTTCAAAATTTAAACAGGCAATTTGTTTCTTGAACTAAATTCTTGAGTATTTAATGAGAATATAAATTTATTTGTTTACAAAGACGAGATATTAAATATGAACATTAAATTTAATTCTCTAATTCAGAAAATTGGCGGTCTTAAATTGCTCACTTAATGACCTTGTTTTATAATAATGATGCTGTTAAAGGCCATGTTTCACTATTGTACACAGTCGTGCGATTTGTTAAATGTTGCATCTCTGCTGGAAAAATATGATAGTCTCGTTTTGATAAAACGACAATATTCGTGATTATTATTATCAGAGTTTCTTTTACTTAATGCATCTGAATGTATTGTGCGACTGCCTTTTTTTTAAAAAAATTTCTATAAAGAAAAGCAGCACCTAGCAGCCCTTTACACATATAACCCAAATTATTGGAAAATTCTATTGCATATTTTAAGGAGTAAAAATAAACATTCTGATTTAACCAAAGTTTACGTAAACACTTTATTTTTTTTTTTAATTTTATTTTATGTCAGTTTTTTCACACCTTGTATAAAAATAAAAATGATTTTAAAAAATTTAAAACAAAATCTGTATTGTGGGTTTGGTGTTGTAACTTCTTTACTTTTACTAGAAGAGGAGCGAACATACAACTGAAAATTGAATTCTTTTTCATTCTGTAATTAATTGAGACCTTCAAACAACAATACTCTTTTATTTATAAATATTAACAAAGTTTTATCTAAAATTTCCAAAATTAAAAATTATAAACATAATTTAACACGGAAGCGTGTTACAAACATAAAACGTTGCTTTATGTGGGAAATGTTACATATTGGTAATACAACAGTGGGGTAGATAATTAATTTTAGAACTGATGTTGGTCAGAATTATAACATTTAATTCATTAGAATTAAATAGAAAATTTTATAATTTCTCACGATTAAAATATTATTAATATTATTCTTTGTTGAGTTTTTAAATCTCAATTATATAAAAATGTTATTTTTTTTCGATATTTATATATTAATTTTTCTTGATCCTTCAAGAATTTATAAGGGCGAGATATTGGAAATTTTGAATTAAAGAAAATATTTTATTGAAATATAATGTGATATTATACTGAAATATTAATGCATTAATTTTATATTAAAATCATACTAAAATCATATAAAATAATACTAAAAGTGATTGCTAATTAGGGGTTTCGAAAGAGGACTTTATTTCCCATTTAAGCTGAAATTAAAGGCAATTTGTAATAATGGTTTAACACGGATCTTCGCTTGTTTTAATTATATTACAGAAAGAAAAGATCGAGTCATATATTCAATGTAATCTGAAATATCAAATTATTTTTTACTAATGTGAAATTAATTTAAAATAAAATGGCTTCCAAACATTTTGAATTTGGACTTACAAATGACGACCTTTAAAATGGACAACCTTTCCGTCGATAACTGGCGTATAACTAGCCCACGACAAATGATTTTTTTAATTGATTAATAATGTTTTTTCTAAGGGTTATAGTTTTTGAAAAAATGATCACCTTCAATTTTTAACTTTTCCTTTTCGATTTGAACAATAATTTATTTTAAATACGATACAATACTTTAAAGCATTCTAATCAAATTTACAACTAGACAAATAATTTTTATCGTATTGATGTCGATTGAAAATTTGGTTGGCTTACAAAAGCATTCTGATGTAAATGATGCGCTGCCGAAGGCACATGCTGCTGTGTGTGATGATTTTCGAAATCATTTCGAAATTGAAATGTGGAGGAATGTGAGGGCTCGGCTTGTATATGTGACACGTTGTGATATTGCTGGTGGCTGAGATTATGAATATGGTTTTGTGAACGGTGACGCTCTGCCTGATGTTGGAAGTGTGAAGCTTCGAACGTCAAACATCTACTTGTTGCAGTATCCAATTCTGGTGAGGATGGCTCCGAGTACCAATTGCTATGTTGCAAATGACTATTTTGTTGGCTCATTATGTTAGAATCATTCATAAAGAGTGATGTTTGCTTTTGATGAAGTTGATGATGATGTTGATGCTGATGATGATGTTCGTAGTTTTCAGTATCGTCAATTGCATGCTTAATTTTCTCATCGGCGGCGTTATCACGTGAACACCATATGTTGCTCGACGAGTTGTTGTTAATCAAGCTCATTGCAGATGATGAGCGTATCAGTGGTGAATGTGAAAAATGATGAAAACCAAAAGGCCAATTCTGCAATTAAGGATCAAACTATAATATCTTTTTGCTATTTTATTAACACTAAAATAGAATAGAGGGCACTTAAATTCATTTTAAAATAAATACAAGACATGACTGCATACTTTAAGATAAACATTCATACGAACACACCTACGCCCATCCCCACAAACATGCAAACTTATTAAATAATGTGTGTATATAATAAATTGTTGTAACCAATTCGTTATAAAAATTATAAGTAACAAAAGGCATTCATCACTTCAGTAATTTCAACATTATTTAGCATGAAAACACCAATCAAAGTGTTTTCTTTTCCTAATGTTGATACTTGCCACATGCTAATTATTGCCTATAAACATGGTCGTCATCGTTTTACTCATACATTACATGTCTGTCTGTATGTATGTATGTATGTAAATATTTACAGACTGTTTCCCATGCATTATTATTGTGGGCAATGATTTGTGGCGCGGTTTTACACACAGCCTAAACAAGCGCTCGCTAGCTGCTCAATACGAGAAGCAGTGTATCCATGTGCCTATAAAATATTGGATCATCTTATTTTGCTATTTTTGAATGAGAAAAGTATGAAGGGGCTTACAAAATAAAAACTAACAAGGCAGCACATGCACACGTACATACATATCAGCCCAATATTGGATTGGCGCATTTGACAGAAAAGTTGACATGAAGTTTCCAAAAAAAATATACTCGATTTTTCTATTTGTCTTGCAAAGACAACAAAATTTTTGTGAATTTTTATAGAAGTTATTAGATCTCGCTGAATATCGTTGGCTGAACTAGTACATAGTAAGCTTTACAACCAGAAAAGGTTGGGGTAGTGAGTTCGATCATGGAAATGATCATTAACAGTGTTTTTACGCTTATCAAGATCTTATGCAACGCAATGAAAATGTTAAAAATTGAAAAAACTCCGTTCACATAAGCAACGTCTTTCGTGGCCCATATATACTCTTACGTCCTTGAACAAATAAATATTAAATAAAATGGAATTTATAAATTCTATTATAATTGGCTTAAAAATTGTTTTCGAAAAGGAAACTTTTGCTAAAGTCCACACATATTTTTTATTGTGAGCATATTTTATGTTCTTCTTTGTGATGCGATATTCTTTAGGGATCTTTTCCTTTTTTTCTATTAATGACACTAAAACAATCAAAAGATTTCGAGTGAAACAGAATGAGAAAAAATCATCTTGTAAATATGTTGATTTTTGATGGCGAAATTTTAGACAAATGGACTTTTAGGTCACACCCTTCTTATTTGTTGGTCTTAGAGAAAAACGAATTAAAATAAAATCTGGCTGTTTTGAAATTTATTAGCAGGAGATTAAAATGCATTGACACTCAAACGAGAAGGATATTTTCGCCTACGTTTTCATAATACCGAGAACGTTAGAATGGCAGTTCGTATTAGACAAATCGCACTGTATATATGCACCCTGTGTACAGTAATTTATAAGAAACGCCTCCCTTTCATTCAATTTTGAATCGGTACACAATTTGAAAAATCTAATAAATAGTGCAAAAAAATAATTACATGTCTGTCTGTCTGTCAGTTTGTCTATTCATTTTCGAGTTTATTCCAAATATGCAATTGTTTATAAGATTTGTGTAAGTAAAAAATGGAGGAAAAACCGGCGACTAAATAATGCCAAAATGATGACAAGTACTTCAACTAGTCAAGTCTGTCAAAGTCTCATCTCAGGAGCATAAAAGAAAAACACAATCTAGAAATAATATCGTAACTTTTAAAAATAACTAAAGCAGCTAAAAATACATGCAAGTGAGTGCAGCAGCAAAATCAAATTTTGAATAGACAATTCCTCAAATGAGCAGAAAGAAAAGCCAACAAAACAAGAAAAAGTAATATGAAATCTAAGCAAATGAACGATAATCTGTCATAAATTTTATTAAACGCTTTAGTAAGTACTTTGGCACAATAAAAGGGAATACAAACTTTTACGCTAAAGTATCGCATTACAGGGAAATTTATGTTGTGCATTCATAATTTGTAGATTTAAAAATATCGAAATTCCGTTTGCCTTTTGCACTGCTTCTGCGGTTTACGGGGAAGAAGAAGTACTTGAAAAGGTAATAATTTTATGTATTTTTCTCTGAGAGATTAGGAAACCAATATAGTAAGCAAAGTGAGAACATCTTATGCCGTATCCTCGTAAACAGTGCCTGCATACGCAATATTAAATTAATGACACCATTTAAAAATGACTGTCAACCAAGTTGACAAAAGTATAAGAATTGGTGACAAACTGCAGCTTGTTGCAAGGTGGCTGGCTGGCAAGCAGGCTGGCTGGCTGCGTAGCATTTAAAGCAAAAAGAGATTTCTACTGCAGCATAAGTGGTGGCACTGACATCACTTAAGAGCCATTACGCCACATAAGCGAGCATGTACTGCATGTGTACAAACAGATTTACACATGCATACGTGTACATACACACTTATGCACATAAACACTTAATTAAAATATTAATGAAAATTATTTTAAGCATTTCTTATTCGTGATAGTGAACTTTTCAATTACTTAAAATTAGTACTCACCATACCATGTGCCCCCACGTTTAAGTTTAAATAACAGCTCGTTTGGTTAATACCCTGGTCGAATGAGCCCTCTGTGCTTTCACTGTTTGCTATTGGTGAGGCAGTACCTCCTTCTACCACGGATTTCAATTGTTTTATGTACATGGTGGCCAAACGCAAAGTATCCAATTTTGATAGTTTTGTGTCGGCTGGAATGTTTGGCAGTTTCGTTTTCAGCCTACCAAAGGCACTTGATAAAACGCGCATGCGTGCCCTTTCGCGAGCATTGGCGGCATTACGTTGTATCGGAGGATTGCCATTGCGGGAACCTTGAAAGGTAAATTTAAAAAAGGTTTTATTTCATTTAATTCAGCTGTACATTTGCAAAATAAAATTGCATCTGGAAAAGAAACTACTAGAGGGAACTGCGTTTCTTTAAAATTCTCCGTGTAATTACTATAAAAAAGTTTTATGTTCATTTTGCAATAAAAATCACACAGGGATCTGCTGGTGACAGTTCTTTTACAAATACTTCTGATTATTTTCAATGAGGTTTAATAAGTTTTAACCATTTTTAAAACACTTAACATTTATTGTAGGTATGTAGTAAGCAGTGGTAAAAAAAATTCTTATTCATGTAAAGCTTCTCACCTCATGAAGAAGACGAAAAATTTATTGTTCATTGTGTTTGCCATAAATTTTGCATCTACTTACAAATTTAAATGTAAAATAAATACGAAACGTGAATGCTTTTACAGAGAGAGTTAAATTTTTATTCAAAATAAAAAGTTTTCAAACAGGCAATAACTGGAATTTTAGAAAAAAAAGGTGCAGTTGTGTAAAAGGGGAATTGGATCAACCAAGATTAATAGATTCGATGCGTACGAATTATTAGAAAAATTATTTTTCATATTATTTTTAGTGCTACGTGGCAAATAGTTTAGTCACATGGAATACTTCATACGTGAACTTTACACTCTCTCAATTGACATAAAGGTGTACTCTTAATGACTTTTTCTCATGAGCTTTAATGAACTTTGCGTTAATTTTTTTTAGAATATGTAGGTTATGAAAGTATAATCACTCTTCACTTAACATTTCCCAGCAAACAATTTGCTATGGTGGTAATGTACATCTAGGCTTTTATACTTTTTTTTCGAGGTTCTTCTGTGACGGTGCTTCGCACTAAGAATAAAACTAATACTGGCGAAATACCGCCATAAAAAAGCGATAAAGGAAAATGTTACTGAACCAATAATGTTAAGTGAGCCGTGATTATGCTCTCGCTTGAAGTGGAAATCGAACCCATTATCTTAGTCATCCTATAGTTGACGAACTTGCTAAGGTTGTAGAACGAGCTTTGCTAAAAAATCTCATTCTCTGGATAGTTTTTCTCAACACAATCACACATTCCACAAAAGTTATTCTTTTATTCCAAACTTTATTGCTTTCAAAAGAACGGAAAGCCGAAAATATTAATTCGCTGTTTTTTTTTCGTATTTTTGCTTTTGCTACTGCGTTTTATTAAAGTTAAAATTTCAAGTTGAAAAAAGCCATTTCGTATTGTGAATTGATGGTACAATAAAATATGTGGAGTGAAATTATTGAATCCTTGTTACAACTTAATTTTTTTTTTAGTTTCTCATTTGCAATGTGGCTTTTAAATAAAAACTGTGATTGTTGGCAGAAATGTTCGTATAAAGGTTTCTTGATGGTCTGCATAAGCATCTGGTCAAATGCGTTGCGATACCTCTACTAATCATTTTCAAAGCATTTTCAACGAAAATCATTTTCTCGTATTTGGTAGTACTTAGAACGTGCGGAAAGGAAAGAAGGGGAATAGAGAAATAACTCTCGTGAAAATTTAATTTTTAACGCTTATTATCAGCGTGTCGTTTTCTTTAAAATCAAACTTACTTTGAGAACTGGTATCATCGAAGTCATCATCCATTAGCTCAAAAGGACTTGGGCAACGCTTTTTTCGTGGCATTTTCTCAAATAAGAATAACGAAATTTTAAAATTTTTTTTTTTTGCTAATCACGTTTGAAATTCACTAATAAAAATATCACAATAACTTATACGGATTCGTGTTGCTGATTATCAGCAATAAACATTCATTAATTTTTTTTTTCTCACATATAACGTACATTCAGTTTATTAAAATGATTTTCTGATAACTCGACAACCGTGAGGAATAGTGAACTGCTGAGAACTGTAAAAATCTCATTAAGATCTTGACTATTTAGAGTAGTTTCTTTTGTTTCCTTTTTATTATTTAAAATCTCCTTAAAAATACTTAAAATAACATTTCAGTGTTAAAATTAATATTTTACTTTCTCTCGCACATTAGGACTATTTTTAGTCTTTTTGGGGGTGGAGACACCGCACTGCACTGAAAGATGAAAAAAAGAAGCAGAGCAATAAACAAATTACTTATGCAAACGTAGTGATTTTCCTTTACAAGAGCACAAGCATCGCTCGTTTTTTTCTATTGGTTGCTTCAAATCAACAGGAAAATAAGCGATGGCCGCCAAAGGCGAGTAAAAAATTAATTCATAGAAAAGCAAACAGGCTTGTGGGAATATTATATGGCAGACATGGAAAATTCTACGCTATTGTACTTGTTCAGTGTTGACAGCTTTTAAGAAAAAAATTCCTTTTGTTTCAAATTTTCAGGAAGAAAAATTTTTTAATCCTCGTTGGATTGTAAATTCTCATCGAGTTGAATATAAAATATTTACATTTCATTACAGATAGAAATATATTTTTATAAATTATTCGAAATGGAAATGTTATCAGGTTCAAGGCTTAATAAATCAGTAAAAAATTTAACGCCAGCTTAAATAACCAAACAAACTGCAGTCTATCAGTTTATGATATTTTCAATAAAAAAAAAATCACGCTGGTCACTCTTTAAATCAAACATGTGACACATGATTTATTTTAAATTTTGTTTTGCTTCATTTTGTATAAATTATGTACATCTATATCATAATAATACATTTCATATCTAATAGACTCTTTCTTAAAATAGTGGCGTATATTTAAATTCAATCCTCTTCATCCTCTTTCAAACTTTTAATTTTTAGCACGAACTTCCCGTTTGCCATAATAATGTAGCTTTTAGTTTCAGTTTAAATGCTCAATTTTCTTTTTTGCGTTTAACGATTTTTTAAAAGTTGAATGGTTTATAAACCGAAAACCGTTATTTAAATTGAAAAGGTATTGATA
Source organism: Ormia ochracea (assembly GCA_963402855.1). Classification (NCBI taxonomy): domain Eukaryota; kingdom Metazoa; phylum Arthropoda; class Insecta; order Diptera; family Tachinidae; genus Ormia; species Ormia ochracea. Next base: position 51,269,899 of record OY727109.1, read on the forward strand.
ATCTTTCGCTAAGTTATTGCTCGGAATGTCTCACAATTTTTCATAAAAAATTTTCTCGCCCATATATTTGATTTTTGAAATATATAAAAATGGAAAAACCTTTCTGAAATTTTGTTTTTGTTTTCATATAAATATATACTACTTAATACGATTTATAAGATTTAATATGCATAAAGTTTCCAACAAAAATTGCCTTTTTGTACAAAAAAATTTAAGGAAATTTTCAGAAAATTTTTGTCATTATTGGACGTTTAACGGTTTCTTTATTTATTCTATTCTTAGTCTGAATAATCTGCAGTTTTTTTGTGTGGATCTAAGTGTATGGCTTACGAAGCACGTAAATACTTTATAGCTTTGTCACAAATGCAATTGATATGTAGTTTAAAAAAAAGTTTCTTATCTAGTATGACACTTTGATATTTAATTTCGTCTTCAGTAAGAATGATGCTTCCATGACCATCTAACTTCTGCGATGAATTCATGAAAAAAATTTCAAAATTATATTTAAAACGATGAATATGGATTTTCATGTTTTTCAACGAGTTACATCTTTCCAATTTATAATATCTGTTTCCCATCTCTGCTTAGTGGGCTCTTTTCGCAACAGAGTGCGAGCGTACTGAGCGAGTAAGTAGTTAATGGATAAATTGGTATTGCATGGGAGATGATCCCTGCTATGTATTTTTGTTGTTCTGTTTGCTGTTTTGTTTGGTTTTGTTGCTTTTGTTTTGTTGTAAAGAAACTTGAAAGTATTGATCCATTTGGTGAACAATTGTTTTTATTTAATTTTTTTTTTTTTTGGAGTTGGTCATACGGTAGCAGCGATGGTTATAAGATCGTTGATTGTTTGTTTATTGCAATAATAAAAGATTTGAGTGTGTACATGCTGTTCTGACATAAAATGTAAATATTTAGATTTTCACCAAGAGGAAATTAAGTGGGAATTTATTTCAAGGAATGCATGCATACATAAATACATATGTACATATATATAAAAAAATGCAAACTGCTATGAAATCGAAAATTGAAATGATTTACTTTAAACTTTAAAATTTTTATATTGTTTTATTTTTATTTATATTATTTTAAATTATGTTGTTCCGTGTCAAAATGTTGCATTTCAATTGCAATTGACTGTTTGAGTTCACTCAAATATGTATGTATGTGTGTACATACGTATATACATATATACATACGTTGTACGGTTAGATGGGGAGAAAACGACAAAAAATTTTTATGAATTTTTCTAAAAGTATGCGCTCCACCTCCGTATGTAGCTTTTTTGAAAAATATTTTTTGAGATTCATACGAATACAAACCTCTGAACTAGATAGTTAACGATTTGCCGTGGCGACGATTTCCTTAACTATCGTCATTACATTTTGAATTTTTTTTTTTTTTTTTTTATTTCATTTCTTATTGCTTTTACTCCTCTCTTGTTATGCAAATGCAGCAAAGCAGGAGTGAGTGTGTGATTTAGGGTTGAAATTAGCGGATATAGAGGAAACTTGATGCGGTATTGTCCTACGCGCGGCTATAGGAAGGTTAGACTCCGAATTTGGATTTTATATACCAATTATTATCAAACAAGTCGAAACTCGTATTTCTTATGCGATTTCTCAAAAATTGTCTTGCATCGGTTCAGTTTGACATTTAACAAAAATTGGATTTTAGTGCGTGGAACAGCTTGTGATTGTGTGTATGATTATACAAGAACCTCTTATTATTTTTTCCTATTAAAATTTTGGTCTGTTTGCAATACTACTAGCTTGACTTTTATGCGGATGGCAGGTGAAATTAAATGAAAACTAAAAAACTTCCTTGTCGATGTGAACAAAGATGTAGACAAGATAGTAGTAGCGGGCAAGCCTCTCTTATCACTTTCTCTTATCTTGTGGTATTAAAATTAATGCATTTTTTTTTTTTTTTTTTTTTTGAAGTATGTATTTTGTATTTTAAGTATTTTAATCTTTATCGCTTAAGAATGAACTCTAAACTGACCTCCTTTGCTTTAGTTACTGCACAAAGAAAATTCCCTATTTCGATTATGTTAATCGTGTTCGTAGCTCAGTTTAAGTTGAGCCTTCAAGTAGAGCGTATCGGAAAATATAATGTGGAGTATCAGTAAACATGTTGCGACTCGTTTACAACGTCAGACTCAACCGGCGTCTAAATCTTCTTTAAAATTACAACAACATTTGCGATTTAAATCAGAAGAAGTTGCCAAAACTCAAGTTAATATTCCCGTCAGGGCGGACGTTGTTATAGTTGGTGGTGGCTCGGCTGGTTGTCATACTTTGTACCACTTGGCCAAACGTGGTGTGAAGGCGGTATTGTTAGAACGCGCCAAACTGACAGCCGGTACTACCTGGCATACGGCTGGCTTAGTTTGGCGCTTGCGGCCAAACGATGTTGACATACAACTATTAGCCAATTCGCGTAATATGCTTGTGCAATTGGAGGAAGAAACCGGCTTGGATCCCGGTTGGATACAAAATGGGGGAGTATTTATAGCGCATTCAGATGTAGGTGAAAAGTTTTTGTTGCATTGGTGCCAAAAATGATTAATTTTTTAAATGGCTGATAAGAAAATTTGTGTTAATCAAATAGAAATTTTTGATAAGAGCTGACTGCAAACGAAAATAACTTGTGTAAGCCGGTTTAAGAAAAGTTTAATTTATGTCTTTTTCCTTATCACAGCAGCCATGTCAAAGTTTAAGTACTATTTGTTTCATATGTAAATGGCTATTCATAATTTAAAAGCTTAACCACGGTGATAAGCGGTGAATTTTTTTTACTGTCTACTTTTACCCCTTGCCCTCTTTGGGTCTTAAAGGACAACTTTCATTATCCCTTTCTTCTTTTTCATATCTATTAAAGTCAGATTTTAATGTCGCTCATTTAATGGTTAATTATTTTTGTGTTTTTGTGTTTTTGTGTATGAATCAGCGTGTTAGAGATCTGCATGTAGTACATTTTTTTTAAATAAGTTTTCTATTATTTAAATGGGATACACATCACAATAATCACAAATATTCGTGATATTTTTCCAGCTCGCAGGGGTGATATACTTTTGCTTAACTTATAATTTGGCTGTAGGACTACTGTGTCTTGCCGTCATTTTGTACCTTTGAATTTAACATATACCGCCGAAGTGCTTGTAATATATTTACTCAATTCACAATGGTGTGGCCATTTTCCATACAAAACCATATTATGGCAGACAATAGCACATTTTTTCGTGTGCTATTCCGTCAGCTGATTTTGTATACATATTCAATGGAATACGATGAATACAGCGTTGATATTTGGTTTTAAATACTAGTTTATGACTAAGGGATCTAGAACTCTAGCTGAATTGAACTATAGTTTGGGAGAGCGAGAAAACTATATAAAATGTATAGAAACATATATAATGTTGATTGGAGAAAAGTTGGTTCTGAAAATTATGTAAATATACATTTGCATACAACAAAATAAAATAAAACTGAAAATATGAGAGTACAATATTCACTTATAGTAGAATATTCCGTGTGGTCGATAACTGAAACGTGCCTAATTTTCAATATTTTATTTTATTTAAATTTTATTTTATTAAATTTTTTAAAAATTACTTATTTTATTTACAATTCTGCAGATCTTTAATATATAATAAAATAAAAAAATCCTTCCTATTTTAAAAATTATTTTCGCACTTTATGAAAAATTAATGATAGTTGGAGCTCATATTTTAGTAGGAAATGACCTCATTGTAGTGCTCAAAAGATGTGTCAAAGCATGTTTTTAATAGAAGGGAACCTACCACACGTGATATGCGTGGTTATTGATTACTGTACGTAGGACTTAAAGTATAAAGGGGATGTGAAATAATAGCATGTGTTTATGGTCTGTTGCCAAAAGTATGTTACTCGTATATATTTGCACTTGTGCAGACCTCTAGTACACGATCCAAACATAGTCTTGCAAGTCTTTGTTATTCAACGAGATTATTCTTTATTATAACATAAATTAATGCACATCGTTGAATGTTATTTAAATATCGAATATAATTACATTAGTGGATCTCATTAATAGTTTGTGTTAATAGCATCCTCTTGTTTTCCATCCAAACTAATCCTTGTGTAGACCCGTTTAGATGAATACCGGCGTTTGGCAACAGTGGGCAATGCTTTAGGCATTGAAAATTATATTTTAACACCCGAAGAAACACAAAAAAAATTTCCACTATTGGATCCAAAATCATTTATTGGTGCTTTGTATTCACCCGGCGATGGTGTTGTGGATCCAGCCATGTTATGCAATGCTTTGACAAGGGCCGCTAGCAAGAATGGCAGTAAAGTTCTTGAAAATTGTCCAGTAGACGATTTAGTTGTTGAATATACTGGTAAAGGAAAGAGGATAGTGGGTGTAAAGACGCCTTATGGCACTATTAAAACCGGCACCGTGATCAATGCGACTGGTGTTTGGGGCCGAGACTTGATAGAAAAACATGGCTCCTTTTTGCCACTGATTCCTATGAAGCATGCGTACATATTATCCGAATCTATACCTGGCGTTAGAGGTCTACCAAATATACGAGATCATGATTATTCCATCTATTTTAGAATACAGGGTGATGCCATACAAATGGGTGGCTATGAACCCAATCCAATTTTATTAGAACCGGTGAGCAAAGATTTTCACTTCGGTTTGTATGATTTGGATTGGAATGTATTTGATGCTCATTTAAATGGTGCTGTTAAACTTTGTCCTGCTTATGCTAATTACGGTGTAAAAAGTACTGTCTGTGGCCCCGAGTCATTTACACCTGATCATAAGCCTCTAATGGGACCGGATACTGTTATTAGTGGTTTATTTCATAATTGCGGTTTTAATTCGGCCGGCATGATGTTTGGTGGTGGTTGTGGTGAACAAACTGCTTTGTGGGTTATAAATGGTAAACCCGACCTACCAATGTTCGGTTTCGATCTAAGACGCTTCACCGACAAACAAAATCAAGCCTTACAATGGATTAATGAGAAGTCTCATGAAAGTTATGCCAAAAACTATAGCATGGTTTTCAAGTACGATCAACCTTTGGCTGGTCGAGATTTTCAAAAGGATCCCTTACATGAGGACATGCTGTCTTATAATGCCTTCATGGAGGAGAAACAAGGCTGGGAGCGTCCAGGATTCTTTTTAGAAAAACCCTCACCAGTTCTGCCCTACGACTGGTATGGCAGTTATGGCAATGAACGACATAAGGACAGCTCCTATGAAAGTGTTTTGAATGGAGATTTGAAATATAATTCTTTTTCGGAACACCACAATTTGGTAGGCAAATCATTTTTCATATATTTGTCACACTAATTCCTTTACTCCACATTTTTCCTTTTTTTTTGTTTTTTTCTTTGTACTTTTCTATGGCCGTTACGTGGCACTCTTGGGATTTTGTTACGTGTATGTGTTATTTTTACGCAAAATTGTGTGATATTTGCTTAATCACGGGTTGCGGATGTTGTTTTGTTTTCTTCCTTTCAAATAAACTTCTGACATCACACAACTGCTGCTACTGGCTGCTGTTTGCTTTTATGCTCCGCGGTACTCGATCTGTTTATTAATTTAACACGTCTTCCTCCTTCCATCATCTACACAATGGATATTGTGGACGTATGTGCGTGTGTGCGAAGATTGGTGAAGAGGCCATGGCATGCCGTAATAACGCTGTGGTATTTAACATGAGCTATTTTTGTAAACTCTATTTGCAAGGTCCTGAGGCACAAAAGGCTGCCGACTGGATATTTTCGGCAAACACTAATCGCGATGTTAAAAAGTAAGTTGTAGTACGATATTAAGTTTAGTTGTACATCACACTATGATAAATCTATAAAACGTGTGAAGAGATGAACCTTTCGCATTCTTATATTATGAACTATTTGGTCAATTCGGCTAAAAATCGGCATGAAAATTCAAAACTAATTGTGGCAGTGAAGGTTAAAACCTATTAAAGTTTAGCTCACACATTGCTCACATATTAACAGTATATTTGAAGTCAATCATCTGAAATTTTTATTTACAATATAGAACCACGTATACGTGTGCGCTTAACAACACAGGTGGTGTCGAAGCCGATGTGACTATATCACGTTTGAATTCCGGCTCCGGTGCAGCACATGATCCCCAATTTGAAGGACAAGGATATTATATTGTAGCTGGTGGTGCCTCAGGCTATTACACTTACACTATGGTGAGGGACGAACTACGTAGACAGGGTTTTAATTGCAGTGTACGCGATGTTACGGCTGAAATGGGTGTTATTTCTATACAGGGCCCGAGATCTAGGGATATTTTGCAAAATATTGTTCAATGTGACCTTTCGGATGAAAGTGTGCCACCCAATAGCACAGTATTAACTCAATGTGCGAATTACGATGTCCGACTGTTGCGCGTCAGTTTCGTTGGAGAACTAGGCTACGAACTACATGTGCCTAAGGAGTATTGCTCGAATGTTTACAAAGCTTTAATGAAGGCTGGAGAAGGCCGGCGCCTGAAAAATGCTGGTTATCGCGCCTTATATTCATTAAGCAGTGAGAAAGGCTATCATTTGTGGAGCTTTGACTTAAGGCCGGACGATACACCTTTAGAAGCTGGTCTAGGCTTTACCTGTCGCAAACATGGTGTATACAAAGGTAAAGAAGCTATTGATCGGCAACGTAAAGAAGGTGTACACAAACGTTTAGTGTACTTAACGCCGGCTGATCAAGTGCCCATTTGGGGCTTAGAAGGCGTCTATAGAAATGGCCAGCCGGTGGGATTTTTGCGCAGAGCTGAATATGCTTATTACTTGGGAAAGCCTTTGGGACAAATTTATCTGCAAACAACAGATGGCCGCAAAATTGATAACGAATTCATTAAATCGGGTGAATATGAAATTGATGTTCTAGGAAAACGTTACAAGGCACAGTGTCATATGAGAAGCCCTTTTGATCCAGAGGGTAAACGCGTCTTAGGCAAATATTAACAACAATAAAAAGCCAAGTAAAATATATAAAACATAAAATACTGAAAAATATCTCTCACAAACCAATCTTTATTTCATAATTTAATGACCTAAAGAGATTTACGAGCAGTGCGCTTTGAAACACTTTTTCCAAGTCGTTGTCAATATTCTAGGAACTCAAACTATGCACTTGCATGAAACACTAAAACCGCAACTTGTCTGGTGGCAGTGTTCGGAAAAAAATAAGCCATAAATTCATAAAGAGGTAGACAGACTAAAGTGTTGGAGTGTTTGGCATTTAATAAGGGTTATGCTGCTTCAGTGTACCCATGCACACATGCATCTGCATACATGCACTCCATATACGTATACCCATATTTAATGGAGGGATCTGAAAACACTTCAACTTGAAATTAATGGCTTGAAAGGTACTTGAGAACCTTTTGCTCAAGAAATAATATAATTCAGTTCGTGGAGACACCATGTCTAGTCAGTTTCGTTATAACCACTTGTTAAAATATATCAAAACTAATTAATTGCTTAATTATTAATAATAATTGAATTGTTGTGACTTGGAACAGACAAAACAACACTCTGTCTCTCCTTCCTTGAATTATTTCTAAGAATCGGGGTATTATTTTGCAACAGTAGACAACAAGCCACCTCTAAATAGTTACACAAACGCACTGAACGTGTGCGTCATTAAATAACAACTAACTTTTGGTATACGAGTATGTATTCTTTATTGTTCACGCATCTTATGTAACCGAATACAGTGTGTTTTCAGAGGCATTTGTGGAATGTGTATTTAGATATTCTTTTATGGCATCTTCTAATATTATTTCGAACTGAAACATGTCGCGCATTTTTCTATTTAAGCGACAGACTACACCAGCGGATGCCATATTCCAATTCCAGCAAATCAAATCACAATTCAAGACCTTTAAATCTTCTCTCAATGAAACGATATTCTGAAAAGATATACATATATTGTTTTAATTAGATTTAAAAATTTTTATCATTGTTAAACAATTTTTCGATCTTTTTCATTTTTCAGTGCTTTTAAATTGCACTCAAGTTTTCTTTTGCACTCAAATTTCACGACATTTGGTGACATAATTGCTAATAATTTTGTCTCGGTTCACACTATGCGAGTTTACTTAGATTTACCATTTCCACATTTACTCTTCTTGGCATACCGAGAAATTGTTAATGATCTTTTTTGGTATGTTGGCTTTTAATTTTCATTTTTCTTATTTGACACATCCTAAATGAAACATGTGTAAGTGACAGTTCATAAAGCCGCGATCCCACTGACCAGTAAAATAAGAATTTACGTAAATACGAAAAAGAAATTCAGACAATATTGTATGTAAGTATTTTAAGTGAAATTCGGTTCGATTTTCATTTCATTATATTGGCCCTGCTCAAATTGCTTACAAATGTTGATCAAACTTTTTTTCTACTGAATATTAATTTAAGAAGTTTAGTCCACTTTAAGTATTATAAAGTTTAATATTAAGCTCCCTTTTACACACTTCAAGTTATAATATATACAATATATCAATTTGTTTTTATTTTCTTTTGAAGTTGCATTTACGCTCATGCACGATAATTTTGTTTCATCAAGTTTCGTTTTCTTTGCTTTCACATGGTTTTTGAAATTTACTTTTATTACCGTTGTCAAATTTGTATCTTCTTCTATTCTCTTCCTCCCTTTCTCCCGAAAACTCATGATTTGATGGGTAAAACCTGAAGTATGTGAAAGGGTACAAAGTTTAAGGAATAAAAATAGAAATACTCTCCCAATTATTTCTACATATTTTAAGTAGGCAACACTGTTTTATAAGTGTAAACAAAAATGTGTATGCGGTAACTATCTGGAATTTTCAAAAAAAAAACTTTTACTTTTAATTATTCTGAGTACCGATTTTTAAAAAAGTTTTTGATAAATTTTATCCTTAATTCATAACGAATTAGAGCCAATTAGAATTTATTAAATAGGGTGTGAATACTTACCGCAGCGACTGTATAATCAATACTATTAATTTCCTGCCCATTAATGACAAACAACTGTATACCATCTTTTTGATGGATATTCACAAATTCCACAATCTTTTCTTTGAGATATTCCGCTGAAGCAAAGTCTAGCTTTTGCTTAACATCAACTACAGCAAAGTTATAATCAAACATCTGAAATTAAATATAAAAATTATTAAATATGAAATAAATATAAAATATAATGAATATAAAATTTATTATGACGCTATTCTAACACTGCACCACAAAATTGACTTTTTGGTTGCATTTGAGAAAAGTTTTAAGGAATTGATGATAATGTAGACAAACCTTTCTTGTATACAACGATATTTGAGGCCTGGCACTGGCATAGAGAATGAATAATATGTTTGCCACAATGCCGCATAAAATCCCGTTTTCCAAACTCCAAAATAGACAAACTATTAATGTAACTAAAAAGGGGAAAAAATCCTTTTCTGGAAGCAAAAAAAAAAAAAAGTCATGCAATTGCCAAGCCGACTTATCGATGACATTATCTATGGTATATAGAGTAGTGGAATTGCTGAGCTTGGTATCTGCACAACGGAAATTTGACCCATGAAATGGATTATCTTACCGTTGAGGGCCGATGTAAAACTTGCGGTCTAATCTCGGAGACCTGCTTCAAGCAGATGTCAAAATCACCTTCCGGTGAGAAGGGCACACGATTACCTCTCTTTCATCATGTTCTTTTTTAAAGCAAGATTAATATCGATTAATAACTTACTTTTCGATTTCCAAGTATCAAGAATTTTCTCCAGTTCGATCAATGATATCATCGCCGCTATTATGATGGAAGACAGTGTAGCTTTTGGTATGTAATAAAATGTTTGCGTTAGAAAGGCTAAAGCCAAAAGGACTAAGCAGCCTGTTACAAGGCCACCCAAAGTAGTTTTTACACCGCTGGCATTATTAACAGCGGTGCGAGTAAATGAACCCGTCACCGGCATTGAGGAAACAAAACTGCCCATTATATTACAGATGCCCAATGCAATCATTTCCTGAGAGGCGTCAACGATTCTGCCCTTGGCTGAAAGCAAATATGTATATTTAACATTTTTGTATGCAAACTTTTAGTAATCTCATGCTTACAAAATGCTTTAGCTATCGCCACTACCTCCAATATGGCCACCAGTGGTATGGAAGAAAAGGTCGGGCCGACTGTAATGAGCATATCCTTTAAGGATACTTCAGTACCATTAACGAATGTACCAGTAAGTGGTGAACGAAATGATGGTAAGCCGGCTGTAATATTTCCAGTCACTCTGAACGGTTGCGATCCGTCACGGCTTAATATGTATGCCAAGAATGTGCCAATTATGACAGTCAAAGAATTACGCGACAAGGAAAAATATTTCCAAAATATACGATTTCCAAAGCGTAGATCTTTAGCTTTCTAAATAAAGAAATATTTTTAAAGCGATTTGATTTATTTTCAAATTATACATGTATGTATGTATATGAGTATATACCTTCATAAGCAATAAGAAAATTAAAGAAAATATTCCCAGGGATGCGTCATTCCAACGTATTGAAGTCAAGTGTGTGAAGAAATGTTGCCATGCTGATATTAAATTGTTTGATGGCGATTTTATGCCAAAAAGATTATTAATTTGAGCACTGCCTATCGTTATAGCTGCTGCTGTTGTAAAACCTAATTGAAAAATAGTTAACTTGTGTACTCGTACATATGTATGTACGTACTTTTGTAGATACATATATTTCATATATCGTTGGCTGAAATGCAAAAAAAAAAACAGAAAACATTCACAAAATTCTTGTGTATTTTATTCATGCATAAACCATTTTGGTGGTTTTCAATTTCAGCTAACGATATGCTATATTAAATATATTTACCTATTATAACGGGTTGGGATATAAAACGTAGCAGAACTCCCATGTTCAAAAGACCTAAAAGCAATATTGTACAGCCAGCAAAGAAAGCAATTGTAGCAGCATACGCGGGACTTAAAATTGCATACGGATGCACCATTAGGGCCATAATAGCCGTCGTAGCTGTCGAAATAAATAAATTGTGTATGCAAAATATTTGTATAACTTTGTATTTGAAATAGTCAATTGCATTGCAAAAGGGCAAATGCCAATAATAAAATTACGCTTTCGATACTAAGGCTTGCAAGAGTGCAAAAGGAGAATATCTTTCTATTTAGTACATATTTATATGAAATATAGAAAAAGCAAAATATAATTTTATCTTTTGTACTTTTTTATTTAGTACCCTTTCACTTAACACGGAATTCAGCCACGTTTTTTCCTATTGAAAACCTTGAGAAAGGGTTTTTCCAAATAATTATGTTTTTGTAAAATTTTTTTTTTACAAAAATTAACAATATTAATTGGGCTTAGGGTTTCTGTTCTTTATTAACTAGAAATTGTTAGAAAAAATCTTAAACACATTTAATTATTAATATTATTTTTTTATTTTTGTATTTTCATCTTCCAATAGGGACAAGACTGTGTATACATACCTATTGTGACATCCTTGCACGATCCAAAAACGATATAAACAAAAGATCCCATAAAGGCTGAATACAAGCCATATTGCGGCTCCAAACCAGCCACTACACCATAAGCAATACCCTGAGGTATCATGGTTAGGCCCACTGTAAAGCCGGCAATAAAATCTGCCGCCAAGAAACCCTTTTCATATTTTGGCAGCCATTCTAAAATTGGAAATTTCCGTTTTATCTGGCAGCAATCTATGACCGCATCCTTTAAGCTTTCGCCAATATTCGGCAATTTCTCTTTATATAAATTTGCTGTAGATTGAAAGCAAACCAAAAATAATTAAAAGGTTTGTTCTTGGCCGAGTATGAAACTAATAACAAGGCAATATCATAATAAATTGTTAATAAATAAAACAATCTGCTCGTTATTACGAAACAGTTTTTATTGTGTGTTTGTTTATGACTTTGATTAAATTCACGAGCTGCAACCGCAGAACGAATCACTAATTTAAAGATATCGCAGAACGAAAGAAATTATTTTATATGTAATTTTCAATTTTGCTTTTTTATCGGAATGTATTTTTCTTCGGAAACTTTTATTATTTTTTTCTTAAGCATTTTAATTTGACTTGAAAATTTTTTACATTTACATATACTCTTACAGTGTAGCATACCTAAACAGTCGTTGGGCACATCTCCTACACAATCTTTTATTCGCATCACAATTTTAAAATGTATTGCATATTAAAATTGTTAATTTTAATATGAGTAATTTTTAATTTGCACGCAGTTTTTGGCTGTCCAACTTTTCTGCCTTGCTAATAAATTTTTTTTGGGAAAGAAAACAGTCTTAATTAACAGGCGGGAATTTAAATTGCATGTTTGCATACTTGTGTGTGACATATTCAGTATGGTCACGTATTAAAAATTCATTTGCGGAAGGAATCAATAGTACGCATGCGCCGTGCTGTCTTCTCAGGCTTTTGCTCTCACTGTCAACTCGACAGCCTTGCTTCAATTGATTTGAAATAATATCTTTTTCTGGTAAATTTTTAAATGTATTAAAATATTCACGAAATTAAAAACAATATTTAATATCTTTTACTATGAACGTGTTCGTTCATTCAGACAGTTTTATTTGACAGCTGATATTTGATTTATGGCAATTATTGAACTTTTGTTGCCCTATTACTTAAAAGAATATGACTGCATGTGAAAAATATTCACGAAACTAAAAAATGAACTTAGTATGCCTCGATCCACAGTATGAGAGTTTGGAATTGTGGCAGTTCTAAAATTTTTCTTAATCGATGTGAAATATAAAAATGTAAAACAATTTAAATCTTAAAGAAACATTAATTTTTAATAGTTCCCCTAAATAATACATTGATTGAAGAGAGCCGGTTTTTGTATTTGATTTGGTTTGTTTCTAATTTGGAACAGCTGATTTCCTTCTCAGTAAATACTTCTTTGTTGTGCACATACATACATACATAATATTTTACTTTATTATTTATAAATATTTGTGAATACACATCAATGAAATAATTTTTTTTTGTATATTTCAACAATTCAATTTACTTTGTCTTCTTCAATCATTTTGTTGCATTCATATTGTTAATTATTTTTCCTTTGAAAAATCACTCTATTCATTTCTCTAACCAATACAGCAGCACATCGTATTGTTGTTGCACTGGTATAATATGCTTGTTGTTGTTTTTTAAGATAGTTTTTGTTATTCCTTAAAGGGCATGCGCTGTTTTTTGTTACTAACCATCGACATCAGCTAAATTGCTGATATTTTCACTTGTTCCTTGCATAGTCGGGGATTTACATTAAATTCAAATTAATGTAAAAACTAAAACTTATCACACAAAAATGAAAATACGTCCTTATTATTAATTTCGATGCCAGTTGCACGATAACGTCTCACTACTGAGATCTACGGCCACTAAAACACAACTGTTGCCCATCTAAACATTTTCATGTGTAGAAGAGAATTGCTTGAGAAATTCAACGATTTGTGAAAGCGCAACAAATACTCGCTCGCAGTTGGTGAGTTCATAGTAAAACACGTAGACTTGTGTAAAAGTATCGTGTTAAGTTGGTTATAATGATTACAAAACGCTCCCCAAAAGCTGCTTTGGGGGCAGTGTGAGTTGATGGAACATTTCGCTCTCGTTTTTTTTTTTTGTTGTCGAATAATGTGTTTTGAGATGTTTAATATTTATTTGACCGAAAATGTCTAGCAACTCTCACATACAAAAACACGCAGACACGTTCCTGAACTCTTTATTAGAGCTCTATTAATTGATTACATTTTATAACATAACATTTATATGGACTCGTATCAAAAACGTTTTATAGTTCCACTTGCAATAGTATAGCATTTATTATTAAGGGTATTCATGTCAAATGGCAAAGATTGTGCTCAACGTTTATTTCGTTTGTTTTCTATGGCGATGGAATGGACTATCTCTTGCATTAAATATGGGCAAAGGGGAAAGTAGCAAAATATTGTGTATTAATAAAAACAGCTGATCAGTTGCATTGCTTGGCCAACCAATATGTATGTACATGTTTTTTTTTTCTTGGCATAGTTAAATATGGGTTTTTTCGCATCGGGCATTAGAAAAGGGTGTGTTAATACAACTTTGGACAATTAATGCAAGATTTGAAATATATTGAAAAAACAATTTTTGGTCTTCAGATTGCCAATAAGGATTTTTATTCACGAACAATATCCTGACTGTGTGGCCTACCGAAGAGAGCATGAAAATCTGTAAGCAACTCTCTTAAGCTTTCCAGCAACCACAGACGCAAATGCGTGACTCAGAAAGCCAAGATGTAGTGGCCATTTCGCAATTTCTAATTATTAATGTCTACTGTGCAAATATCCGATAATTTCTCATGTACTCGTTTTTTTTTTTTTTATAAAGTGTGATGTTCTTACAGATGTGTCAGTATCACTTAAAAGCCACATTTGAAGTACTCACCGACGAAGAGGTACTCACATTCAGATGCAGTAAGCAAAATTGCTCGTAGATGAGCAAAAAACCATTTTGTTTGCTCAAAAAATAAAAAATAAAAATATTTGTTTTATTTTAATCAGACTTTGATATTAAGAAATTCTATAAATGCACAACGTGTATGTAATTATTTGCTTTAGCAAACACTCTTCTGCACATGCACGCCTGTCTAGGAAGAATTTAATACTTTTCCGTTTTTATAAATATTTCTTTTTGAAATTCTCTACAATTGTCGAATGTGGAAGCGGGTCAATGCACATGCTGGATTAAAGTTTTAACAGCTTAAAACATTGTCGTCAAAGTAAAGAAAATTCCTTGAACTCGTATATTATTTTTTTTAATTTTTTTTTTTAAGTAAATGAAATCTCAAAATCACCATTTCTTTTTTTTAATAAAATTGTAAAAGCCTGGGAAAAAATTGATTTTTTTTTCATTATGTACATAAAATAATATATCAATTTTTTTATTTCTATTGTTTTTATTTGCTAACGAAACGCTACATTAGATTTATTACGCTTAACGAGATCAATTTCTCCATAATCCGACTCACTAGTCGGTATCGACTTTATTTCTAAATACCAGGCAAATTGCAATTTTTTTAGCAAAGAATGCAAAGAATGTTTTAAAACATTTCTGCGTCAGGATACGTAACAGAAAAGTTAACTTTTTAGAATGCAACATGAATGCTGATTTTAGGTTAATTTAGAAGGCGGTTTTTTTTAGTAGTACTGTAATATGAATAATATTTCGTATTCATGATGACTATGTGGAAAAATGTTCCACTTTAGGCACCAAATTCGTAACGAATTGGGGTCAGAATTTCATTCCGCAACGAATACGTAAAGAGCGAAATTGTAACAAATTTTGTATGAAGTGACTGACACGATTTCGTAACGAATTGTAACCTCAACTTCGTTAGCACATTTCGCAAAGATATTATCATATAATTTAGTGAATTTTTAATATTTTCCCATGGGACTTATTACTTCTGTATCTCATCCGCATATTATTTTCACTTTCTTGTAAATACTCGGAAAAAATTTTTTTCAAATACGTGACGTAATTTAGCAGTTAAACCTATTTAAAACCTCTTAAACCTATTTAAAAAATAAAATCATAATTTTTTAATTTGTTTAAATAATTTTTATTTAACAATTTTGCAGCAACCTTCTGACGTAAAAAATGTTCCAAAAGCTTTTATTTAATATTTTTAAAATTTAAAATAATTAAAGAAGTTCCAAATTTCTTTCAGCCACTTTAGTTTTTTGTAAGATTTTTATTCATTATTTATTGATTATGCATTGAGTAGTTGCTCGTATAAAAATTATTACTATTTAAAGTTTAAAATGTTTATTTCTCCTTAAATAATGTAGAGAACGTCTAAGGAATCGTCTGCGAAATGTTCTTGTCAGTCGTTCTTGCAAAAGCCGTTCCTTTTCATTTCCTGTTAAAAGCTACGAAAAAGTAATTATAAAAAACATTTATTATTAATGAAGAGTTGAAATAATTTAATGGAAATTGCACAGTGGGATATGTTAAGAACAAGGTAAAAAAAAGGTAAATATGCAACGACAAAGCGTTGCCTCTCTTTGAGAAAGAGTAATGCAGGGATTAAAGAAAAGAAAATGGTTACCAGAATTAGTGCTGGATTTTCTAATTGTGACGTAAAATTGTTGTAAAATTGTCTTCTTATGTATCGGAAGATTCTAATCTTGCCTTAATTTTGGGACACCCTTTAGAATGATAATATAAAATCATTGGAATCACTTATCACTCGTAAGAAAAATAAGTCAACCAACCATATAAAAGAAATGCATTTTTTGAGAATTTTGAGCCAGCGGACATTATATTACTGACAATTTCATAATCCATCATAGCGAAAATGCTCCATTGTGCGTCGATTAAATTAAATATGATTGCGTGGTTTCGTCATTATGTCGTAGAGAATTATTATTTCATTACGAAATTATTTATTATTTTGGAATGGGTTTTACATTTTTCATAATGATAACGATTATTAAAAAATTATTCCACAATTATAATTAATAAATTTAAAAATGTGGTTTCTTGCTTCCCCCACCCTTTTTATTCTTTAAATATCAGTAACATACTCGAACGCATATAAAATTACATTTTCATTTAAATAACTATTGATTTTTAACTTAATTAATTTTTTTTTCCTTACGAGATTTAAAGAAATTTTCACTAATTTCTAAAAGTTCATACTCAACCGAATATAAATTTTTTATTTATCAGAAACGATAATTTATTTTAATAATTTTTGGAAATTTTAGTGCTTTCAAATTATTAGATATTTTAATACACACTTTTTGGAAGGAACGCATCCTTGCCCATATTTATAACAGCTGAAGTCCGAAAAATAATCCTTAGAAAGTTTAAGGTTTTTCACTATTACACTTCTCCAGATATTAGATAGATCATAAATTATAATATTTTTTTAATTGCAAAGATTTTTTTGCGCTTAACAATTTTTGGCGATTTTTTTCTATTTTTACGTTTTTTTCACGACAACGAATTCTTTCATCTTCTTGATTTGCCCTCATCTTGACGAATTTTCCTTTTTTTGGAGATTTTCCACGATTGTTTGATTATAATTTTTTTCTATTTTTTTTATGCTAAATTTTTGGCAATTTTGGCCACAAAACATTTTTGTTACAATTTTGATTGCAAGTTAAATTCCTCTAAATTTTTAAAATAAAAAAAAATAATAAATAAATTAAGCGGATAGAAGTTGAAAAGTGAAATAACAGTTTTCGCTGAGATGAGCCAAAATAAAACTGATTATTAGTTGTTGGCAACTTAACTTGTAAAGGATTTAAAGAGACTGACCGCTATGCGAAAATGATACTCTTAGCGCCTTGATCTTCCCTATACCTGAAAAATTTGCCCCTCTTTTTATGATCCTGATAAGAAACGCCCGATTTCGATTATTAAGAACTGCTGCAATGTATCTGAAAATTCTACAGTAAGACTGGATCTGAATTCCCCCGAAAGCAGAGATGCCAGAGCTGATTGGCTGTACACCAGTGCAGTTACAAGTGTAGGCTAACCCAAGCCTTCGTGTGCCATTTCCCTACACCAACCAATGCTCTGGATATAAGAATGTTTATAATGCGTTTATAGTGTCCAATTTAGTTTTTTAGACACAATTAAAAATTTGTTTCTTTCCCTTCAGCAAAAGCCACAATAAAGAGGAGGAGGGTGATTTCAATAAATATTTACATTTAGTTTATTGGAAAGTGTCTTGTTTTATATTTTACTGCTTAGCTAATAATAAGAAATTAATGAGAAGTACAAAGTGTGGGATTACGTTGGTAACGGACTGCACAAGTTACTTTTAACATTATGAATTTGTTTGTATGTTCAGTGAAAATTTAAGTAAAGGGGAAGCCCCTACATTCATAAACATATGTGAGTAATTTTATCTAGAAGACAGCAGCGTGCTAAAAGTGGGGCGGATTTTTTTTTCACTAAATCAAATCAAATTGAATTTTGGTTTTGTAATTAAAATAAATAATGCTTGTAACATTAGCGAAATCTTTTTATTCGCTTGCCTTGATATCGAATAGACATTGGGAAGATACCTGCCGTTGTCTTCATCCCCGTTGGAAAAAAGAAATGATAGATTTTCCATCACACTGCTCACAAAGAAAAATTGTTCTTTCTTCTGGATGTTTTCGCAGATATTCTTCGCAGCTCAAAAGCTAAGATCACTACTTCTACTTGGGAGAGCTATGGAGGGCTTCCAATTTCACGTACATATTTATCGGAAATGGTTTTTCGCTGAAAATTAAAACCAGTCTAGTAAATGAAATGTGGTAGAATCTATTAAACCATTTCGAATAGTAGAAACTATTACTTAAATTTCAAAGTTATAGCTCTTTACTAACTTTATAATTTAATTATAAGTTTTTATGAGTAATAAAAAAAAATCAACCCCCTTTTAAATTACATACATACGCTACTGATGGGATCCAAGTTTTTTTAGTTTAAAATGATTACCATAAGTGTAATTAATTATTATTTTATATTTTAATTTTATAATATTAATTAAAATCTCATTAACAGTTTAAAAGGAAAGGTCTTTGTCCATTTGCTATTCATATAAAAGGCTGTAGACCACAAATAATGCTTCATTTAGGGTTTTAAAATTATTGACGCTGAATCGAAACTAATGGACGAGTACGGCGAAATAGTTGCAAGGGTTTACATGCAACAAACCAACACTCTGAAATGGTTCGGTCTTTGGCACCTGTCGCCCAATAAGCCGTGGTTCTTAAAGTTTATTTATAGAATATATTTTTGGTATTTTCTCATATTTTGGATTCTACTCTTCGACCTTTTGATGGTCATGCAAATTATTATCAACATCAACAGTATAGAGGAAATACTTAATGTGATCTTTATGTTTGCGACAGCAATTGCTGTCCTGGTAAAATTTCTAACAGTTAAAATGAAAAATCAAAGCTTGGAAGTCTTTTTCACAGCAATGGCAAATGAAGAATATCTGCCAAAAAATGCAGAAGAGAGAACAATTTTTCTTAACTGTGTTGACCTGAATATCAAAGTGCGCAATTTGTATGCCATCATCTCTTATGCCGCTCTCAGTTTATTTCTATTGGGGAATCTGCTTGATGACAGCGACGAACTGCCTATGAGTGTTTATATGCCCATTGATTTGAATACTAAATGGAAATTTAATCTAGTTTACACATATATGTGTTTCGCCCTTTCAACTCTGTGCTTCTTCAATGTGGCATTTGACACCTTGTCGTCTTCGTTCTTTATACACCTCAAGGGCCAATTGGATATATTGGGACACCGTTTGGAAAATATTGGTCGACATTCCAACTACTCGCAGTTAACCGTAATGTATCAGTTGAAGGAGTGCGTACGTTGCTATAATCGGATTTTAAATATGGCCCATGACATTGAATTTTTGGTCAGTAAAGCGAATTCATCGCAAATCGCCTGCTCGGTATTTGTTTTGATTGCAAATTTTTATTCCATGGCATCGGTGAGTACATTGTTGGGTGGAAAATTTATTCCCCTAAGTTTTTTTTCTAAAATAATAATAGTAATTTCTTGAAGAAGTTAGAAAATATGCATTATCCTTATTCCGAGCAAGAAGCTCTTCCTAATACCGTGTAAAATATAGGCAAGAAAAGTCATGTTAAAATTTATTTGAAATCGCCTACATTTTTTTACCTTTTCCAATTTTAATTCATCTAATTATTTTCACTTCAATTTATTTTTCTATATAAATATTTTTCTATGAATATTATAAATATATAATTTTTTTCCTGGAATAGCGCAATATTATACAAAAAGGAGGTATTGAGTTGAAAATAATTGCGAGTGTTAAAATTTGTAACACCCTTCTCCATCAAAGAGGATGGTAGGGTACATACAGGTTTGTTATGGGGATAGTAATATTTACAATATTATATATTCTGCATGTATATAAGAAAGACAATTTATTGATTTTTGTTCGTCCGTCTGTCCTTTCTCAGCATTTCTTAATTCGGTGTAAATTGGGCTTAAATCTTGCTTAAAATCAAACATTGTCCAAGTTATGAGGAACTTTTGAAATTCGTTATTGGAAACCGTGTATGTATTTCAACTATTTTCTCTTGTTAGCTTTCCAATTCTGGAGACATGGTGAACTTGATTAAAATGGCCATCTACCAAGCCTGTATGTTGTCGCAAATATTTATTTTATGCTATTATGGTAATGAGATATCGTTGAAAAGTTCCGAAATATCATTCAATCTTTACAAATCGGATTGGTATAATTGGAATAAAATAAATCGAAAATTGGTGTTGCTAATGATGCTACGTTTTGAGTTACCGATACGTATAGCAACCATAAATCGCTGCTATTCTTTCAATTTGCCGGCATTCACTTCGGTAAGACGTTGTACTTTATTCAAATTTCATCCAACCATTTTTTAATTATTTCTTTTATCCTTTTTAGATTGTAAATTCTTCATACAGTTATTTTGCTTTGCTTAAGCGATCGAAAAGTTAAACGATAAATAATAAATGGTAGAATATGAGTTTTTCAATTGCATAATCCCGCCACAACATACACTTCTCGTATGTAATTTTCTAATACAATTTATATAAATAAATACCTGGCGCAATCACATTTCAAAGGATGATTGGGTTTCTAAAAGGAATTCAAATAACGTTGTTGGACTGAGGATTAAGTCCTTAAGAATTCGACTATGTTGCATGTTAGTTCTTTTTATAGATCAAATACTCTGCGGATTTTAGCAAACAGAATGTTTTAAAATCCATTTTGTCGGATCTATAATAGACTGTATTATTTTTCCCGCTAAATTATTTCCAAACTATGTTTTCAAGCTATATTAACGAACCTTCCAAAGTTTTGGACATCTAAACTCTGCTACTTAATATCACTTATAAACAGAGTCAAGATTAAAACATTTCGCGTTAAACAAATTTACCACAACAGGCTATACGAACACACGACATGAAATGCCGCTGTCTTTTCTTCTCCCCTGAAGTTCACATTTAATGTTTCATTGATACCTCTCCCAAAAATTTCACATTAGAGCAAATAAAATTATTTATTCAAATGTACTCTTATTTACAAAATACAAAAATAGGAAACTCATGTTGCTGGATTGTTAATCTGATTATAATATTAATTTTTCTTTTAAAAACAATTATATAATTTTGAAATAGCATACTAGACTTTTTTATTATACCGGGGTGAGTTTCTAAATTGGCCGCTGTTGCAATTGTAGACATGTAGGCATGCAGCCGAATTGTCTATGTAGATGGCGAATACAATGCATACTACGTGCATGCACCATGCATATCTCTTAACTTTCAGTTGAGACGACTGCTCTTCATGGCTCTAGTTTTTTTTTTATTTTGTTTACCGTAAGTACTTGCTCGTGCGCACGAAGGTACTCGTATACGCGGCTTCATGTGTATAATTATCACACTTATTAATATTTTAAACAATTAAACGCGTGCGAGTGGTTGGGTTGAAACTGCTTAAATATTCATTTTGTTGATACAATTGTTTTGTAATTAAAAAATTATTTAATTGGAGCATGACATGAAGCCTTGCCTCTAGCATTTATATCTTTACTACAGGTTAGTGGTACACTATGCCCACCTTTTGGCGTTATCAGAGTTATTTTGGCTATCAGTTGTATTGCTAATAATAACAAGATTTTAAACAACTTTCGATACACTTGGCAATATTAGCGGGAATCGTGAAAACTTTCAAAAAGTAACAACTGCCTGGTTTTGAATAAAAATTATTTGTATGATTAAAACAAGAGAAATTTATTAGACATTGCAAGTTTTATTTTTCGAAACGGGAATTTGCCAGAATTGTTTTATAAAACCTTAGAAAGGGATGAAAATTTGTGGTTAGTTGAAGAGTGCATAAATTTCGACTACTATATAACAAATTTTTTTTAACACGACACTAATTAACTTTTAAACACCTAAGCCGCTAATAATTATGTTAAATCATAATAGATGAATGTATTTACATGTGCACGTGTACGTCTGTCTGTGCCCAGATATATAATTATAAATTGCAATGTATTATATGCGAGTTTTTCAAGTTATTTTATTTACAGATAAGGCTTTTCGGAAACTTATGAAATTTTTGTTCATTTAATTTGGCTTAATTTTAATGAAATGTGAGAGATATAGAATTTATTTGGATGTACTCAAATTTTAATTAGAATTGATTTATATCCAATTGTTTCACTTTTTTTTGTAGAATAGTATATCCTAGTATAAAAGGACGTGAATTTCAAATCATTGCCGGAAACTCAACTTTATAAATGAAAACAATGGATTTTTCGTAGCAGAATTATTTAGTAAAAAGAAAGTGTAATATTCAAAGTTCTGATATATCATTCAAGATGGGCTTTCCAAAGAATTTTGGTATTCGATATATTTTAAGGTTCCCATTTTTTTTTAATATCAAATCTAAGATTACCTTTTTTATTTTGAGCAAAAAATACATGTATAAAATTTTAAAAATAAAAATGTATATATAATTTATATATTTGTGATTAAATGAATAAATAATAAACTAATAATATAGTATATTAATAGCCAAATATCAAACATGTTCAATGTTGTTAAAACAAAAATTATTTTATTTAGGAATTTTAATGGATATGAGTAACCGTTAGTTATAATTAATTGACGTAAACAGTTACTTTAAACTAATTATTTTTCATTAACTTTTCAAATCAGGATTTGTATAATATTATAAATAATAATGTTATATTCCTACAACAGGAATCATTATTATTTCTGTAATAACAGTACTAAAGTACATAATAAAATTCCGAAATTTTGAACGTTTCCATATTAAATATGGCAACATTTTTTTTTACCGTAGATGTATAATGCTGCCATACTGCTTTAAAATAAGTATTTAATAACACGCAGCTGACATGTGTTTTGTTCATCACTGAAAGTAAAAATTCGTAGGTGTGCAAAAAAAAAGTTATTTTCTACGAAATATTAATAAATTTTGAAGTTCTTGTAGTTTTAAATAATTTTAAATTTCGGTGAATGTAATATAAAGTTCCATAAAAATATACTTACTATGGCGGTTAATAATTCCATAATTAGCAGAGTTTGTTTATATTGCAAAGAAGAATCTGATAAAGATTTTCAGGATATCTGTGATGAAGTGGGCCTGGAGTTGCAGTTACCCACCTTAGTGGAAAGATTTTTTTATATTAAAGTTAAAAATGACGATAATAAATATCTTTGCGAAGATTGTGTTAATCGCCTTATTGAATTTTACGACTTCGAGGAGCACGAGAAAGAAAAAATATTTAAAGCAGTGGAGGGAGAAATATCCAAGAATAAAGTGGTTTATAAAGATATAAAAACTGAGCATACAGTTGATACTGCTAACTTTCTAAGGACAGAACCAGAAAGTAGTAATAAAGATTCTTGTGGTATATATTTAAAGAGAGAAAATTGTCAATTGGAAGACAATGTAATCCATTCGGTGTCTCATACTTCTCAAAATGTTTTGCAAAGGTGCAACCCCTTTAGAAACTTGGAGGTTTCATCTGTAACTTCTAACCACAAATCCATAGCAATTACTACAGCGCAAATACAAACTGATAATGATATTGATGAAAGTTTACAAAAAAAAATTGAAATTGCAGTTGTAAGTGAAAATGAAGAGTCGGAATATGTAAATAAATTAACAACTTTAAACCGTGTAATAGAAGTATCAAATGTCATTGAAAATGAATGCAATGAACATATCGAATTTATCGAAGATGATGAGGACTCAAATATCGAACTGGAAAATATTAATACAAATACTTTAATTGACACCGAAGAACTCGAAAATTTAAGACAAAGCGAAATGCACCAAGTCGTATACACTGATTCAGAAAAAGATATTTCAAATTTAAGTAGCCAAAATGATATTGTGGTAGATAATATTTATGAGGAAGATTTAGATACCACTTTAATAAATAGCAATGAAAATATCTCTCAAACAGAAAATAAAGATGAAATTGATGTGGACAACATTTTCATTGATGAATCCGGAAATGTTTACTATGAAGAAGATATACCAATAAGTGAATTGACATATTGCTCGAATGAAATCAACATTGATGAGGAACGTAGAAATGCAAAGTTAACTTCGCCAGACCAAGAAATCCAAAAAAATGTAAAAACCGTTACAGTATTATATAATTCTAGCGAAGCAGAAGTTCAGAGTTGTGAGACAGAAGATTGCAATACCGCTAAAAATAAAGTAACGGACCAAGATGAAGACTCAAAGGACAGTTTTTCATTAGAAGAGGAATATTTAATAGAGGGTAATTAAAAATGAAAATTAATTACTAACATGTGGCTCACAGTATTATTTTCTTGTCCTTTTTAGAAATAAATTGTTCCACGGAATATGATGAAATTAATTTAAATGAGTATTTGGACAAAGTTTTAGCTACAAAATTTCAGGATTTGCAATTAAATTGGGACACGGAATGTAAAGTAAGTATACATTCACATATAAGATTTTTGACTGGTTGGTTAGTACTTTATAAAATTGGGAACCACCATGTATGAATGAAAAATCTGCGATCTTTTCATCTTACCAAAGATAAGGAAAACAAAAATCATAGAGTTACATAGCTATGCAGCCAATTTCACGCAATATTATCTGATTTCACAAAGAACGAACTTGCAGATAAAAGTTGATTTGTCTTTGGAATAGAATCATAAAGTTAAATTTTGTGTTTAAATGAAATATTTTACATTTTTCCACTCGATTTTCTATAAACATCCACCTTTCTGACACCTCTGAATAGAATTTGTGTGTGCAAATTTACTTATCAAGCCATGACATTCCTAATATTATAAAATTGCTATTGTTTTTTTTATTAATATTGCAAATATTGTATAAATAACAATTAAATACTTTTATTCCAGTTATGTTGCAACAACTTCAATACCTTAGAAGATCTATTAAGTCATTCTTGTGTATCAGCGTTGGAAGACGGAGAACAATTTAACTGTATAATTAAAGATTGCGAAGAAATTATAAATAATTTGCCAACACTTGCCAGACATTTAATATTGAGGCATTTTGATAAATTGGAAAGGTTAATATGAGAGCTTTACTATTTTATTTTTTTGATTAAAGTTGGCAAGAAAATGGTTTTTTAAAATTTCAGCGTATCAATTTATGGCAAATGTCCAGACTGCCAAAAAACATTTTCAACTATTATAGATTTTAATAAGCATTCTTGTTGCCGCAATATAAAACGAAAAACTGGATCACCAAATTATTGTCAATACTGTGATATGGGTTTTCAGTCTTTAAAGAGGTATTCATTTATCGAGGTTAATTTATTATTAAGTAAAGTTTTTATTGCGTTTTACAGATATGTGTTTCATATGCAATTTCATTTAACAAATCGACGACCAAAAATTTGCTTATTGTGTGGCGATTTATTTAATAATTCGAATGATTTTTTTGAGCATACGCAATATCACCACGTACCTGAGACGTCAATGGCTTGTATAAAGTAAAGTTTTTTATTTTAACATTTTATTTATGTACGTATTTATAATTAAATAATTTATTATTAGATGTGATCGTTTCTTTGTGAAAAAAGAGGTGTTTGCCAATCATATGGAGTTGCATAAGGATTCCAAATATCAATATAAATGTAGTCTTTGCCCTAAGAAGTACACTAATAAATTTGGTTTAAATCAACACATGGTAAATAACAATGGAATTTTAAAAATTTTATTTTATTACAAAGCTCATATCACTGCTCTTTGCAGGATATTTATCACAATAACAAGTCCAATGCCCTACACTGCAATCATTGCGAAAAAGAGTTTGTTAATAAAACATCGTATCGCAATCATATAAAATGTCATGAGGGTGACGTGCAAGTAGAAACATATATTTGTTCAAAATGTGGTATTATATCTAATAACACGAAATTTATAACGGTTGGTTACATGTCTTGTTTTATAACAAAATATTTATATAAAAATATTCTCACTAACTCTTATGTTTAGAACCATACAGAAGGAGATGAAGATTCACCTTGTTTTGAATCGACTATAGAAGAAGAGACTTTGGGAGTGTGTTATACATGCGAAAATTGTTCTTTAGATTTTTATTCGATTAAACATCTTAAAATGCACCGTATAAGTGATATCCATAACGATGAATTATATAACTGTGTTATATGCCGACAGAGTTTTAAAAGCCTGCGCCACATGCGAAATCATTCCATTACTCACAAGAATTTTAAAGAATGGCAGGAAGCATTTCCCATAACACGCTTTTTCGTATGCAATATTGGCGTAAGTAATCAACATTAATTTTTTTAATTAATAGTGTAAGAGACATCTGGCTCGATAATAGAAGGAAATGAAAAACTGTTCTGAAGAATAACATTTTCCTTCTCTAGAACCTAAACATTTCTCGAAATATTCAGTTTATAAAGTTGTATATTTAAAAAAACTATTGTGGTTAATTGTAGAATTGTCAGGAATTCTATCCAATTTGGACGTCATTATATTATCATAAAAAACGACCGCATAAATCTGAAGAAAACGCAGTTTCACCAACTAAGTTTAAATGCCAATTTTGTCAACAATTGTGTTCGTCAAAAATGTCTTTGGCAGTACATGTAACTAGAAGTCATAACAATTGTAAGTAGTTTTTAATTTTTATTTATTAAAAAACTAATCAAGATAACTTTTTTCATTCCATTTAGCAAATGTTAAATGCCCTCATTGTAAAAGAGGTTTTAAACACCAAAAACTTTTGCAAGATCATATTGATCATTATCACACACCAGTAAAATGTGAAATTTGTTTTAAGAAATTTAAACATCGTCGCAATTTAATATCCCACAATAACATGGTGCATCTTAATATTAAGCGATATTTTTGCAAATATTGCGAGAAGGGTTATTTTCATAAAAGTGAAAAGGAAATACATGAAAAGAAAGTAAGTTTTTTAGTTAATATATTTTCTTTTTATTAACTAAAAATTGTTTCTTTGCTCAAAGGTTCATCCTGCAGTTACGTATAAATGTGAAATTTGCAATTTTGTAACTAATTACCCGGAATCTTTGGAAATTCACATGGACAAGCACAATAATCAATTAAAGTTTCAATGCCTCATTTGTCGGAAGCAGTTCGGTCGAAAACAACTTTTAAAATGTCATATGAAAATGCACTCGAATAAGAGAGAGTAAGTTTTATATATATAAATTACGATAATGGCGTAATTTTTTAATTTTTTTATTTTTTAGTTTTAATTGTGCAACATATTTAAAAGGAAACGGCTGCGATAAAGATTTTAATTCCTACAACTTATTGAAACGTCATATTCAAAGTAAACACCCGAACTCAAGTTATAGCATTAATATGCAAAGAGACAACGAGCTAAAAAAATCAGTTAACAAATGTCCTGAAACTCAGAAAATTGAATATATTTCCTGCGAAATATCGGAATGTGACGAAGACAGTAAACAGATGGAAACGGATTTTGAAGAAGCTACTTTTGAAATGGTCTACGTAACTGATGCGGAATAAAATAGTGATAAGGAGATTTTAATAAAATCCTAACTAATTTTCAATACATGTGAGTTACCTACAAATGAAAATTATTTTTTAATAAACCGTTATTGTCTTGAACATAAAGTTTGTAATAACTTCGCTTAAAGTAATAATTGTCAAAAGTATATCTTTATTTAATTTTCAAATAATGTACCCATTAAAAATATTGAAGGAAACAATCAGCTACTTTCGGAAAAATAAATTAGATTTCAAAATAAAATTATATAATCTAAATGGTTTTCAGAACATCTCTGAAAACATATTATATAAAAAAGATTAGAACTAATACGTTTTGACTTAAAATCACACTTATC
The DNA here is from genome assembly GCA_963402855.1 of Ormia ochracea. NCBI lineage: Eukaryota > Metazoa > Arthropoda > Insecta > Diptera > Tachinidae > Ormia > Ormia ochracea. The sequence continues at coordinate 51,297,908 of OY727109.1, forward strand.
ATATAATATTGACGAAAATTTGATTTTTAATATTCCAATCTGAAATTGGACGATCAAAAACTATGTTGTTGCCGCATTCAGTTGTACAATTCACTCACGTGAAAAAAGCACATAAGTCGGTTTGTCATAAACATCTGCCACACGATCCGCCACCATTTAATGCACCCATGTCATATTTTACAACTTGTTCAAAATTGTGTAGAGTAGAATACCAGTCGTAATATGTACAATCTACTTTAATTCTGAACGATTTTTATCGACAATTTTCCCGCCGATCATAAGCATCCATTTCGAAAAATAAGAGAAATATCTTTCTTATTAAACGAGTTCTACTCCATTCTTCTTTCCCTTTCTGAACACAGTTTCTTTACTTCCATGATTCAATGTGAAAGTATTCAAATTGATACGTTATGTATTTCACTTAAGAAAAATTTCTGTCATTTAGAAATTCGGACCGATATACCACATAAAAATTCAATGGCATTCTGTTTGCCACCCTCTAGGTAGGTACTTTCAAAAAAAAAAACAATCATTTACTTCAAATCATTTCGGAATCAGTTTCGTTACCCAATTGCAAAATTCCAAAAAAACACACTTTTAAATTAATTGGTAATTACTTTTAAGTAAAAAAACAGTATTTATTTTAAACAAAAGTTTTTTTTTTTTATTTATATTACATAATTAATTACGTTTGTTGCAGTTTTTATTAAATATTTATTATTGTATTACTAACTTAACTTTTAAATATCTGGTTGCAGAGAAAAAAGTGAAAAAAGCATTCTCGTTGCCGCTGCACATCTTGTAATAATTTAATTCGCTTTTTTACTCTTTTTTGATTGTTTCTGTTTGAGCTTCTCTTGCTTTTTCAATTCCCTCTCCATTAACGATTTATACAATTTATAACCAAATAGCGCTAGAAGTGAATAAAAAAACCAACAAATAAGAATAAAATTAAAAAGCAGAAACGGCATGCAGCAAGAAAAACAAATGATATTAAATATGTGAACAACGAGTATTGATATGTATCGATGTATCGTTCAATAACGGATCAATTATATTAAAGCTTTTCAATAACAAATGACCTACCAAAAATAAATAATATTAAAAATATTATCGCAGCAAATATTGAATAATTATAAACTCTTTCGAATTTGGCATGTTGCATGAGTTTCGCTTCGATCTTGTCGATACTGGCACGAAACGAGTCTTTCATCTCATGTATAAATTGTGTTTTATCTGAATTCGATAATTCCTCCAAATGCAATTGCAATTTACGGATCTTGTCAATTAATTCATTTGCAAATTTATTAGAACCGGTCTTTTCAATTATTGATTTCACCGATTGTTTTAACTGCTCTATTACATTTTCAGCGTCGTTATTGTAGTTGTTGGACATTTTGTTCCGTTTTTAGAAGCACGGACGCATCTATATGTATGAGATTTCCGAAATAAAATTCTTCAATTTTTTAATATAATGAAAGAATGTGTTAAATGCTTTATAGTTCGCTAACTGTTAGTTGCAATATTTGGATTCACACTAATTTAATGAAGCTTTTAAAGTGTTATTATTCTTAAGGTTGTCTGTGCAAATATAAAAGCTTTCTCATTGTGAGCTCTACTTTTTTTTGCTTTAATCTTATCTTTTTATTAGAATTTGTAATCACACTTATCAGTCATAGTACGCCAAATACACGTTGGTTTTTTCATTCGAACTGTGTGAATTTTCAAAAGGCATAGAACAAACATCAACAATCGCCTCTAAACATGTGCTTTATTTGTTTATTTGTTAAATGTTACGAAGTTAACGAAAGCTTTAAATATAAGCAAATAAGCATAAGCTCGTCCTCTTTCCCCCTTTCAATATCAAAACACTACAATGTATTTCACACGTATTTAGTCGCACATTCTCTCTGAATGTTAAACGTGACTTAATAATTAAAGTTGTTACAAACGAATAAACAATTTTTTTTTTTAAATATTCATTCAAAATACAAGTTTTTTTCATTTAAAATTCAAGCTCAAAGTAACTTTCCGTCATGCTTTCTTAACATTCAACGCAGTGAAAAACAATTGGCACAACGCCTTTGCCCTCCAATTTAACAATGTGAAAAAAAGACGCGATAATAAAAACTAATTTTCAAAACACTTTTTAAGAAAATAATTTTTTTTTAGGTCAATATTAAAAAAAAGCAACCAAATAATAAAAGTAAATACCAATACTTTGCTATTACTTTGTGTAGATTCTTCAGGGTAATGTGTGTAAATTAGTTAATAGTTTTAATAATAAAAAAAAAATAATTTTCTAATTTTAGTCAACAATATTTCCAATATTATAATATCAAAAATAAAATATGTGAAAAATATAAATATTATAATAAAAAAATTAATTGTACATAAAAAGCGCTGGCGAGAAAACATCAATAAAAAAAATAAAATAATATAAAGTAAATTCAAGAATTTCAGGCTAAGGAGCAACTGCCATGGCCCATTGAATGCATTTTTTTTATAATTTGTAATTATCTTCTAATGGTTGATATAAAATAAATAAATAATAAAAAAATTGGGACACAGATTAGGCAATTATTTATTTACATAATAAAACTAAAATATATTTTTTTAAAAAAGGCAATTTCCGACGTTTTAAAAATTCAAATGATACGATTTTAAAAACATATAATAGCGGGAATTTTTTTTAAGTGATTACATTTTTAAAAAGTAGTTCTTGAAAAAGTAATTTTTCGCAGACGTAATTGTAAAAGGTAGCCATTTTCACAAAAAAGTAAAAAAAACAGTTTTTTTTTTAACAAATTACATTTTCCTGATTGGGTTTACGAATAAGTTAGAAAATCGACATTTCGGTATTCGGTTTTGATTTCGTGAGGCTTTGAGCATTATGCCCCTTAAACTGTATGAGAATTACAACAGCATGTTATTATGATTCACATTTCTGATTTTGCTTTTATTTCTGGATCTAAAAAAGCCTCTCAATAAAAATTCAATGTGTATATTCTTTTATAAAGGATGTACCAGCGATTGTGCCTTAAGAATTAATTATTTCTTAATGCGATATGCACTCGATAAATCATAGTTACAGAAGTTAATATTGTCAATCCTACGAAAAACTTTTTTAGTTAAGCATTAGCTTTTTTTTATTCTTACCAAAGATCAGGAACAAAACAACAATCATTGCAATGAATATCATATAGTCCCACGAAGTGTGACCTACAATTGGATCGGCATAGCTTTTTAGCAATTCCTGTACCGAACCATGTGGCGAACTATGTAAACTTTCCTTCAATTTAGCACGTTCGTCGTCGCTGAGGCCTTCCATTTGCTCAATTAACTTCCATACTTCTTCCATACTCGGCATCTTTGCATTGCTATCGCTATTGACGAAATTCATATTGCCATCTTTGTCGACAGCAGCTAAAACGTCTTCCGCAAATTGTTGCTGATTTTTTGGATCATCCGCCATGTTGATTTATGAAACTTTATGATTTTGAAAGAGATTAACTTTTATCGAATTGTTGACTGGAGTGGGGGAAAATTGATTCAAAAGAGAGGATTTTGTTTATTGACTTTGTGTTTTTTTAGTTAGTATGTTTGTTTTATATATTTATTGGTTTATTTTTGGGAGGAAAATCTTTATGATTGTTGTGTTGGCAATTTATGAATGTTCATTTAGTTTTTATTTTTGTTTTATTTGAAGTGAATTATATTTTTTTGGCTGTTTTAGTTAAATGAAACTATACAAACTTGTTTTTGTTGCTGTTAAAGGAATGTTTTAGTAGTTCAATAAACTGCATTTCCTTGTTAAGAAAATTCGCAAATCAAATATTATTGTTTTACAACAATTTACAAAAGAGCAGCACAATTGAAAAATTAAACAAAATATAGACATTTATATTTATAATATATAAAGTATAAAATTTATTTTAAATACGAGAATATACTCGTATGATTATTAAGGCTACAAATTTAAAAATTTGTGTATGTTTAAAATAAAATGTGACAGGAAATTATTAATACAAATCTCGTTAAATCTTTTAAAATTAATAATAAAATAAGCGCTTAAGCGTGTGCAAAACTTTTCACTCACACACCATGTGAGGATAAAAATTTTGTATCAATAATTCTTTGTCACATTGTATTGACTTAAATTTAAATCATTAATGAATTAAAAATCAAACATGCGTAATGAAAGCATACGTGTCTAACTAAATTATAATTATAATCCGATTTATAAACGTGTTCATAATGAAAAAAATATATATACATAATTTTAGCAATGCAGTTATTTCCCTTTTTTTAATTTTAAACAAATCAAGCACACACTGTTTAAATTCTTCAACAATCAAACAATAACTTCGTCTTTCAAAGGCAAGAAACCCCAATTATAGTTTCTACTTTTAGTTAAGAAATTGTTAAATAATTAAATTGAAAACAACCTTAACGAGGTCTGTCCGCCAATACAGCTTCTTTGAAACAATTGCACTAAAACTGAATTTATGTGACAACGTCAGCATAAATTTTTGATTCTTTGGATTCCGCACACCATTTACAAATATTTAAAAAAAAAATGATTTTGGCGTAAAAAGTAAAGGCAGCGCAGTGTGTGCAAGGTAGTGTTAGTTACTTTATCATTTAAATACTTTATTGAATATACTTATGTATACATGCGTACATATGTATGTAAAATATTATTAAGTTGATAAGATTAGAAAGAAAAGGCAATAGGTGAGCAAATTTATTCCTCGAAGACTTTCATGTGGCGGTACCAGTTCAAAATACACGATAGCTCTAACAGAATTAAATCTAAAATGTCAAGATCATTGGGAAACTTATAGCCTAGAAATAATGCAGAAGATTTAAAACAATTTTTAGGAACTGTTTTTATCCAATATCAAATTATCGTTTTACTGGCATGAAGGCTACACGCCCTCTTTATATTAAGGAGGAATGACGTATTAAGAATTTTTATTAGAACATTTGCCATATAAATTAAACTATTATTTTGATAGATTAAAAGAATAATCTCAAAATGTCTTGAAACTCGAACACATTCTATAAAAATTTTATTTTTTTAATATGGCCACGAACTACTTTACACGATAGTAAAAAGAAAAATTAAAATGTATTTAAAATGTAGTTGTAAATGCAACTGTAAATGAGACTGGTCACATTTATGCATTTTCTCTCAGATGTCAGTAAAATTTTCATAAAAAACTGCTAAATTCAATTCCAGTTTTATTACTGTTAAAATGGCCTGATATAAATTCAACTTTGTGTGGTTGTTTGGGCTTTCCGAGTACTATTTTCTTCTCAATATGACATTTACTAGTATTTCTGTATACCTGAGTTTGAAATTAAGTATTTTGAGTTTTTGATTCAGAATTAAAATAAATGTGAATTATTCATAGCTACTCCTATTTACAGACAGTTTTTTCATACGATGCATGTAAACACACATGCATTGCATTTCCTTCAAGTATGATGTCCTTCGAAATAAACGACATCAGGATTTGTATTGTAAAGTGAAAAGTTAACAAGGAATTGTTACCCGGAATGCTGGGACGCTTATGCCCTGCAGCTTCATATTGTAAGCGAAATGCATTTTCCTAAAACTTTGGAACTAATTTTTATAAGCATTTAAAACAAGAACTAAAAAAAATTAATAGGTGTAAAATAAGAAACAACCATGCTCAATTCGGGGATGTTGTTATTTATTCAATTTTGCGTGTTCTACATAAACATGTAAGTACGTAAATAATTATGGTAGTTTTTTTTAGTATGTACTACAAGATAATGCTTTCTAATTCGTTCCACATCATCAAACGAACATTGGAAGAAAATTTAATAAATAAGTACACTTACCAGCCAAACCGAAAACGACTACAGCAGGTACATAAAATACCAAATTGGAAATGCTTTGTTGAAATGGCGAAGAGCTCCCCGTTAACTCCACCATTTTGTGCTTATTCTTGTAATTGCAATTATATAAAATTGATTTAGAAAAATATTCAGAGAAAGTTTTAATTCTTGCAAGAACAATTTGTTAGTTTATGGCAAAGTGGTGGTACGTGGAACTTGCAAAAATAAATCTAACAAAATATATAAAAAGAGAGAAAGTAAAAGTGCAGGAGTTACCAGATTTCTCTACAAAATTCAGGACTTCATGGTAAGCCATATCATTGTGCAAACTATAACAATAGGCAAATAATGTTGACTCCCTTTATTATTTATATCGATAAATATAAAAAGAATGAGACAAATTTAATAAATATTGTTTTTGTAATGTTCCCTTACTTTTTCCTTAATTATTTGCTATTATTTCGTGGTAACGATTGTTATAATATGGTAACCCTTACATATTTCTATTGTGAATGATTTATTTGTTTGACACATACCAAATCATTTTTGTTTGTGGCAGCACGCACAGCAATATTGCGGGATCCAAATTTATATAGAAATTAATTTGTGATAAAAAACCGAGGATTCCATCATGAAATTCATCTACAATGCTTTCTTTAAAAGGACTTCAACGTTTGCCGTAGTCGTTTTGGGTTCAGCATTTTTTTTTGAACGTGCTTTCGATGTTGCTTCTGAAAAAATATTTTTGGCTTATAATAAAGGCGTAAGTACACAAACACTTTGAAATTAAATTTTCCTTCTGTATTATGTAACTTGTAAAATCTTTTGTAGAAACTTTGGAACGACATCAAACACAAATACGAATAAACTTAATTTATTAATGTATTTAAATTAATTTTATTACGCAAAGTAAATAAAAACATGAAGTGAAAAAAATTTACATCTGCATAGAAACTAATTTTTGGACCCAATTTCCTGTGATATCAAATCATCTTCTAATATTTCCCAAGGCTTCTCCGGCCTATCCACGTCCCATGGTGCTGGCTTGTAATATCGTGGTGCTTCTTTTAATACTACACCATTTTCTTCTACAGTTTTTAGAAATTTCTCTAATTTACCACCGGGTGTTGCTTTTATGTTACACAACATTTCTGTTATTCCGGCTTGCTGACAGCGGCTGGCGAATATTCTTGCCAAATTAATAAATGCTGCCGTGTCTTTGGTTTTGTACAAATGTTTCTTAATAGCCCACTCTGATGTAGACGCAGTTATTACAGGCCCATTTTCGAAATGCTTTACTTCGGCACTGACATAACGTCCAGTAACATTTATTTCCAGCTTATGCCAAAAAGAACGACCAGGCATTTCCAAATGATAACCATCCGGCTTGTACCCAATGCGTAGCTTCTCCAAATTTCGCGGATTGCGATTAATCATATACACAGCATCTTCCTTAGGCAAGTTAGTTTGTTTTATTTTTCGCAAAATAAGAGCAGAACAAAGTTTTCTAAAATGCCCAGACATTTTCTTCAGATTTAAGGATATTTTTATTAAAAATATATGGGAGAAAAAATTCACACGTTATATGCTGTTCTTAAACTTTGGATAATTACAGCTGTAGTGAGTATAAATGCATATGTTGCTTAGTGCTGCCATACTGCCATTTTATATGAATTACAAAAGAAAATTTTTTAAACTGGTATTCTAATTTCCATAATCAATTGATGTCTAATTTTAAAAAGAATGGATTATTTTTATATGCAACTTTTATATATACATAAATATATGAAATTACATTATATATCACAGAAAAATTCCGAAATTATGTACACAAATATTGTTTTGTATTAGTTATGTTTAAAACTGACTATATTTTATTGCTGGTTCTAAGCAAATATTTTAAAAGTAAAAGTACTATTATCACACTTTAAATATCATATATATATATATATATATATATACTTTTCTATACCCTTAAACGGTAACAAAGCAGTTTTATATGTATTATTCATATTTATATTATCCATATTCTGATTGTATTGTTAAAGAGAATTGCCCTTTTGGTATAGCTGTACCATGATACCAAATTCGAGTATCTACCAATACTTAAAGATGGGAAAAAGTTATACAGAAATAGAGGCCTTTTCTAAAATAGATATTTAATACCTGCATCTCCAGGTTCAGCCACGAAAGAAAAAGTATTGCATATTTTATCACACTCAGGTGCTGGAGCTAAAATCCAAATTTTATTGCCCTTTAATTGAGCTTGCCACATTAAACGGTTTTTATAATCCAACTGTGGAATGAAAATATAATTAAACAACGATAATGGAGAGTAGAGATAAATATAAGTTACATGCATATAACATCCCAGTTCGTAGCCAAGAAGCACATAATTTGTATTGGATATTTCTGCGTCTGTGGGCAAAAAGTGTGGTCTTCCGTATAATTTTCTTAAATCGGTCGAGACACCGAGATGGCAATTACTCCAACCTACATACCATGCGGGGCCTGCGGTTAAATTAGCCCTCTCTTTTGACATATTGAAAACATCTTTGATCGATTTAAGATCGGAATGGAAACGTAAAAAATTACAATCTTCCTCCAAAGATCCTGGATGGCGTTCATATATCTTTTTTAAAAGCTCAAAATTCAACAACTTTGCAGCTGGCCAATGTGTTACTGCATTCTTAATAACTATTGGCAAAGAAGAATAGTCATATTGTGCGAGCTCTTTCCTAGACATATTTTTAAGTAGTAATGGTCCTCGGACATCCTTGCAATAGTTGCAGTCACTTATTGGTCTTGTAGCTTCCCAAACCAAATGGTTGTTTGGCAAAAAGCATTTGACACCCAAAATAAATATAAGTATATGATAGACAACGGGTGTCAAAATCATAATAAATGCCATAATACCAAATGTGTACCACATATTTATCCTATTTGGATGATGTTCTACATAGCGAGCTTTGCGGTAGGCCTCTTGTAAATCTTCTTTGGTTACCAAACCTGTACGTAAAGCACCATCATGTAAACTATCTAGTTTATCGATGAAATCCTGATCCAACCGATTTTTACAGCTCAGAGCAGATTCCCTAGCCGATAATGTTTGCCGATTCCAAAACTGCAAATATCATAAATAAATTAAAAAATAAAAAAAACTTTTTAAAAATTTACCAAAAACATTCCAGCCAACAAAAAAATATAACTATAATATGTCAAACAAAACAAATTCCTGTTTTGGAAAGGCATTCATTCAAAATTGATAACAAACCCATTTAATTGCAACAACAACAACTTTAAAAGCAAAAAGTCAGCTGTTTAATTAATAGTTCCATATGTAGTTGAATTTGCACTTGTTTGTTTTTTCCAACTGCAAGCACATTCTCTTTAGTAATTCGCATATTTTATATAACTTTTATGCCTGGAACAAAAATTCTGTAAGCATGCGCTAGCACGGCAAATAAAACAAACGCATAATAAAATATAAATGTGGAATATAGTAAGAATCGTGTTTCCGTGGTCTTACTTAGTGCATACAAGCCGCTTAAATAATTGCATATCATTTTTGATAATATTAATTTTAATTATTACTTAAGTTTTTTAAGTAAATACTGCATACAATAAATAAACCATGTTATTTGAGCGTTCGCGAATTGCTTGGCATTTATGTCGGGTTGGTGTGGTGTCCAAACCAACCATGAGAGAAGGTTTAAGATATAATCCGCCATTGGTAAGTCCACATATCAAACGTTCTTAATATTTTTATGTTTCATTTGCAAAATCGATAAACATAAAAGCATAGAAATTTAGATTTTTGTAAAGTAAAAAATGTACAATTTTTGTGCTATTGCTGGGCAGCAGTTGTGTTTTCTGCAAGAAGACAAATTAAATTAACATTTAAAGTAAGGCGCATACACCACGAATCACATTAATAGGGAATTACAATTTAACAATCAGCCGCACTATTAATAATGTTAGTAATTGTCCTTATAATGAAAAATAAAATTGTTTATATATCTTCTACGGAATTATCAGTCATTTCCCGCCTTTTCGATTTCGAGCTTATGTAGATAGTTTTTTTTCATTAGTTTTTTATTTCTGTCAATCATATCCTATCAAAAAAATAATAACTTTAATGAAAAAAATCTTTTTTTTGGCCTCAAGTAGAAAGACCCTAAATCGCATTAATTTTTTTTTTGTTTATTCAGTTCAGACATTGAATTCACTAAAAAAATATATTGCAACGATATATAGTCTAAAGCTTTATCCAAAGAAAAATATATTTTTGTGGTCAAAATTTCGATATAAAAGCTTTAATCTTTCTATTGTAGTTAGGGCTGAAACAAACATATATTAATAATTTGAAAATATAATATACCGGCTCATTTATTTATTTATTTCAAATTTATTATAGTTGAAATTTGTTATAAAAAAAACAAAAGGTATTGTTAACAAAAAATAAAAAAGGTTCAGTGTAATTCGAAATATAACATTAAGGAAGACCAAGATTTCAGAAAATCTGTGTTGGTGTTTCGAAGGAGTGCTACCTAAAAACACTGCTGCAGACGATCTTTATGCGTTTGATAATAAATATATTAAAGAGTCTTTGAATAAAGATTAATAAACTGAATGGAGGGAAATTTTAGTTCTATTAAATTTATAAAAATATAGGCAAATTGATAAGGTTTAGTGTGTGCCCACTGTCAGAATTATTAGAAATTATTTCCAAAATTCGGTAGGACAGTGAGCAATATAACCGTTTTGAGTTATTAAATGATACTGGGATCCAAGCAGTCGTGATTGCGTTGCTTTCTTCTTTGCAAATTTTATTATTCGATTTTATTCTCTTCAAGCCTTCGATCATGCAACTTACCAAAATTTTCTTCTACTGTATTTATAAAACGGATAACTTAAAAACAAAAATTCTTATACCCGTATATTGGCAGTACCAATACATGTAGTGGGATTCATTGTTTAAAATATTAACGCAATTATAATATAAAACTAAAAGATTTAGTAATAAATGTTAACAGTTTTTCTTTAAAAGATAATGAATGCGAAAACATACATTAATAATTTGGAAATGTAATATACCAACTCATGTGTATTTATTTAAAATTTATTATAATTGAATTTTAGTAAACTAACACTAAGGGCATCAATTGATGTGAAACCAAAAAAAAAAAAAAAAAAAAAAAAATTAAAAATATACTTAAAGGAATTGATTTTGATCAATGATCCACAGATATAGATGTGTGTAAATTTCGACTTTATAATTTTGAAATAAATTAATTCACGATTTGGAAGAAGTATATTTTGTACATGTTGTAAAGATTCGCCTTAGTTTTGGCATAATTTTTTTCTTCAAATATTTTTAACTCTTTTAAATATGCAGTTTTATAATAACGGATATCTGTTGCTGCAAAGCGAAACATATAAGAGAAACCTCTGCCTCACATTTCCTCCTATTATTTTGAAGCTTTTGCCACTCGCGCATAATTAATTTGATACTTGTGTGTTTGTCAAAAAATTTATTAATAAATTGTGTGCTTTATAACCAGGGTATGATGAAAGCTGTACATACACACATATATATGTATATATATATATATATATTATTTTTGAATATTGATATTTTAAAAATAGGCTTGGTCATCAATTGTTAAGTCAATATGCAAGGAGATGCATTTTTTATGACATACAATACGAACTGCAAGCAGTATCAAACTTTCCTGTAGAACTTGGCTCTACACTGGCTCTAAAATAGTCTGCGCCATTTTAAAAATTTAACATTAAAAAAATTTAAATTCTTTTTAATAAAAGTTGTTGCAAAAAGTAGAACTTTTATTTTTTGTAAATTAATAATGTATGTTGCAAAATCTGTCCTCGAGAAGATGATTTGCTACTCTTTTAATAAAATCTTGTTGTATTTCGGAATCTAGTTTAAACATATATATATAAATGCATCCATATGTACGAGTAAGTATGAGTATGTGAATGTAAAAAAAACTATAAAATGTATGCTGATGTTGAAAGATTTAAATTTAGTTAAATAGGCAGGTTATTTTATATTTAAGCTTTTAAATATTTCAATTAAAACGCTTTTAGTTTAAGTACGATTTAAATGTAACACAAATAGAAAAAAAGAATAAACAGTTGAATCTCAATTATACTGGACTGATACTCGCTTTAATCGCAGTGCATCATATAAATATTTACAGGCGTTCAAATTAAAATGAACTGTCGGAGAACTTTTGAAAACAAATACTATTTATTATTATTCCCTATACAGTGTACAATTCAAGTTGCGTATACAACAGTTTGGACGGTTAATCTTATTAACTGGTTAAAGATTTCTGAAAACTTTGTGTTCATACTGCTGGAAAGTTTATAATATCGTGAGCTTACTGTACGCACCCATTTTAAGTTCCAATGATATCCATGTTTATTGTGTATGCATCATATTGTCGCTTGTTGGAAAGGACAGCAAAGAGAATGGTTTTTGACTAGCATTGTTTTTTTTTAAAATCAATTGATATATAACTTTAAAAACGAACTGTACCACAAAAAAAAAAGCTGCGTATATGAATACAATTTTATGTCAGAATAATTCATACGGGTGTGTTACGAACAAAATAAAAGTTTGTGATGAGTCATTTGTGGCATTAAAATGTCATTGATTCAAATATTAAAATGTCTGAAAAGTTCGACGAAAACAGATGTCGAAAAGGACACTGCTGCCGATTTAATGAAAAAATAATGGAATAATGGACTCTTATATAAAATTTGCCCTCTCAATAGAAAATATGTAATCGTGCAGAACTAACTATCGAGCATCAACTGTGTGTACTCGTACACAAATAGTCGTATGTGGTTTGTTATAAATGAACTTTAATAAGCCCATCAAACTTTGTTCAATTAATTCCCTGCTTTCCGCCAGCGCTTTTTATTTGTATATTCTATAAATTGAGCACACAATTTGATGTGCAACATTTTTTCAGTTCTCAGTTGTTGTCATCATTTCCCACCGTGTAGTTCGTGTTATCTTTAGAACGGTTACATAAATACGCATGTATAAAAATTAAATAAAATAAATATCAAAAAAAAAAAAAAAACAACAACAAATTCAAATTGTGTATAAAAATAATAGTAAACTTATTAATTAATTAAAATCATAAGCGGAATAATTATAAATTTGCTACTTGCTTGGTGCCACATGACGTATAATTAATAATTTACAAAAAATTATATTATTAATAATTTCTCAACAGCAACGTCAACAAAATCTACACTTCCTGTAATTCTTTGCACACTCTTTCTAATGTATTACTTGTACTCTTATGTATAGAGACTGTTCTCTTTCCTGCTGCTCTTACACTTCCAATTAAATCATGTTCCTTCTGTGCGCATTTCATAACAAACAAAAAAAAAAACAATTTAAAGAAAAAAAAATGTATTAGAGGCATGCCACACATTGTCATTGCAATAACTTTAATCCACTTTTTTTATTTTGGAATTGTTTGTTTTGCATTGTTCAATTGGGGCTTAATTTGCATTTTGGTTTTACGCAGAAAAGCTTTAATATTGCGATCCGTCAGATTAGATTTTTATTTACCAGGAATATTTACGGATTAAATGAGAACTGTTAATGTATTGCTTTCATAATCTCTTGGGCGCAATTTTTATGAAAAATGCTTTCATGCAAATGGACTCAAAGTGAAGTATAAAAATTGTGCAATTATAAATGAAAAAATATGTAGATCTTCTGATAGCTGCTCTATTGGATCAGTGACACCAAAGTGCGTAGTTTCTTTTAACTTTTTAATGTCCTAAAGTCATTAAGCGAGTATGTACGGTTTAGACTTGAATTTGATTTATTAAGATATTGTTATTGTTTAATTTGTTTTCCTCAATAACGGCAAAAAATCTATCCACATTCAACAAAAATTCTTAGCATGGGAACCCTATTTTTTCGTTCGTTGGGCGCCTCCGTATGCTAATGAATAACGCACAGCCTACTAAATCGCAAGTCGCGGGTTCCAATAAGCCGAAAGCTTTGCAGGTTAAATTAGTTAAAAAAAGAAACCATATATTTATTTCTTTTTCTATTAAATCATGCTTTAACGTTAACAATCAAACAAATTTGACAATAAAGTGTCATTCATACAAAATTTAAATGTCTCAACATCTCTCAGCTAAAGTATTTTTGCACTCTACCAGCAACCAAGAGAGCAATAACTGTAACAGTACCAACATTTGTTTCTAAAGTCGCAGCATATCCTTCGCTGCAATCAGCAACAGAAATCCTTAATGAAGAAAGGAAATAGATTTCAATAAAAATAAGTTTTAGTAGTACAAATTTTATTAAACCATTAAATTTAAAAAAAAAATTAAATCACTTTTCAGTATATAAAGCAAAAATATTGTGAGTTTGTTTGTTGTGAGCAAATCATAAAATATAAACAATACAAACAAAAATTAAAAAAAAAAATTATAGTTCATCAATTTTGACTTTTTTATATTTTCATGGAAAATATTATACGACCACAGTATCACGTCCACCAGCAACACTATCAACAGCTATTGCTTAAACATACTGCAGCTGAATGTGTTGTTGACAAGAAAGTAGTAATAAAAGCGAATAGTTCCAAAACCAACAACATGAAAACGTCAACATCATCAGTATTTTCAACTTGTACAAAAGAGGTTTGCTCCACCAAAATGCAATTGAAACATTTAAAGCCACATAAAACACAACAACCTGCTACACATGAAACAGAACAGAAGCTTGCAGAAGCACCAACGACATCCCCATCCACAGCCATTTCACCAGAAGCAGTTAAAATTCCATATAATATCGGTTGGGTATTTGAGAGATTAAAAAATCCTACTAAACTCTGGTTCATCTTTAGTCAAATTACAGTCTTCGTTGTAGGATTATTTAGCAAAGTTGTTCTAGGTAAGTACCGCTTCACGATTATTTTTTTATAATTTGCATCCTTAGTATTTTCCGTTTTATTTATCCTTCCATATCATGCATATACATATATATTTATTTCTTATTTTATTTTCATTCTTTTGAATATTTTTTTTATTTCTGCATATTTTCCTTGCCTAATGTTTCATTTCCACCAAAAATCTATGAAAAAAAAGGATAACGATTAGCAAGCCTTCATAAAGCACAAATTCCTCTATTTATCGTTAACGAGCTAAATAAAATTCTTTAATGTATTAAACGACAAGCTAAAGCAGGTTAACTACTGCATTCCTTCGTAATTAGAATACACACTTTCATATAAAGGCGAATATTTTGAGGTATCGCAACTGCATGACCGCACGACCTCATTCACAGCTGCAGTCATGTTAGATTTATTTCCATATTATTTTATTACATTATTCAAATATAATAGGAAATGTAAAGTATGAGACCCTAATATGATTTTATTTTACTTATTACTAACATGGCGGTTAAGTATCCATCACCTGTAAGAGTCCTTACTAAAGTCAAAAGTACGGCTACACTGGTTAATGAAGTTCTTTAAAAGTAGAGTGAATGAAACCTGCTCTTTGTAATATTTTACATATTTTATTCAAAAAATTTCGCTGGTAATTTTTTGTTATCAAAACAAAGTAGAAAGTAAGGAAACTCCGGATAGTAGGAATCACGAAGCAGTATTTTGTGCTGATGACAGTATTTTTGAATGGTGTGGAAAAGTGTCAAAGGCAATAATTCAGCTTCACCTCAAACCAAAAAAAGTTTCATAAATGAGAATAGAGGGAAATGGCTTTTATATTCTTATATAATAAATCATTTAAAACGAAATGATATATCGGAATGTCATACTAGACAATAAACCTATTTTATAAACAATATGTATATCAATTAAAGTAAATGCCACTTGAAGCAAATGCAACTCTGATTGCTTGGAAATTATTATTTTATGAAGGTTTTCATAAAGTTTTGCAAATCGTACGATCTGTCAAAAAATCGGTCCCACTCGTGTATTCCTAACAGAGATTTCGCAAATAGTGCGACTGTGCAGGATGGAGAATCATAGTCTTAACGATCACTAAAAATTTTATTAGTGGGTTTCTTATATTCAAGGAAGTAAGTAGTAGGTAAATTCCTACACAAGACTGTGCCTTATCTGCTTACAAAGCCAATTTTTATAACAAAAAAAAAAAAAGAATAAAAAATTATGGCAGATAAACTAGACCAGTTTTAAAAGCTGCAGGTGGAAGTATTTACAGACGCGCCAAAAAAAAAATTCCTCATTTAACTTGTGCCAACTTGTAATACCGGCCGTTATTGCAAAATAATTGAATAATGCTGTCGTTTTCAATATAATTAAAAATCCGACTAATTAAAGGCGGTGACTGCAGTTGTGTGGCAATGTGGCATGCATTATCGATTTATGTACTCGTATTTAATGCATTAGATTGTCCTACCATGAACTCACCTGAAAGAATGTCACTCAAATTTATTCGCATGCACTCGTACGTGTGCATGTTGATAGACTATATGCTTACCTTTGTGCAACTGAAACTTAAAGATAAGCAAACAACAAGGCAATTGTCCTTGCAGACTTTGAATACCAAATGAAGGAAAAATGTATTTTCATACAAAGCGAAAACACACATATTTTTTAAATAATAAATAGCTGTTGCACAAAAACACAGTCGGAAGCCGATGTTTTCGAAGTTAAAAAAATTACTCATGAAAGTTTAAAGATCTCAATTGAAAATAATGAAAAAAGTTCCAACTTAGAAAGTTAAAAATATATCACAACGTAACTGAATCGAATGACGCATTTTTCGTAGCGATTATTATCGTCCGTTAGTTGTTAAACTGGAATGCCCCATAAATAATTAATAGTGCGTGAAAAACGCTGCTATAAAAGTATACTTTAATTTCTCAATTGAACAGACGGCTTTTATTTAATTTTTTCTAGTACTTCTCAAGCTAGTGAAAGCTATTGAATGTCCAAAAACGCCAATTTGGAATTTGTTAATTAAAATCAATTAAGACTGTAGAAAAGAATCTTTGAGGTCGCATTGAAAATACTAATGAAGGCTTTTATAGCCACGTGAGCACTACAAGAAAATGAGTAACCAAAGAAATTCAAGCTACCAGAAGTAGATTCTTCTAATAGAATTCTTAAAACTTTATTCTTCAGAGTACAAGCAGTGCAATGCCCATAAAACTTTCTTAATAATATAATCTCGCTTATAAATTAATTAATTTGCAAAATTGCAAAAGTGTGTGTGCGCCCTTTGTAAGTGGTTTGCCAATTAAGAGAACACGAACTAACTCTTAAACGAATTTCAATCGAAAAATACTCGTTCGCCTTATTAACAAATCACCGTAAATAATTATTATATATTTTTAAAAAAGAAATATATTATACATATATATGTTTCAAATGCTTTTAAAATAAAAGTATGTTGAAAATATCGCTATTAGGTGCGCCACATAAGGCTGGCCATGACACGACGGAAGTTTGTTAAAAATGTGCATCTTGATTTTATTTTCAAAACATGCGAGCAATTTTCTATCGCATTTAATTCATTATAATCGCTCATATCTTGTGAAATAATAAAGAAAATTAATTTTGCTAACAAGAGCAAGCAATCAACATGATTTTTGCAATTAAACACTATTGTTAAAAAGCAAAAAAAAAAATAAAAAAAACACCCGCCAATTTTGCAACACACACCACTGTTTATTTGTTCAAATATTTTACAACACCACAACCAAAAACAAATTCATGGCGTGTCAAAACTATTGTTTCGAAAACTACAAGAAGGAAATCAGAATCGTTCCAAGTTGTGTATACTGTAACTCCAGAACCACATAAAAACCTAATTATTATTTTTATGGCAAATAATTGATGCCACAAAAAAGTTTACTTTTATATTTTATTTCAAACAAATATTTTTTTTGCAATTTTTTTCGCACAGTTTTCTAATTTGTGTGTCCTAAAAGGCGAACGTTATGATTTTTTTTTTAATTAATAAAAAATGCATTATAGTTCATAAGAATATTGAACTATTTTGTATAAATAGAGAAATCTGAATAGTTAATTCTTTATTAGGCAAAACTTTCCGGAAATAGTTTTAACAATTATCTCTTTGGCCATTGAACAATGAAATTAGAATACGAGAAATATATCTTTACTTGTTTTATGTTGAATCGGACTTGCCAGTTGGGAGTCTGTTTCTTTAAATAAGGGATTTTTATTTGCGATTGGGGTTAAAATTTTGTGAAAATCCCCTAATGCAAAGTCGTCGGAGAAGCGAACGTATACACTAAAGAAAAAAACAATTTTTCATATAAATCAAATATAAGTGAGCAATCGAGCGCGTAAATCTCTCTCTCTCTCTCTCTCTCTTTCTCTTAGAAATCGATTACATTTGTATGAAAGCTTCTGATTTTCTAAAATCCATTTATGGTCATGTTTCATTATAATATGCAGCTGTAAAATTTGCGAAATATGTCATCTCTGCTGAAAAAATATAATGGTGTAGCCTAAAAATTTCAGATTTTTATGGCAAAGCAAAAGTTTATAAACATTTTCATAAAATGATAGTTTTGGTGCGATCAGAATTGCTTTTACTTGAATCAGCAAAAGAAAAATTGTTTGCATTATTCCTGTATGACAGGATGGCACCAGCAATGCCATTTTTCTAAAATACGAGGGCATCACTATGGGATTTTCATGTGAATAAATCGTACGACTGTGTACGATAGTGAAACATGGATTTTACATACATTTGCATGTACATTTGGAGATATCTGAATTAGTTTACAAGTTCAAAAACTCCCTCCTTCGCTTCTCCATTGTGTTTCAGTAGAGAAATGCCTTCACGTTTTTCCCTGGCAATATAATGGTTC